>JAKWJA010002497.1:69474444-70074444 GCA_027704765.1 Solanum habrochaites | reverse complement strand
TTGATAATGGAGTGAGTTTTTTTAGCAATGCATGTCAATCTGTGTTTACTAGCCTAGAGATCTCTCATCAAAGTACTTGTGTTTACACACCTCAACAGAATGGTGTGACTGAGAGAAAACATAAAACTATCCTAGATATGGCTAGGGCTCTCAGGTTTTGAGCTTTCATTCCATTGAATTTCTGGGGTATATGTGTTACAACAGTTGTTTGTATCTTAAATAGACTTCCCTATAAACTTTTGTCCTATGAAACACCTTTTGAAATGCTTCATCATCATCCCCCCCTCCTTCCTTGTCTCACATTAGAACTTTAGGTTGCTTATGTTATGCTACCTTTCCAACAATTCCTGACAAGTTTTCTCCAAGAGCTATACTTGCAGTCTTGATGGGGTTATTCCTCATCCAAAATGGCTATCTTTTATATGACCTAACATTCCAAATCTGTTTTTGGTCATGAAAAAAAAAAAAAAAAAAAAAAACATGTGTCTTAAAAGAGGACTGTTCCCTCTCAAAGATGTTCAATTGTCCGCCGCAATCCTATTTCCCTGCATTAATCTCACAGTACCTAACCAACCCCTCCACCCTTCCAGTTTCATTCACAAATGTTATTCCTAATACTTCTAGTGTCTTAACCCTCTGCCTCCATTATCCTTCCACCCCTGTTCCTCCATACGTCTATTCAGCTTCTCAAAGAAGGTTATCTAGAGTCTCTAAACCTCCAATTGGCTCAAGTTTTTGCACAAAACGCCAGCCGTCAACCTTCACTTTTGCAATTTTCCCTTTCCAATCACTTGTCTATTTAATCACAATGACAGTCTTCTCCCTCTAGAGGCCACGCATTTGTGCTTACTAAGATGTAGTTGAACCTACTTCCTACAAAGAGGCTGCTCTTGATCCTCAGTGAGTTCAAGCCATGCAATTGGAGATAAATGCTTTGGAGTCTAATAGTACTTGTGGAGTATGGTTGATTTAACCCCTGACAAGAAACCTATTGGGTGTCGATGGATATATAATATAAGGTTAAATACAAGTCTACTGGTGAGGTTGAGAGACTTAAAACTCGAGCGGGATGGTTAAGTGGGAGCTGAGGAGTAGCGGTAAGAGGTGGAGAAAATTCAAAGGAAGCAGATGGATGGGTAAGGAAAGGGGGATGGGTAAGTATTTATAGACGCAGAATGGGACTGAGAATGGGGTGAGGACAGTGGGGGAGGGTAGTTGGGAGGTCAGAGAAAGAGTAGCGGGAAACGAGGGGGGTCAAAGGGGTGAAACACTGTAAGGAAGCAATATTAGAGAAACAATGGAGAAGGAGCAACCTAACGGGTGGAGACAGCAAAAAAGATAGAAGGGGCGGGAAAACGGAGGAGGCGGTAGAAGAGGGGGGGGGGAGGGGGATATAGGAGGAGATGAAAGGGTAAAAGACAAAAGTGCAGTGCGTAAATTTAAGTGGGAGTAAGAGAGGAAAAGAACCGAGGACTAAGGAAATGTATTAGTGGCGCAGGGACCGATAAGTGGGGGGAGGGTAAAAGGGGGGGCGGTTGCGTGGGTAGTGGGTGCTAGAGTCATATAGTAGTGGGAAGAGGGGTTATGGTAACAGGAGAAAAGGTGGGGACAATAGGACGTGCGGGACACTGGAGAAGAAACGCATCCTGAAGGGCTAGGAATTGAGTGGAGAACAAACAAGAGCGAAGATTATGAAGGCGAATGGGATGGTGAAATAGGGAAGAACGGAGAAAGGTAGGGAATCGGAGGGGGAAAGGGACGAAGGGAGGCAATTAAGGAGCGGGGAGAAGCGTAAAAAGCCACAAGGGTTGGTGGGGGGTGAAGGGGGAGACGGTAGAAGCTGTGTCTCGGAGGTTTTTAGAGGGGGAAACAATGCTGAAAGAGACAGAAGTGTCGCCTGTGGATGGACAATAACGAAAGGGCATGAGACCGTTAGGAGAGATTTTGGCAGAGAAGGAAAGGAGTGGAGAAACGAAGGTAGAAGTGAGAGAAGGTAAGGGAGTGAGCTGGGCGAAAACTCTAGCGTTTCTACGTTTATTGCAAACAAAGGGCCTGGACTGGGGAAGCCTTTCATCCTGTTGTAAAAATGTTACTGTTATGGCCATAGTTGCTCTTGGCAAGTCTTCTAAGGGTGTTTATCAGCAGACGAATGTTCATAATGCAATCCTAAATGGTGATCTGGTGGAGGAGGTTTATATGTCTATTCCTTCTGGTTTTGCTAGACAGTGGGAGAATGGTAAAGTCTGCAAATTACATAAATCATTATATGGGATCAAACAAGCTCCTAGACAATGGGACTTCAAATTGACACAAGCTTTGATTGATTTGGGATTTCATCAAAGTCACTAGGACTATTCTCTATTCACTAGGTGTGATGGTGAAGATATTATTGTTGTGGTTGTATATGTAAATGACCTCTTGGTGATTAGAAACAAGCAGTGTCTTATCCAGTACAAAGAGGATCTTTTATCAACAATTTTAAGATTGAAAACTTAGAGCCTTAATCTTCATAGGGATCGAGTGTGGCATAGATCTAGAAATGTATTCCGTTGTCTCAATAATATGCCTTAGAGTTGATAGCGAATGTGGTTAGGGGGAGCTTACCCACTACTAGAGCAAAATCAAAAACTAACATCTGTTAAGTATGATGAATGTATTTTACATGGAGAAGAACATGAAGATCCCATTTTGCAAGATCCCAACAGGTACCAGAGGTTAGTTAGAAGATTGTTATACCTCACTATGACTCGATCAGATTTATCTTTTTCAGTACAAGTCTTAAGTCAGTACATACACTGTCCTAAACAATCTCACATGGAAACTACATTGAGGGTGGTCAGATATATAAAAGAGGCACCAGGTCTTGGGTTATTTATGCCTGCTGGAGACACTGACCAACTACTTGCCTATTGTGATTCAGACTGGGGTTCATGCATAGAAACAAGGAGATCAGTTACTGGTATTTACTCAAGCTAGGAGGGTCGTTAATATCCTGGAAATCAAAGAAATAAGAAATTGTTTCTAGAAGCTCAGTAGAGGCTGAATTCAGAATTATGCCCAATTGTACAGCTGAGATTACCTGGTTAGTAGGACTATTTGAAGAACTTGGAGTCATATTAAATATTTGTGATAGCAAGACAACAAACGCAAAATTGGCTGCAATCCTAGTATTCCCATGGAGAACTAAACATATATACATAGATTGTTCACTTTGTAAGATATAAAATTCATCCAGGAATACTGAAAATAGATTTCCACACACCACAGAATCAACTTGCCACGATGTACTCACAAAGAGTCTTGTGAAAAGGCTCAACTCAGACATTAGTAAGCAATCTTAGAGTTATGGATATATTCAAACATGAGCATGAGGCGGGGATGTTTTACCAGGTGTGAGGTTAATCAAGCTACTATGGGGGTTGAGAATAGTTTACTATCTATAAAAGTCGTTAACACTTTTTATTGACCACTTTTGTGTAACTCAGATCTATAAATACAACTCTACTGTACTTATTCTGTTTTTGATGGAGAAATAATGAATACATTGTCTCTTCACGAATCTCTCATTTCCTTCTCTTCCTTCTTTGTTCTTCATGTCAGCTCCATTCTGGCGTCATCACAAGATACATAAATCCCTACTCACTCCAGATACAAATACATATATATAATATGTATCTAGTGTGTTTCTTATGTATTTGCGATACATACGAATCTCATTTGTCTCTCTCACTATTTTTGGGTGTATGGTAATGAAAATATATGTATCTAAGTGTAACATACATAAAAAAAACTCTTAAGTAATGATAAGATATGTAATATTTTAAAAGTATAAGTAATAATAGTATATATGGTAGTGATGTAATGTCCAATCAGGTAGCTTTTCCAATTTTTTTTTTGGAAAACCCTAGGAACCCATAATCTTCGCCATAGCCTGGCTTTCGGGTGAGCACTTTGTGGTAACTGGCTCATTGTGCAATAACTCGTAGATCACAGGGGAGATGTAAACCGCATTAGGTAAGCTCTATGTGATCAGCTCATGGCTAAGTAACAGACAGAGGTTAGATTCGATCTCAGGTCTCCCATATGGGCGACCCACCTCCCAACCACTCAACCATGTCCTTGCAGGCTTGGCCGTACATATTTTCTAAACTCACATACTAGTTTTTTTTTTCTAGTGTTTGAGAAATTAAGATATTTGACGATTATACTTGTCAAGTAATGACAAATTACATAGTCAAACACTATTTTTTCAAATTGTTTTCCAAATATACTTAAGAATATTTGTAGCCAAAAGGCAACCAACCATTTGTTTCAGCCCAAAATATTTACAATTCTAATTCTAATATTTCATATTTGAGCATTAATGATAGGAGTGCGGAAGCTAAATAACAAAAACACAAATTATAGGACAACCCAAACACAAGAGATAAAGAGATTTTTTTTATAGAAACGAATTATAACTTAAAGAACATCTAATTTTTGGAATATCCAAGTCGCGCAATATCATGGGTTCAATTCGTTTCAAAACTCAATATTTGCGACGTCCCGAACAGAGTTGTGAACTTAACGGCCTTCAAGGGAAGGCAATTTGCTTGTCCGATGCAATTATTCACTTTAACAAATTTAAAATACTTTCATTTATTATTGCGCAGTGATAAATGTGATCTGACGTTCCTTATTTATATTGCTCTTCTCCTTCCCTCCTAATTTTCAAAAGAATCTTCTATTACTACACTTCCACAAGGACAGAGAACTCATCTCAGGACGGAAAAGTCAAACTTTACAAGCCTCAATTAGAAGCTTTGCAAAAATTGTAAATATTTGCAATCATATAACTCCAATTGACCTCTTTTTACTCTTTAATGCCTAAATATTTCTTATAAATGAATCACACATTGTGTCCAAGATCGTGATGTATCAATTAATAAGGTCAACTTATTAAATTTATGACTTAAACAACAAACCGCATTTGTTGACAAAACCTATAATTTAAGTGTAAAAACAGAAAATAGTGTCTTTTTCTTGGTGAATAGGTCCCATTTATTTTTATTGAAATAAAAAGGGCTAAATTTCAATATTAAGATTTTGTATTAAGACTTGTTATTTTTTCTAACATCTAAAAATTATAAAGAGTTGAGGATCGAACCTCCGAATAATAATTAAAAGAAATATTTTTTTTTAAACCGAAAATATAATGAGTGTCTTATAAAACAAAACATATAAAGTAACTCTTTAGGATTTATCTTAATAAAATACGGAGAAAATCAAAATTTCACCTTAAATACTTCTTGTAATGTGAAAAGAAGGTAATTAATGCGTCGAAATGGTCTAAAGAATTTTTTTTTGTTAAGTAATTATATACCGGGAAAGTCTTAATCAAACAAGATTGATTTAACGTTATATAATTACACATAATTAAACATAAGTAATTATGCTAATCCAAAATATCATTTTCACAATTGGGGTCCATATTTATTAAATTTATATAAAATGTGAAAGAATACAAAGTTGGGGTTGGCCGTCATTTTGGATGATTCTATCAAGTGTTGCTTATTTATGTCTTTAAGCTATTGGCTTGACTTCATTTTTGAAATATATGAGCTAATTAATCATTTTCTAATCAAATAAAATTATGGAAACTAATTAATTAGACGAATGTGTCTGTCATTACCTCTATGTTCTTGTACTAATTAGTTTCCTAAAAAACATCGATATTTTTCATCGATGAAATCCACGTTAATGTTTTGTCCATTGACAAGAGTACTTTTAGTAGAAGCAAATAAAAGGGTTTTAATTTCGAGATTACTAAGTAATACAAAATACTTCTTTCGTTTTATTTTCTCCATTTCATATTAGATGAACATTATATGTCTCATATTATTTGATCACCAACTAAATCAAGATAGAATTAATTAATTTTTTTTTCCCATTTTATCTCTTGAATTAATATGGTCTTTGAAAGTTTAAATAAATTTTGAAGATCCAAGAATTTCTCTTTAGGGCTAATTAATATGAGCAAAAGAGGTGCAACGTAGTAAGCCTGATCAGACGTCATTAATGATTTTTTAATCAAATCAACTCACGTGTTAAAATACACGTGCCCTTATGACAAAAATGAGTATTATTATTTTTTAATTATAAATGCATGACTATTACATTTTAAAAAAAAAATCTTTGCCCCCTGCTTTGGGCCTCCTCTGTCCCCTGTGCCCTGCCCCACCCTGCTGTCCCCCCACCCCGCCCCCCGCCGCCCCTTTTCCTCTTCTCTGTTCCCCGTTGTGCGCCCGGTTCCTCGTGCCTTTCGTTTTTCCTCTCCTGGGCCCCGCCTCCCCCTCCCCCGCGATGCGTCTTTCCTTGCCCCTTTTGCCCCTCCTTGCCCCCCTCCCCTTCCTCCCCCTTCGGCCCCCCTGCTTTCCCCCTCTTCTTGTGTCCCTCTCTGTTGCCTTTCCTTTTTGACCGCTGCCCCCTCCTTGTTTTCCTCTTTTACTTCCCCAATTCACCGCATCTTTTTCCACTTGATCCCCTCCACCCTGGCCCTCTCTTTCCCCCTATGCTTCTTGTCCTCTCTCTTCATTCTCTTCTTCCTTCTCTCCTCTCCCGCCCTCCCCACCTGTTGCGAGTTTTTATAAAGAAGGAAATTCGAACTAACTTATTTGATCACGTTTTTGAGAGGCAAAAATATTTACTTTCTTTAAAAAATGTTTATTTTTCTAAAAACATTTAGGTGTTAAGCTAAAATCCTAGAAGAAACTAAATGATTTTGGGAATCCGCAAAAAAAAATATTTAGAAGTTAAAAAGTAGTTTTCTCCTAAAAATATTAATTTAAAAAGTACTTTTAGAAAAAATAAATTTAGAAGTAATTTTAAGAGTTTAATCAAATATAATTCAAAAATGCTTTTTAATTTGATTAGCCGAATACAAATTGAATTTTCAAAATTTACATTAGGATTTTCATAATCTTTCGAAAATTGGTCTTATAAGATTGATCTTTTAACTAAAAATCTGAAAAATTAAATTCATAAATTTTAAATCTGAGAAATATCCAACATCATGTTTTAATGGTTTCAAAGTGAAGAATTAGGAAAAAAAAATAGTAGCCATGCCACAACTATTATTGCTTGAAGTGGATTAATCAGAATTCAATTACTATTTTGTCACATTATTGGGAGGGTCACATCAAGAGGAACTGGCCCCTAATAGGATAATAATTTATTTTGATTATTTGTTCTAGTGTGTGTTTCACATTATGAACTGATCCAAATTTTTGTTTTTACTTTTATGTACTAATTTTGGTGTTTTCTTCTAAACCTTTTTTTCCCTCTTGCCTATCTTCTTTCCCGTTGCGGTGTAAACGAGGGTGAGCAAGTATGATTATATATCAAATTTTTTAATATTATATCTTTGATATTATAATATTTGATATGGTATATGATATATATTTTAATTAATTTTAGTATTTGGGTATGGTAATTTGAATTTAGAATATAATATAGTCGCATCTCAAATACCATTCAGATACATTGATTGACATACTAAAATATCCAACCTATATGTTACATAATAAATGTAAAAAGAAAAAGTTTTGTCTAAAGAAACTTTTTGACTACTCTATTTTGATTGATATGTATTAATTGTCGAAATTATAATACTATATTATACGAGTATATATTAATTGAAGTAAAACAAATTATGATTAACGATTTACCATACTAAAATTATGACATTAAAACTTTCAAATATCGTATCATACCGTGTCTACCTTGGCCAATCTACCTGTTTCTACCTTTGACTCTTTGTCACCAAACTTTTAAATACTTGTACAAATAACTAATCCTAACAAAAAAACCATTAATATATACATAAACTTAAAGACTTTTTTTTCGTTGAACCCCATACGAAACAGTATATGAATCATTACATAATGCGAATCTAAATCAAACGAGAAAAAAACTAAGATACCAAAAAAAGAAGAACAAAGCAGGCTTATGAATAATAGGTGTAGTGTAACGAAATTGTACAAAGTTAGGGGCCTTTCCACATCAATTATTGCCTATATATCCCTACTTTATAGGGTCGTTTGGTCGGTAAGATAAGATAGACAAAGATATTTTATGAGATTATTTTATTTTATTTTTGTACCAGATAACTTATTTCACGGTTTATATTAAAATTGTGTAATAAAATAATCCTGAAATAAAATATCTCAAAATTATTATCCTCATCCCACCGGCTAAAACGACCCCTAATATATATATATTAGTATAAGCCAAATAAGGAAGGCCATAATTCCAAAGTTATTAATGTGCCAACAAGAGAGGGAATAGAGGAGAGAGTTCCCTGCTTGTTTTGTCTTCCTCTACTCATAGCATATTCCTAGTTTTAAGTAAATCTCCAATTCAACCCTTTTTGCACAAACAAAAAAGTGGTAAACAACAAATTGCAAAGTTTCTAAAATCTTATACTATAACTATTTCACCCCTTTATATTATCAAAAAAAAAATATGTCAAATATTTCTGGTGAAGAAGGGAGTTTTTCTTCAGGAGAAGAAGCTCATTTGCACACTTCAAATAATAATATTTCTTCTATTACTACTAGCAATGGTTCCACCTCACAATCCCAACAACAACAACCACTTGCTAAGAAGAAAAGAAATCTTCCTGGAAATCCTGGTATTAAAACACTATTTTATATATATCTGATATAATTTATTTCGAATTTCGTGATAATCAAGCAGTTTCTTACACATATCCCATAGGTCAACCAAAGGATATTTACCGTCTTGAATTTGAAATCTTGAAAAAAAATGTCATATATTAGTACGGATAAAAATAATTTGATAGTGTAAAAATTATTTATATGGATGATGTATATTACTTAAGTAGTTCATGACGATATCATATGTTAAAATCAGAAATTGCACTAGTCATGATCATATATTATTGATTTAGCTTAATTATATAGTTCAATTTGAATAGTTGTGTGTTTAATTTAACATGAAGTATGTTGTGATTCTTGATGATATTATTTCTTTAGCTTATTACATAATTGTATCATTGTTTTTATTTGATCTAATGTGAACGTATATATGTATATATAATAATTAAGTAGTACGATGGAAAATTTAGCAAGTTTTTTGTGCTATGATGGTGGAATCTTTGACTATAAGCTTGTTTGTTTTAAATAAAGAAAATCCTCAGCTTTTCAAAAGGGTCAATAATTGCTTGCAATTGTGATGAAATACACTTTTTTCATTTTCCCTTTTTGGTGACCCACACACCAATTATGTCTATGAAATAGTACATGACTTCTAATCACTCGAGAAATTTACTCCACATGGAATGTTCGTGAATATTTAAATTGGTTGTTTTTGGTTAAAGAATTTTAGAATTTAGTATTTTATTATTGTGAATATCTATATTGTTTGATGTTTGAAGTTACTAGAATCTAATATCTTTTGGTCGTGTATACTTGAGCTGGTCATTTGATGTTAAAAATTATTAAATTTGGAACTTTTTAATCTTTAATATCTAAGTTACTGGTTTGATGTTTGAAGTTTGTAGAATCTTTAAACTTTGTGATTGTGAATATCTAAACTAATAATTTGTTGCTCAAGAATTTTTGAATTTAGAACTTTTTGATCGCGAATATCTAAGCTAGTTGCTTGAAGTTTCTAGAATTCCTAAAACAATAGTTTATTGTTCAATATTTCTATTCATCGTCATGTTTGATTGATTGATTGAGTGATTCTCTTCTCGAAATTGGTGTAGATCCCAATGCAGAAGTCGTTGCCCTATCACCAACCACCCTCATGGCCACGAATCGATTCGTGTGTGAGATTTGCAACAAGGGATTTCAAAGGGACCAAAATTTGCAATTACATAGGAGGGGACACAATCTTCCTTGGAAGCTAAGGCAAAGAACAACAACGGAAGTGAGAAAGCGCGTTTATATATGTCCAGAACCAACTTGCGTGCATCACAATCCATCTCGTGCATTAGGTGATCTTACAGGTATTAAAAAACATTATAGTCGTAAACATGGAGAAAAAAAATGGAAATGTGATAAATGTTCAAAAAAATATGCTGTGCAATCTGATTGGAAGGCTCATCAAAAGACATGTGGAACAAGAGAATACAAATGTGACTGTGGTACCATTTTTTCTAGGTTAGTTTAATTTTTTTGGTTACTTTTTCATAACTATTCAAATCATTTATTCATTCAAGAGAAGAATAATAATAAATAATTAAAGAGGTACTTAATATGAACTAAAATGGATATCATGTTTAATGTTGATCCAATATTCTAATTAGCTGCTAAAATGATTATACTACCTAAGCTACTTTATATGGTCAGGATTTAACAGAAAATAAGTAGCACTCTCTCAGTCCCAATTCAAATGATATAGTTTGGATTAATTTCGAGAGTCAAACAAGAAAGTTTTTTATCATAATTTATTTGCATTCATATACCCTTAGGAAATTTTAATTGTTATTTTTTGTGATTTATATTACTTTTTATTTAGTTTATGAATGTGTAAATTGTTTTTCAATTTTTTAAAGATTATGTCAGAAAGTACAAACAAAACAAAAAGTTTAATTGATCTCAAATTCAGACTATATTATATAAATTGAAATAGAAAAATAAAATATTTAATCTCGTATGTTTTGTATTTTCAAAAGAATTGCTTAATTATTTTAAGATCTAATTGTATAATAATTCTAAAAGCATTAGATTTCAAACTTTCATATTTCACACTATTATGTCACTATATGATAATGGCATAAGTGGACCTAGTTACCTGAACTATTAGACAAATAATTTAACATAACATATAAAATTAAAATAATGATGCATAATATTATTATTTTCGATTATTAATATTATCGGTATATAAAAGTTAGTTTCTCTTATATGAAAATTGATGTGCATGCAGGAGGGACAGCTTTATCACACATAGAGCTTTTTGTGATGCATTGGCTGAAGAAAACAACAAAGTGAACCAAGGTTTAATGAACAACAATATGGAACACAATATGCACAGTGGCCAAATGCATGAGATCATGTCATCCAATGCCTCGTTAGATTTATCTGAATTCAATAACTTTGATCCCAAAAATTCACTAAAATCACTCCCTCAAGAACTTCTCCCCATTCCATTCAAGTCCATGACCAATAATATGGCTCCAGGTGGCATGTTCTCAACCACTTCAGGTAATCAAACTATCTGACTGTCTCATTCAAAATCTTAACTAATCAGAATGTTACTTTTATTTATTTAGTTATATTTTCAACACAGGTAACCTATTTGGTAATAGTCCAAGAAGTGTAGCTTCATCATCTTCCGGACTTCAACTTAGCTCAAATATCCCATCAAATTTCAATTATCTACAAGATAACGGTAAAAATGGGATGGCTCAAGGACAAGGCCAATTGTCATCAGTTCCAATGTCAGCTACCGCGCTTTTGCAAAAAGCGGCCCAAATGGGGGCCACAGCTAGTAGTAGCATAAATTCCCCAATGATGCAAAAGAGTTTTGTAACAAGTGCTATGGCTGGTCCTGATATTAGCATAACAAGACCATCACCTAATTATGACAATTTCCAAATGCAACAAGACAGTAACAATCATCAGAGTCAGAATCAGAATCAGAATTTAACTGCAGTGATAAATGACATGGGAATTTATAGCGGGATACTAATTAGCAATGATCAAAACATCGATGAGGAATGTATAAAAAATGTTACAGAAGTACTTGATCGCGATAATCATAATCATAGTACAAATGACAGAGTTAGAAACCAGACTATGATGGTGCAAAACGGATCAAATGACATGTTGACAGTCGACTTTTTAGGTATTGGAGGAGCTTCAAGGGCACCAATTAGTAATTTGCAGGAACAACGAAGATTCGAAGCAGCTATAAATCAACAGAGGTTGCAAGCTACTTCTTCATTTCATCATCAGCAAAATATTAATCATAATTCGGGTTTGGAAAAGCCCATATGGGATGTTTAATGGATACTCATCAACGTCAAGGGAAAAATCTTACTGGCATTCAGTGTTAGTATCAAATCAATGATATCAATTAGATACACTTTATATATCGTTTAATCATAAGGTTAAATTATACTTAAAGTTAGGTATAAATATCGAGTTTGCAGATAAGTTTTTAATTTCCATAGGTCAATTTGTCAGTGTATTTTTTCTTATGATGACTAATTAATGAACTTGCATGCATGGTACCTTACAAAAGTTTCGTGTTTTTTAAATTTTAAAAAAATATATATAAATTTTTTAATTTAATATTTAGGCACTATATATTATTCTTGGTCATCATGGACAAATCGTTGGTGGCTCGACCTAACAATGATGTTACAACCTATCTATTCTATTAACAAGGGTCCGGTTCCTATACTTCTTCATTGATTTTGATTGCTTGACAAACATGTATAGTGTGAAAATAATTATAGCCTAATTATTCGTAGTGGCGGAATTAGAAATTTTATCAAGAGTGTTCAAAAGTAATATCGTGTGCCTGTCAAAATAAAATTAAATAAAATATGTTATTTAAGGTTTCAACTGGAACTTCTTGATTCAAATTGACATGCATTACCACCGCACAATAGGCTTAGCTTTTGTTAAGGATGTCCAATTTTAAATATATATCCTTTAAGTATATACAAAATTTGATATATATACCCAATATAATTTTCTAACGAACGGTGTCCAATTTTATTTATTTATTTGCCACTATAATCATTGCATCTTGATTAAGATATCTATGTTTACGTTGCATTCTAAATAAACTCCTTAGCTTCCATCTCACTAAAATGAATCAATTTTGTAACAAACATGTTTGGATATATAATCTGTATAATTTACAAAAAGTAATTTTCTTTTACTGATGTTGACTTCAAAAAACAAGAATCCAGGATCGCAAATATTCTAAAATTGCTTTTGTGTATACTTTCATGAGAAAGATTTCACAGCAAGAAAATTTTGTTGAAGACATAATCTATCATGTAAAATGTGAGAAATGTTTAATATAGTGTACAAATTAGAACAAATTGTTCTGTTTTTTTGGCTAGTTAAAAAGATATATATATATATATATAAAATTATATAAATAAAATATAATGCTATCGAATCTGGCTCTCTCTCATCTATATATATCTATCTATATAGCATATATATCTGCTATCTCATCTAACTATCCAACGTGTTTTTGTGTTGAACAAATTATCAAAATTGGTCGTGATGGCCTGTAGAGTGCAGAACCGCATGATTACGTGTTTGGAAGGAGTTATATCTCCGATTGTCACTCATGATGCACTCTTTTCTCAGAAAGTCACTCAACATTTGATTTTAATAACGTCAAAACCACTCAAACTGAGGTGATTCTTTCCTTCAAAATGTCACTTAACATTTAATTTAGGTATTTTAATTACAAAAGTTCCTAATAATCTATGTGTTTAACTACAAGTCACTCACCTATGAAATAGTAGGTTACTCATAATGTCACCCCAATCTATATTGAAAGAATATTTTCAGTTAAATTATACAAACCTTGAACTTTGTTTTCATACTACAGATATTAAAAAATAAAACGATATTCATTCAAAGTCATTTAAATAACCCGTCTGTCGAAAATTTATAAATAGTAGAACCTAAGTTAGGGGATCCACACAGTTACGTTAGCTTCCTATAACTGATGGCAAGGGGTCTTAGGTCTGGGTCCTAGCAACGCGAGTTAAAGTGTTGTATACCTCACTTTATCTCATTAAATGTAGATTGTCGGTTAGAGAAAACTCCTACAAAATAGTGCATGGTCCCTCAAGAGAGTCTGCTTAGTATAGAAATTGGGGTAGAGACTTATTCATGCATTGTAACGAGTAAGACTTTGAGAGGAATCATGATATTATTTTATGATATTACGATTATGTGTTTGACAAAAGTCAGTTATATGATATTTTTACATGCATCTCAGAGTTAATTAAGTTAATCTTAGCCAGAAACAGCCAGTTGCAATCTGTTTATAAAACATCATTTCTTTATATGCCCATTTCTTTAAAAAACTGTTATAATAATGAAAAATATAGTTAGTTTATATTGACGTTGATGGTCGCATGATTTAAACAGCAGAGCCACAGCTAAACAGATGTTTTCCTTCCTACTCAAATCTGTCAAAGCTTAAGTAATGTGTTAAGCATTCCGAACCGCATCTCCGTACATTCACTATATTGATGGACCGAAATTGTCTGCGTCTTATCATTAGCAGACTAGTTACTGAGTATCCACCATACCGACGTGCCGTTGATTACCAGTGAGTAGCTCAGAGTTCAGTTGGTGTATCCTCCTTGCATTCCGGATGAACCATATATTATGTTGAAATCCATCCCATTTTTAGTCCACTTATAGCTAACTTATGTGGTACAAAATGCTTGTTAAAAAGGAAATTAATTGAGGTGACAAAAAAGATTTAGGTAGAATTGGCAAATTGTAAGATTTGACACCATTTTGACTTTGCTATTTTACATAATGTGCATGTAGTGACGATAGGGATGGTTTTTTTATCCTTATCTATAAATAGGAGCAACCGTTCTTGCTCATGTTTTAAACCACCAAGTTAGAGAGAAAACCATTTTGAGAGCAAGTGAGGTATTCCATAGCTATAACAGAAATCGTCAATTATGAAGAAAATGAGTGTGAGCGATATTTTAGTAAACGAACCACAAAGAGTGTTGTGGTTCCTTTTGAGAATGTGTAGTAGTCACTATTGAATATTGTATTCTTGACTACAAAACAGGGTAAGAAGAAAAAATTCTTATAGAGGTCAATGGATCAATTGCTCCTCTTAGTCCGTAGATTTGTCCCATATTTAGAAATGGTTTATCCACGTAAAACAATTCTTGGGGTCCAATTTTCCCATAATTATTTCCGATTACTTTACCATATATTATTTTTTGTGTTTGTCCGCGTTTTCCCCACAACTGGTATCAGATCCAGTTTTATCTGAAGTATGCTCTGTGTTTTCATCAACCCAAAAAATGCAAGCACATCTGAACTTCCACATCAAAAGAATTACCTATTATGATTTGCGATAACTATATTTTTGGGGAAAACAATAGGGCCACCACAAGTAGAATGATTACAATAAATTGAAGGTGATTAATTATCTTTGGCAGGGAAAAAATGGAAGATCTGCTTTATGTACAAGAATTTTTAACTAAACCATATTTACCACTAGTAAAGGCTGAATATGACAGATTAAGAGTTGAATCTGAATATGCATAGACAGGTTTTGTGGATTCATTAGGCATGGGTCGACATAAGTGTGCACCACATCTCTGGAGAAACACATGCGACTCAAAAACGCCATTTGGGAGCATCTTGAAAGTTTGTGTATGCTGGAAAGCACTGGCACAAACAAAAATCACAATGGTTCTAGATAAAGCAGATGGTTGATTTGAGTAATCATGATGGTGTCTCTGATGACAGAAACCATAAACTGAATAATTTTCTGGTATATGAACCAATTATCGTGCTATGGGGCATCAATTTGATGAAGAAATTCAAGAGCATGGCTAAATCTTCTTGGTTCCCCCATATGCAATGTAAAAAACTTTAGAACGTCATTGTCAAATCTGCTCGCGGATGGGTGGTGATGGGCTCAATGGAATTACCGCCAAGGTGGTGTCATTGAACGAATATAGTGCGAAAAAAAAACTCAAGGATTTCCTCTTCGTCGGAAAATGTCCTATAACTAGCCCCGGGGAAAATAAAACTCGATATTCTCGAGGCATGATAGAACAAATAGGGGAGCAAATCCAAAGGCAACGTTTACAAAGGATATTGAGTGCTCTCATTGAATGAGGCATCAAGGGCACACGAAAGAAGTCTTCTGCAGGAAGTTGAAAGATAAGGATAACAAAAACAAGAAGAAACTAAAGAATGATGCAAGTGGAAAATTGCCTAGCCACCAGGTGCCCCAGAAATACCGAAGATCTTTTACCGTAAGCAAGAAGAGTTCTTGATGCAAAAACATGAAATAACTAGTTGCTTTTGATGCGTCAGCTGGTGATTTGGACACTGGTAGGCCAAAAAAAAGAAGAAAAAAGGGGGGAAGAACAAAAGGAAGCATCTCATGTTCATCAAGAAGGATTTTTTCTCTTCCTACACCCTGGTGTTTTGAACCTTTAGTAGTGGTTAATGAGGACGTGTTTCTATGGGTGGTTGGTATGACATTTGTTTGAGAAAACTAGTGTTTGGGTAACTAAACTATTTTTGAACAATGTGAAACAGGACTCCTTATTTTGTCTCACCTATTTCTTTTGGTGTTTTAGATTATGGAAGATATGTATAAAGTACAACGTTTGATGGAGGAAATTGATGAAGCTCATTAATGGTTCCTTGGTTGTGGCTCTGGTGTCCCAACGGTAACAGTGGTCTATACGGATACCCATCAAGGTCTTATTGTTATATGGTGAAAGTGCGGTTGAGAGCGTACTCGTACAACATTATGGCACAAATGCTTCGCCACATTAGCGAGAAAGGACTTAATGTTCGGCAACAGAATTATTGTCAATTTCCAAGTGCTAAATTAAAATGTAAGCACAAAATGTCGTGAGGTGTCTCTGGTAAACAAAATTAGAGTTTCCTTTAATACCTCTACACCCCCTTCGAGAAAGAAGAATATGCTTGAGTTAGGCACTCTGATATGTAATGTTAAGTCACAATTAAGAGCAAACATTGGGTGGTGCGACTTTACTGTTGTCCACTTTCAATTGATGATTGCTAAATCTAGAAACTTGGGTCGTATGTACTTGTAAGACAATAAAGACCAAGTGATTAGGTGTCTTTAAAGCATATTTCAGGCTTTCAGTTGAAGATAAACTGGAAATAAAATGAAATTATATCGTAGACTAATAATGGTGTGAATACTTGTGGGACCATTGTGACGAATAACTGCAAGATCGAAAAGTATTAGACCCAGAGACTCCTCCCAAGACCCCAGACTTATGGTTGTTGGCAATAGATAGGATTAAACGAGGCCTTGGAAATGGAAAGAGTGTCGCTGTTAAAGTTCTTTCGAGCAAATTGCCAAACTCATTTTGGAAAAGTTAGGGCTTTATTGACGATGCGGAAAAAGGTGCCATGTTATTTAATCTGAATCATCGCATTCGTAAAATACTAAAAGGATTGCAAAAATTAATGTGACGGTCAAATAGTTTTTGGGTATGTAAATAGATGTTTCCTATGCCATGAGAGTATTTTGGTTGCCAAAGCTTTTGACATGTGCCGAAAGATGATAGGTCCAATTAATGCAAGAACAAGCAATGCACTTCTTGGATATGGGCCTAGATAATGTGGTTACAACGGCGATGAGCCAATTGAAAAGAAACTTAGTTAGAAGCCGTATATTTTTTATGTTCATTCATGATATCAACAATGAAGATATGACAAGAAGCGGAGAAGGTAGAATCTTCAAATTTTGAATCGTATATTCCCATCAGGAGAAGTTCTCACACAAATTGTGCAATCGATGTTATTAGGGTTTTGATATGGCAAGTGACGCCCAGAATCAGTTGTGGACGAATCAAAAATTCCGCTTCGGAGGTCCCCACAAGACACGCGGTTTCGTTCCTCACTTTTATTCAAATCACCCACTGAGTATGTGTACTCACTGACGGGGGGAGAACCTGAAGTTATGAGGAGGCATGGAATGGCACAAGAAAACAATGGATTGAGCAATGCAAGACGAATGAAGTCTTTTCATGAGAACCACACTTATGAGTTGGTAAAATTGCCCAATGGCATGAGAGCTTTTGAAGAACAAGTGGGTGTTCAAATTAGAAGTTGAAGAACACAACTTGAAGCCCAGGTACAAAGCTAGATTGTTGTTAATGGATTCGGTCATGAAAGGTATTGACTTTGACAAATATTTTCTCCTGTTGTTAAAATGTCCTCGATCGCACCATTCTAGGTTTGGCTGCTAGTTCTTAATTTAGAGATTGAGCAGATGGATGTGAAGACGGCTTTCCTTCAACGTGACTAGAATAAGAGATGTATAATGGAACAACCAGGGTTTCAAAGTAGATGGTAAAGAAAATTTTGTATCAAACTTAAAAAGAGTCTCTATGGCCTAAAACAAGCTCCCAGACAGTGGTACCCAAAAGTTTGAATCTGTTATGGGGGGATCAGGGCTATAAGAAGACTTCTTTCAGATCATGCGTATTTTGTCCAAAATTTTCTGACAATTATTTTACTCATCCTTTTGTTGTATGTTGATATATTTGATTGTGGGCAAAAATACTTCCAAATTGACGATCTAAATAGATTTGTGTAAAGTCTTTTTTCTATGAAAGACTTTGGGTCATGCCAAGCAATTTTGGGGCATCGAGAATTACTCGTCTTAGAGATAATGAAGATTTATTTGTCCCAGAAGAAGTCTTGAACGTCGGGAAGCGCTCATATGAAGAATTCTACGCCGTTCGTATACCTCTTGCTTGTCATATGAAGTTGCAAGAAGAGTGTCCCTCCACTAGTGGAGGAAAAGAGAACATGGCCAAGTTCCATATTCCTTCGTTGTCGGAGTCGACTTATGCATGGTGTGCACTAGACCTGATATTGCGCACAGCAGTTTGGTTTGTTCAGTATATTTCTTCGAAATCCGGGAAAGAAGCATTGGAAGGCTGTGAAATGATACTCAGTTATCTTAGAGGAAGCTCCTATGAATGTCTTGTGTTTGGAGTCATCAGATCCATCTTGAAAGGCTCTCCAGTTCTGATATGGCAGTGACCTTGATAACAAAAATCCACTACTGGATATTTGTTTTACTTTTCATGGGGAGCTATATCATGGCAGTCAGTTGCAGAATGTGTTTGCACTATCACAACTTAAGCTGAGTATATTTTCGGCTACTTAAGCCGGCAAGGATATTATATGGCTAAAGCGATTTCTTCCAAGAGCTTGGTTTGAATCAATGGAGATATTGTCTTATTGTGACAGTCAGAGTGCCATGACTTGAGCAGAACTTCCATGTACCCGGCAATCACCAAAACACATTTACGTCAATTCATTGGATTTCGTGAGTAAATGGAGAAGGAATCATTTCACTCAAAAGATTCACACAAGTGAAAATCCTTCGATATGCTGACCAAGATGATACCACAAGACAAGTTCGAGTTATGCAAGACCTTGTGGGTACTGATCTTCTCTCTAAGAAGTTGAAGATACCTGCCTTCCAGTAATGGGACTGAGGGTGAGATTTGTTGAATCCATCCCATTTTTTTAGTCCAACTTTAGCTACTTAAATAATGGTACAACAATTGTTACAAAGGAATAGTAATTGGAGTTGAAAAGGAAAAATATTGGTAGTTGGGCAAATTGGTAAGATTTGCAACCATTTTTGACTTTGTATGTTTACATTGATCAGTAGTGACATGGTATGGTTTTATCCTTCTATAAATAGAGCATTCTTGTCTCATTTGTAAACACCCCAAGTTTAAGAGAGAAAACCATTTTGATAGCAAAGTGGAGTTATCCCTAGACTATACCAAGAAAATAGTCCTGTGAAGAAAATAGTGTGAAGCGATATTTTCAGTAATTACGGAAACCAAAAGAGTGTTTTTCCTTTGAGTGTGTAGTAGTGCACTTTGAATATTGTATTCGTGACTACCGTGTAAAATTCCTTACAGAGTAATATCAATTGCTCCTTTAGTCCGTGGTTTTTTTTCCCTTATATCAGAAGGTTTCCACGTAAAATTCTAAATTCTTGGTGTCTTATTTTTCATTATTTCCATTACTTTTACCATATATATTTTTGTGTTTATCTGCGTTTTCCCAACATATTTATCATTCAATTATCTGTTTTTAGTTTTCAGTTGTTAGGATGATTGGGTGTCCTGTCCCAGCATCCCTCTTTATTTTAGTGGCTTCATAGACAGATAGTGTTAGTTTTTTTTGTCTTTTTATTTCACTTCTAAACGATTAAGACTTGATTTGTCATTTTGGCTAAGTATTATTTTTCAGTTATTTCTTGAGTTATCTCTGTGTTTAAGTCTTTCGTTGAGTAAGTAAGTCAAACCAATGGTCCGCTCGAGGTCAACAATGGTCTTCAAGTGTCGTCCACGTCCAAGATGTATAGGCTCGGGGCATAACAAAAAAAAATTAGGAAAATAGAGAGGAGAAGAGAAGCACAAATTTTATAAAAAAAAATTGATATACGTAGTCGTTAGATTCAATAAACGAGGGCAATTGTTTGATAAGGAGTTGAAAGCAAGTTTACACGACCTAAACGGAGTATTATCAATTTCTTATATTTTAGTAAAGGGTTTTTACAAAGAAAAATATAACTATTTTATTTAGGACTTTCTACATTAAATTAATAACTAAAATTTTAGTTGATTTTAAAATCTTAAATATTATAAAACTAATTAAATTATAATTTGAGAATATTACTTGGTAGATGACATTTTTCTTTATTGTAGTTTAAAGATTTACACTAAGACTGTTGTTTAAAAACAAGTCCGTTTTATCAAAGTTTTTAACAATAAACATTAGAAAAAGTTCAATCAAACATTTTTAATACCTTCCAATTTTTAATATAAGTAAAGATTTGGATTGCTTGCATTTTGTTGTGTCAAGGTTAAGGTCAAGTTCCGCGGGAACTTTTAAATAATAGAAAATACATATAATTATTCTATCGAACTTAGATCATTTTTTAAAGTAGACACTTAAAATTTACGAAAATTTTATTACTCACGAAATATTTTAAAATAGCATATATATCTCCATTTTCAATCATTTCCAATTATAATCAATCATCATCTACCACGTGTCATTCACTATTTAACTTTTAACTCTTTTCAGTTTTACCTTTATATTTTCTATTTTTACTTATTTTTTCTTTTCTCTTTCGAATTTTTTCTCTTTTAAATTTCTGATTAGCCTTTTGACTTCTAGAACTTCTTTTTTTAATTCCACCACCACAAATCATAGTGCAACACTCGTCATTAGACTACTTAATCACTACTAAATCATGACAAATAATCAAAATATGAAAATTAAAAGTTCTATCAAAGTAAAATTTAAATCATTTTCATCCTAAATTGCCTTCTTTAACTATTAACATCACCATTTTCGATCTTTAATTATTAAAAAAGAGAAAACTACTTCGTTAAATTTGAAAAAGAAGATGATAGAACCAACAATATCACATTTTAAAATACAAAATCTGAGCAAGAATGGTGGTTTTTAACTTTGGCCTGTTGAAAAAGCTTTTTAAAAAGCTATTAATGGTGATTAGGATCGGCTCAAGCGTATAAGTGATCTAAAACAAAAATTAAGCAGGGTCATAAATTTAAATTGTTAATAACTTTTGTATAATCATTATATGACCATTCTTATTTTAAATTATTTTTCATAAGATTAGTACTCCCATATGTCAAATTTTCTTCTAGAATTCTTCTCATTTTTCATGAAATGTTTAACTTTTTCTACACATAGATTCAACTTTTGGTAAAAAAAAATAAAATACTTTATAACCTATTAATTCTAAAAATGAGGCTCCTTAAATTTTGAGGTCGAAGACACCTTTTTCTTTTATACTGTCAGCGTCCTCCTAATTGGGATTTGTGGGAAGATTGTCCCTAATTATTAATTAAAAAAATCAAATTAAAAATATCACGTGGTATTTTAACACTGGTTTGAGATTATAATATTACTCCTTCACGCGCTCAGTTTTCATCTAAACACAATTATACTAAAAATGGCTGAAAAAGATTTATTTATCGTGAATATAAATAATTTTGTGGGTAATAGAACTCCCGGAAACTTTAGGTGTCTACTTCAAAAAAGAGTATAAGTTTGATGGGGTAATTATATATTTTCTCAATAATAAATAAATCCTTGCATGTAGTCCCAGGTTTGTGAAGTGGACAATTTTGCACTTTATACTAACCGATTTATGGATGAGTGCTTTTGAAATAGTCATTTTAGCCCTGAATCTACGTGCCTGTGATTTTGTTTCTCAGGAAATTCGTGCAACGAAAGATCTCGAATTCGAGGTCTTCTATTCCAGAGGTATTCTCCTAAATAAAGGTATTCACGCTTGAAAGAAGGCTCAAAATCATCCTCATGAAAATCTTATATTACTTGAGGACGCTTTACCATGTGGAAAGGCTTTTTACTACTTTAGCTCTAGTTCATACATAAACAATGTTGCATTTTTAATAATGTTTGTAAAGACAATTTTGCATTTCATACTCAAACATGAGCCATATTTTGGTAATAAGCAAGCTTTATGAAGCATATTCTTCCTCAGAAACACCATGATTTCAAAAGAGTAGAAACAATACCGAAGAAAAGAAAATCCGCAGCAGCTACCCTTCAAGTGCACATTGACAAACCCTCTAATCAAGCCAAACAAATCAAAATAGAAAAGTACAAAACATAATGATTTATTAATTCATTCTTTACATTATCACATTGTCTCAGATTATACTAAATTCAAACATACAAAAATAATATTTTAAAAACAAGAAATTAAGGGAGGCACATACATTAGATGCTTCACCATTTATCTCCTTAATTCAACTAAAATTTTGAAATAAACCCTACAACTAGCATACTAAATCTCATATATCATTCCTACTTTCAACATACGTTTATGAGGTATGTCGAAAACTTTGCTACTTTGCCTCAAATTTCTCTTCAAGAAGTTAAAAGCATAATCAATCACAACTCTCTTCACAATATTTGATCCTTTGCTTGCAATAACATCTTGTTCTCCAACTAAATGAACAACCCCAACACTATAAGCTCTCTCCACCACTTGTATATCTCTCTCCATTGAAGACGTCTCGACCTCTTGTATTTCACAATTTCTCTCCAATTCCACATTGACACTCTGCTCTGTTGACACTTTGTTACTCTTTGTTGCATTCAACGAAAGAATGGAATCGTCTCGTATAAATTCCTTCAGCCTCTCCACTAATAATCTCTCGAAAGGCTCTTCCTCATTTCTTACATCATTGTATCCGTATCTCACTGCACATCGAAACACATAGACATCACTAGGTTTCACCCTCCGGAAGAGGAATCTTTCTTCTATGGGTACTTTGCTTATAGGAAGAGATTTAACTGAAACAAACACGAGGACAGAGTGTAACGCGGGGACATTCTCCACGTAATGTTTGAAGATTGGTGGAATTCCGTGGACAAGTTCAGAATAGAAAATTGCAAGGCCAGGTAGACGATGGGAATTTGTTTCATCTACTGTTTCTTTAACTTTTAAGGGAGAGATCTTGTGTTCTAGCTCGAAATGATACTTCTTTCGATACACATAGTTCCATACGTACATGATGAACATTAGGAACATGGCAAAAGCTAGTGGAAGGTAACCGCCTTGTGTGAACTTGTATAGAACCGAGCTTAGGTAGATGAGCTCAATCGAGCCAATGATTAGAACATACATGATTACGAAAAGAATGTGAGTTTTCCAAATCATGATCATAACTAGCACGAGGAAGCCCGATGTTAGTATCATCACAAACACCACCGCTATTCCTGTGATCAAATGGTTTTGTGTCACGTGTTAGACACCATCAATAAGATGGAAGGATTTAAGTCGTATGCACTGAGATATAAGAAATGCTTACCATATGCACTGCTTAGCTTTTCAGTAGTCCTGAATGCAAGCGTGACAACGACACAAGCTATCATGAGAAGGTTATTGACTTCAGGAATGTAGATTTGTCCGTGATACTTGGTAGACGTGTGCACGATTTTAACATGAGGAAAGCATCCTAACGCCAGGGATTGCTGGATTATAGCGAAAGTTCCAGAAATCAAGGCTTGACTTGCAATGATGGCTGCCAACACTGCCACTGCAAATACTGGCCAATATAAACCGTCTGCACATGTAAAACAGAAAATGCAGCATGAGACGTTCATTTTCCCCCTCGTGACTTAGGCATAAACGATTTAAGTTATATAAATCGACAATGTAAAGAACTGTCATCGTAGTTTTCCTCCTCAATGCTGATTATAGAGATGTGGCACTTCTTCGTGATCTGATTTGGACAGTTTTTAAACCGTCATTGACAGAACTTAAACTCAGGAACGAATGTATACTTACTAGGTATGGACTTGTAGAAAGTATCAGAAATATCATCGATGTTCTTCCTTAAAAAGGCAGCCTGACCAAGATATGCCAATATGAGCGCGGGATATGTCACACAACACATACTTATCTGTACAGATCGAACACTAAAATGACCAACATCTGCAAATAGTGCTTCGCCTCCTGCAATTAATTGTTCAATATTTTACTCCGAGTAATTAAGAAGTTTCTCATTACAGTTAAGAGTGAAGTATCAAAAAACACATCCGAAGTATCTCATTTTTTGAGTTTCATACCTAAACTATCAGATGTACGAGTTTTCTACCTGAACTATCATCAACTATCTATAAAAGCACACCTCAACTATCAATTATTCCTTTTCTTAACCGAATGAATAATGATGGTGATAGTTCATGTAGAAAAAAGGGAATAACTGATAGTTGAGCCTGTGTTTTGATAAATAGTTGGTGATAGTTCTGGTAGCAAATTTGCACAATTGATAGTTCATGTATGAAATTGAAACAATCGAACTACTTAAGGTGTGTTTTTAACCATTAACTCTATATTTAAACGCTATTGGAAGGAAATGAATACCTGTTATGCACATAACAACCCCGCCAAGTGAAATCCAAGCATTCTTTTTGTTTCTCTTGAAGTAATCTATTATGTATTTAGGATTAAGAGCTCTTATAACAGTTGGATCGTACTTGACGAAGTTGTATAAGCCAATACCAGCAATGAAAATGAACCACAAACAAAGTATAGGCGCGAAAGTGTTGCCAACTTTTTCAGTTCCAAATCTTTGAAACATAAACAATAACAATAAGATGGCTACTGCAATCCAAACAAGTCTTCCTGCACATCACAATATAAACTAGCGTCAGTCGAGATGTGTTTCACTAATTATTGGTGATAGTTCAGGTAGGAAAGTCAGACCCTAACGTCATAAGTAGCCCCTTAATTTATATGCATCTTTTACTTTGACGCCTTATGATAGATGTTCTTTCTATCGAACATTTATACTACTACAAAAATATACTTTTTGCTGACATGACATGACGTGTGTAATACACCAAAATTCAACGCGTGAAGGGGATTTATTTAGCCAAATAATATGCAATAGTTACCTTCAGTCAGCTGTGATGGAGCTGCTGCTTTGAGTCCTCCAACAGCAGACAAAACTAACCAAATCAAATGGAAAATTTAAATTAGTATCATAAACACATTTCTACTTGAAGAAAACAGAAATATTATTATTTTACTAAAATATTCATTTTCTTCTATTCATTTTGTAAGTGGTCAAGAGATCTTAATTTTGTTCGTGTTGAAACATATTCCATGTATTAAGGCAATTTTAAAGACTAAAGAGATTATTATACGATGAAAACACGTATCATAAACTTTTTAGATTAGTGTAAACATCAAATACGAATAAACTTTTACGTGCCTGAAACGCAGGGAGCGAGGATGCCATCCCCAATAACCATGGAAGTACCAAGCATTGTAGCAATTAACAGAACAAACTTTGCAAAATTGCTGCTTTCTAGATTTGATTTAAGCTTTGAAGCTCGACGAGTACGTCTATCTGGTAAATCAATTTTAAAATTCGATACATCTTTATCTTCAGGTTGTTGACTCGGAATTAATCCCACTTTTGAATATCTACATATCAATGAATATAACGCAAATGTACCTCCTGCAATTTTGAAAAAAAACAGAGTACTCTGTTTTAAAGTACTAGTTTACATATATAGAAAAGGGGAAAATGTACAAGTATCCCCTCAACTTATGTCCGAAATCGCAGAGACATATTTATGTTATACTAAACTTCTATTATCTCGTGAAATGAATTTATATTATAAGTAATTTTTTATTCCTTTTCGACCTACGTGGCACTATCTTGTGGGCCAATGCTGGTTCATTTTTTTTCAACATAGTGCCACGTAGATCGAAAAGGGGTAAAAAATTATTAATAAAATAAATTCAAAGGTAGTAGGACTTAGTATTGTATAAGTGTGTCTTTGAGATTTCGGACATATATTGAGAGAATAGTTATGCATTATCCCTATAAAAAATAAGAGATGTATTTATTATTTTTTACTCAATAAAGTTACCATCTCCGTTGTCATTAGCTCGAAGAACAATGAAGACGTATTTGATGAGAGGAATCAAGGTGATAGTGTAAAATATAAGAGACAATGCACCAAGTATATCTTCGTTATATGTTACACCATTTGGAAAAATAGTTGCAAACACATACAATGGTGATGTTCCAATATCTCCATACACCACTCCTATACTTTGAAACGCCAATTTCAATATCACTGTCCATTTTAATGCCTGGTAAAAAAAAAAGTATATATATACATCGTCAATATAAAAAACAAAACATGACCATATAATTTTACATTGTTGTGAGTTGTCAAGGTTCAAGTCCCCAAAAAAGAATACATATTGGATAGCATTTCGCTAGCGTTTGATCATAGATTTTAAATATATAAAACATGACCATACAATGTTATATTGTTATGAGGTGTCAAGGTTCAAGTCCCGAAAAAGGAAGACATATTTGATAGCATTTCGCTAGCGTTTGGTCATAGATTTCTAAATATTGTTGGCAAATATTATTTGGATGAAATTTCACTATGTTTTGACCATAATATTTGAGAAATATATTTCACTCTTTTAGGAAAATGTGATTTATACCCATAAGTTTAAATACTATCGAAATAAATTAAGTTTGTATTACAAGTCAATTGAATATTCGTTACAACAATAAGAAATAGTATGCATGACACTAGAACAATGTGGTATTTTGAAGCGAGTGCAACAAACATCATTCCATACATCGTGAAGTAGACAAAACACATGATTTTGTTTTCCTGAGCCAATTGTTCATCACTTTCTTCAACAACTATATCATCATATAATATTCACTAAATCAACGCAAACAATTACTATAGAGTGTGCTTTTGTAAAAGATAAAAGTTAGGGGTAAAATTTCAATTTTCAAAAAATTCCAAATAATGAGATTTGGCCTAAATATTAGAAAAAAAATTAGTATTTGGAAATTTCGAATATCTGTCAAAAATATTTGTCAGTAAATTATATGAACAAATACTATTTACCAAATTTTTTTCTAAATATTATTTGAGAAATCTAGAACGTGAAAAAAATTCAAATAATTTGGGTAAGTTAGGACCTTTTTGGTTCCGGGGACCTTGCTAGATTCCAAGTCTAAGGAATCATATCGTTTCAACGAATTGCCAGAAAGTTTTTTTCCATTGAGTTGATGTTGAGGAACTTCTTGGTTTTGTTTATTGCTTGACATATCTTTAATTTATAAAATATTTATTTATCAAAAAGTGTAATGAAAAATGGGGAAATTCCCCAACATTTTGTTCACAAATAACTAAGAAGAAGAAGAAGAAGAAAAGTATTTTGAATAATAGAATAATAGGAAGAGATTAACTCAATTTGTTTTCAAAAACTTTAGAAGAAAATTTTAGAGTTTAGATAGAAATGAGATTTTTATTTGTATGGAAGAAAAACATATTACTTCCTTCATCTCACACGTAAATGGTATAATTAGCAACTTGCCGCATCTCACGCTTTTATAAATAGAATTTATATTTTATTACATGACATAAAGAAAAATATTTGTTATATTAAATTTATTTTAATAATAAATATAATTAAATGGTTAAGTGACTTTTTAAGATAAATTAACGGATAGAGGATTCTCTAAATATATTAGCAACAACATGCCAATAAAGTATATATGTTGACTTCGATTGATTTGTTTATATATTGAAATAATTTATTATTTCTGTTAATCGAATAAAATTGAATTATTTTGAATACGCTTTATCTACATATTTTGCTAGAAAAATATTTTGCACATTTTTTGTCCCACTTATACTATTTGACTAATGGTCTAAACTGAATTAAAAAATATATATTTAGATTTAGGTAGTGCTTTATAATTGGTTAAATTTTAATTCAGACCCTCAATTATATAAATTTAGTAGCATCCAATTTTCTTACTTACTCGATCCAAGATTTAACCAAACATTTTTTATTAATTTGTACTCTTCAAAAATTTATTTTTCATAAAAGAAACAACCTTCTAATGTTTTTATTTTTGTAAAAAAAAAAAAAGAAGAAGAAGAAAACAATTAGTATCAATGGCATTTTCACCTTCGTAAAATACTTCGTAAAAATAAAAGTTCAAATGAAGCTAATAAGTCATTCATAAAACCATAGAAGTGATCATTAGCTCCAAACTATTATTCAACTGTAACTATAGAGTCTCTACAAACTCTAAATAATAGTAAATAGGATTTATGAGTTTAACCTACGTAAAAAAAAAATATCGTCAAAAAAATAATAGAGAATGTGTTATGAAATAGGTCACTCTTTTGTAAATGCTAATTTGGGCCTCAAAAAAATCAGTTTATTACTATTTGTATCAGAATTGTTCTAAATGTTATACTAACACTATAAAAGTTATCTCAATTATAAAAAAGTTTATATGATATGTTATAATTTTAGAAGAAAGTAATCTCGTAATAACAATTGAACAAAATCGGAGCGGTTAATTTATTCTTATTCATGAGACATTATCATCGAAATTGTTGTCACAACATCTTTTAGTTTGAAAAAGCAAAGATGAGCATAAGTGCAAAAATTGAAAGATCGGGACAAAAACATTGTATTAGTTCAGCTATTAACATTGTATTAGTTCAACTATTTATGTAACGGTAAGGTATATATGAGTCGATATAGAACTAGGAACATATCAGCTCCAAAGAACAAAATTGAAAGGTATATCAGGCTCTTTTTTCAAAAACAATAAATTTTAAAAAACATATTAAAAACTATGACGCAACTATCGCACATATAAAAAAAAAAGCAGAAAGATAAATTTGTCGGATATTGATACATACGGTATGTACAAATATTATATGGGTATGTCCATGAGGTAGATTGTAAGTTGATGTAGTTTCAGGTTTAGATATTTTAACACTTTTCTACGAAACACTATTGTGCGAAAGGTGATTAAGAGTTACTATGCTTTTATATTACTTTGAGTTGTCACAGTAATATTCACAATTTATTATAAAAAAAATATTAGAATTTTAGTTTTAAGATAAATATGTAAGACAAAAATACTAGAGTTTTAATTTTAAAATAAATATGTATGACGCTTTCATAATAGCGTGAGAAGGTGATTAAAAATTTAGATGTTTTAATTTGTATTACTTTGACTTGACATGGTAATATTCACAATTTATTGTAAAAAAATAAATATTAGAGTGACGCTTCCATAATTGTGTTTTAGTTTTTGAAGAAGAACTCAATTTGTAAGTAATTATTTATCCGTGACTATCTGATATAAAAATATAGATAAATATATTAAATTGAATGATTTTATTAGTACGTATAAAATAAAATTTAGCAACTTTACTATATAATTTTTATCATAATTTAGTAATCTTTAATATATTTGTTCGCAGCAAATTTTCGTAAGCGTGGAAAATTAACTGCAAGCAAAATAAATAAAAGAAAATTTTGATTTTATTAATTAATCGTTGTGAGTACAATTCCTTTGTTCTCTTGATTCTCTCTCCTAAGTTTATTCCTGTGGTTTCGAGGAATTCACTAGATACTTCTCGAAGGGTAGGATGATTGAACCTCCTTGAGAGGTGGTCAATCTATGAAATAGTCAGAAAGCGATAGTCGTTGTAAGTCAATCTCCGGGAAGAATACTCAGTTGATCCATCTTGCGAAGAAAAAATATCATGTTGATGTTGTAGTTTTTCTCCAATTTGCCTGAATGCTTGTGAAGAGGGTTTTAGATCCCTTGAAGTCATGTCATCCCCTTATATATACTTGTAAGGGGTGGACAAGGTTGCATATGATTGGCCAAAGGATGTCATTTGACACTTGGGGTGCTGTAATTGGTTCTTGCACTTGACTGGGACTAACACCTCATTTGGACATGTGGTGTCACCTTGTTGGTTTCGGATGCCTAGTCACCGTGACACATGGCATGAGTTTGGGCTTCAACGTAAAATGGACCTTGGATTTTAACTTTAATAAAATGAACTCATTTATTTGTAAAGCCCAAATTTTACTCCCCTGTCTCTATGTATAGATGATCCATTTGGTTCATATGTATATGTATATAGAAATAACTATGAAGAGAGTATTTTCAATAGTGGTGGACTCAAGTATAGTACACACCAATGCATGATGACCGAACTTGATCTACGGAACTATTTACTACTATTAAGAAGGGAGTGACGATCCATGGGACTATGATAAACTATTGAGGAAGGGTGAATTAATCATAATATTATGGTGGAATTAGAATGTCAGTTGACAATTTTATATCCGATTATCAGTTTATTCATATGTATTGTTTGAACCAGAATCGAAGGACTATGTGAGTTTCGTTTCCAACTCATTAAATTGTTCATTTTTATGACTTCAGAATAGAGAGATATTCGCGTGTACCTGCCTCTTCAAGAGCTTTGGACCGGCCATAACATTCGAAATTGGAGAAAAAAATTAAGGAAACTCTTATTTTATCTGTAGAATAATACTTATTTTTTTAGCCACATTTTTTTCATCAGTCTTCTGCACTACTAATGAAGAAAAGGGATTATTTTTTGTGTGAGTTAGAGAAAGTTGAATGAATTTACTATCAAAAAAACAAATATCCAATTCTCATTATTTACTTGTTAAATTACGAGTGAATAATGAACCCAGTTAAATAATTTAATAAATAAATTTGAGAAAAAGGTTCGAAAAATGTTTTATTTTTGATCGAAATTAATGTTACGTAATAACAGATAGTATTAAATAAATAGTATAAAATAATATTAGTATTTACTGTGTCCTTAATCCAGCTCCTTATAGGATTAGTACTCCTTCCTTATCTCCATATATATCTCCAATGTATTCCCTTAACCACTTGAATACAAATCAATATTCTCATTGGTTATTCAAGAGCTAGAAAACTAATCTTCTTTCTTCTATGGTTTATTTTTGCTCTCTGTAGGCGCACCAATCGCTTCCCTCTCTTCTCTTTGAAGCGGCGAAAGCCATGACAACCGAAGGTGGATCATCTGAGTTCACTTCCTTCTGGCGTTTTAAACTCCTTCTCTGGCATCTACATGCCATGTATTCATACAAAATATTATGGTCAGCATAAATTACCCTAACATGGTAAAATCACCGTTATACAGCCCTTGAGGCCACTTACCTTCTCAAATACGCGATGGAAGCACAGAACCGCCGCCGGCAGTCATCACCGCCACGGACAAATCAGAACCAAACCAATCCGGCCCATGCCGCCTGGAAAGTCGTGGATGGGCCAGATCCGATCAGTTTGATTGCGGTATCTCTCCCCGGGTTCAGAAACACGTCCGATCAACACAACTGGCTTCAGCCCCTATGGACGGCCTCGAACACGGCTATGCATCAAATACTTTTTCCACTCTCAATATTTCAATGGTGTGATCGTCTCCACACAATTATCAAAGGCACGAAAACTATGCGGAGTATTTAGACGAGGTCTCCCATAATCACAGCCATCGAACCGTTGAAACGAAATCCATTCCCGAAAAAGATCATCGTCATTGTGAGCGTTCGCGGGGCTCCAACAACTTACCTCCATTAAACAGCGGTTCGCATCAGTGCCAACGCCGTGACCTGACACTATTCCTCGTGGCTAAAAAGTGAGAAAATCAACGGGATCTGAAAGCAAAATCTTCTCGAGAATTGCCGCTGTTATGGAGTCTGGCCACCCCCTCACCGCAAGCCAGAACTATAGTGGGGGGCGTGTGCGGCAGGCAGGGGAGCAGCGGCGGCTATGGCAGAAAAAAGCGGAGGGCCGCGGGCGCGCGGTGGTCAGGTCAGTCGTCACGTCGTACGAAGGGCAAGCCGCACGGCAGCAACAACCAGCCTGCACTCCTTCGGCAGCGCGGGCAGGGCACTTACGAGCGGGATCGTCCACTTGTCAAATCTGTAAGAAATAGGACACACCGCGGTTAGTTGCGGAGTCGGTGTGGGGAGAGCCGGAAATAGTGATAAAACAGTGCAGTATGTGTAGCATATCAAGCGGCCCTTCCCTGAATGCTGTGGATACTGGGGCCAACATGCACGTTACTTCTGATTGTCCAGCTTAACGCTCCAAATCCATATAATGGCTCAATTTTTCTGGTATTGTGTTGGCAAACGGTGACGTTCAATTTAATATTTCTCACTATCACTTTGCTTAAGTCTGGTAAACACCCTTAAAATACCCTCACCACACAAGCCTATCTTTCCCTAGGTAACCTTACCCACGTTCTTCTTAAAACACAATCTCATTTAGTTCACCAATTCACAAAAGCACAATAATTGCTCACTCTTGGTTACCTTATGATTTTCAGATTCTAGAACACATACAAGAGGGTGATTTTTCAGGGCCCTTTGTGAGCATGGTATGTACGTTCTTTCATCGGCACAAGTCGTGCCCAACCAGCTTTAAGAAAGAGTTCATGTGGCTCGGTTTGGCTCTTCGGCTGTGGGAACAGTCTGTTGTGCACAGTCGTCGTAACCCGTTAATTAAATAATAAATCGTTAATGTCTCAATTAGGTTTTATTCCATATGAAACCAATTGTGACTCCTGTTAAATGATAAATCTATAATGATAACTTTTTACTTATCGGAGAAAGCGTACATACTGCATCTTTTAACTATTCAATTCTGACCTATGTCGGGTCCTACTGTGTTCTTTCATTTGCGGTTTTAGATATCTATATTTTGTTGGATGATTTACAAAATACACTTGGTTGTACACACTAAAACACAAATCACAGGCATACACCACATTTGTCACTTTTGAAAATGTCCAAACACAATTCCTTCTCATGTTAAAACTTTTGTGTCGAAGTGACAATGGAAAGAAATATGTAAAGAAACATCTTTGCAGCTTCGGCAATCCTGGGAATGACATCAAACTCATAGCCATTACACTCCCGAACAGAATGGGTGGATGAGCGTAAGCATCGCCATATCATTGAAACGGTGGTTATCTCTTCTACATCAATCTCATCTCACTGTTCCTTTGAGGTAGAATCTAGAACCGGCAAACTACTCATTAACAGAATGCTCAGTCACACCATCTCAACAAATCACCCTATCAACTCCTTACCCAAGAACTTCACAATTATACCTATATCCGCGTCTTTGGAGGTCTTGCTACCCTTGGCTACGCCCTCAATTACTCACAAATTTAAAACCCCGATCTTGAGTCCTTGTATTTTTTGGCTATCATCCTACCTCCAAGGGTTTAATCGTGTCTTGACCCACAAACTCATAAAGTCCTACATATTAAGTCATGTCAAATTTATCGAAAATGAGTTTCCTACGAGTCTATTCCTACTACCACAAATACATATTCATTGGCGTCCTCCCCTTTTTCCAAATATGTAAGCTTCACGACAGGTGGCCCTCCACCACCTTCCCACACCTCCACCACTAAACCCAACACCCCTCATCCCCCTTCGACCGTCACCCACAATACACCGCAAACCACCACCCACACTCACACCAAACCGAACCACCCCATACTCACAAACATCTCAGCCCGATCCGTTTTGGGTCCTTCCCGGCACCCGAATCACCACCGACCGTGCCACCCACCAATACTCATCCCATGTTAACTGTGGCAAAGCGTATCCTTTAACAAAACCTTTCAGGCTTACCATACTCCAAATACACCCCTTCCCGATAGTGAACCAACACCTAATTGTTGCCTCAAAAAATGAATTCATTGGGTCATGCTATGGATGACGAGGTTAGGCTTGACTGATCTAGAAAAACTGGAGTTCTTGAAATAAGCCCCTATGGTTGCGGCACCCAGTGGGATGTAAAGTGGGTGTTACAAAATAAACAAATGCAGATGGCAGTGATTTCCGGGGTACAAGGATCGTTGGGTTGCGTAAAGGCTACAATCAGGAAGTAAGGGGCTTTATTACTTCGAGACAATTCAGTACTGTTATTCGCAGGAAACCATTAGCTGGTACTGTCAGTCGTCGTGCGCAACAATTTGCTCAACCATCAGTTGGATGTTTCCAAGGCTGTCTTCATGGCATGCTTGATGAACTATTAATCGAGCAACCCCCGGGCGTATGTGATCCCCGCTTTCCCTCAACATGTTTGCAAACTCCAGAAGTTATGTATGGGCTCAAGCAAAGCCCCGTGCTTGGGCCACACTCTGAAAATGTTCCTGCCAGGGACTCGGCTTACGTGTTGCGTACACGACACGAGTCTGTTGATCGACTTAAGCAACACAGTACAGTCATTCTTTTTGTTCTATGTAGATGATCATTTACAGGCTCACTGCAGCTGCATTCAGGATGTCCACTCGAGTAGCATTACTACTCAAAATGACGGACCTTGGCCCGTTACATTATTTTTTCTGGGAATGGAGTTCTCGGACAGGCAGCGGTTTTTCGTATCAGTCAAAATATGCTCGAGATCGGTGCAGAAAGTGGACTGGAAAAATGCACAGTCAACAACACCGATGGCAGTCTCTTCGTTACGAATGGAGCGACCCCCCTTGCCCGATCTCCCACTTAGCAGCCCATTGGGGCTTACCGTATAGGCCAGTACCCGTCTGGACATCCAGTTGCTGTCACCTGCGTTGCTCAACGCATGCATCCACGATATGTGAACATGAGTACCATTGTCTAAAACGGCATTCTCAGGTACATTTTGGCAATCTTGGTCGTGGTTTACTCATCGACCCGGGGACTTGGAGCTTCGGGGTTTTCTCAGTCAGATTGGGCAAATGATAAACATGACAGAAAATATACATCGGGGTTCTCGGTTTTTTGGGCCGACCTGATCTCCTGGTGTACAAAAAACAACAAAGGTCTCTAGTACTCGACTGAAGCTGAATAGCGACCTGCTCTTCTTGCTGCTGAGACATGTGGGTGAATCATATATTCTTCGCTAACTCGCGCCACTCATACTTGTTTCCTGCTCTTATTGTGACAACAAATAACCATCTGGGTGGCCAAAGAATTCCGTCCTACACACCAGAATGAAGGCTGTTGATCACGATTGTATCGTTGGTCGCGATGAAGTTCAGGCCGGCACCATGAATGTGCTATGTATGTTACCCATCTGAAGAACACCGGCTGATATCTCACCAAGCCCTCCCGAGCCGACAGCACGATATCTCAGTTTCAGCTTCCGTGCGTTCCGTCAGCTCAAGCTTGAGGGAGGATAATAACAGATAGTATTAAATAAATAGTATAAAATATTGTAGTATTTACTGTTTCCTTAATCCTACGGTCTATTAGATAATACTCCTTCCTATATATCCTATTATATTCTCTATGTTATTCCCTTAACTTGATACAATCAATATTTCCTCATTACGATATTAAATTTTATAGATGGCCTTTTAACCCTTGTGTATTTTAAAATTATAGTGCCCACATGGACACTTCATATTTATAAGATTCAAATTTGTGATCCACGTGAGTACAGATATACCTTTTAAAATACACTATAAATTAAATGGGGGGGGGGGGGCAGGGTAAAAGACTATTTTCAAATTCAATATTATGACAACAATCTCAGTTAAAATTTAAATATATTTCAGATTTTTTTTCGATAAATTTTAAAAGTTAGATCAACGTGTTAATATTAATATGAACAAAGAAAAGACTTCCTAGTAATACTACTGAATTATTGTCCTAAAAAATGGAGAAAAATTATTGTAATGCATTAATTAGGGACAGATATTAGATAATGTAGACCCACCATTATATAAATTGACTATGTGAATTGAAACAAAATGTCTAAAAAGGTTGTCAAATTCCAGGTATTTGATCTCATCTTATTATAAACTAATAATTGTCCCAGATATTCGTGGCATAACAAAATAATTGATACACATGCAATGTTTTATCTTCTAGAAAACACTTGAAATTATTTAATAAAATCTTCTTAACTTGTTGAAGTGTATTGATTAGATGTTATATGAAAAAGAAAAAAGAAACACATATGATAGATAACACCCATAACTCTTTTGCACCTCACCTATATATTTTACTAATTTCACAATTTTATTCTTTTAGTGTTTTTTATTTTTATTTCTACTTGAGCAAAACATGATATAAGTTTCTGAAAGCAAAAAATGAAAACTGATTAAAGGGTATTTTTTATATCTTGGTATTTGGACTAAAAAAACTAGGCACGAAAATATCTCTCTCTCCCACCACACAATACACACAACAGATAGATAATATAAATATATATATATATATATCATTCAAAGGGTACTGCTTATGATATTGAATGCAACTGCAATGTACAAAATCCAATCGAAATTGAACGAAATTATAAATCGATTAACTCAAAAAATAACTCGTGGTAGGTTTGGAATTTGTTTAGTGTTGAAAATAAAATTGTTATATTTGGTTGCTTTGGTTTTAACAAAAAATCAATTCGAGACCAAAACCAACACGACATACAATATAATTTTAAACTTTTATTTACACATAAAAGATTTAATTTGATATAATTTTTATATTTATTATATTAAGTTTGAAAACTTAGAATTTTAGATGGTGTCCATAAATATTATCATCACATGTGTGGTCATTATAATAAAAAAACCCTTTTAAATCAAATTAAATTAAGGATTGATGCAAAAGGAATCAATGAACACTAAGAATGAAATAATATTGAAAAAGTATTGTTTTTTATTTACAGTGATTTAGACAATTGAAATATATAATCTAATTTTCATTGCATTTAATATTTAGTCATGCTAACTAAGCCAGTAATACGTATTAAACTGGATTCAGCATTATTAGTACTTTTAAAAATATGATCATTTGCATTATGACTTGTTAATTTGCAATATTTGTTTGACGCAATTTTATTATTATTATTATTATTATTATTATTATTATTATTATTATTATTATTATATATAATCATACCATTGTTTGTGTTGTATTCAGAAACACGTATGACTGAAGAAATATTTGAATTACAAATAAATTATATGTTTATATAAATACTTTAGCGGAAAAATCCGAAAAAATTCAAAAATCCGAAAAAACCCAAGGTTGAAAACCTTGAGTTTATGGTTTGATTTGGTTTATAGATTTAAAGATTCGATACAAATAGTTTGATTTGATATTTGAAAAACCCAAATCAATCCGATCATATACACCTCTAATGAAACGAATAGAAAATTACAATATCTCGATATAAATTTTAATAGGGAAAAAAGTATATATTAAATGCTTTTTTTAAAAAAAAAAAAAAAATTTTAATATATAAAATTACCTGATATTTATATTTAACATGCTTGCTTAAGCACCATAGTCATAAAATAAATTAAGAATCTTTGACCACTAGGAAGTTTATTCCAATTTAGGTGCAAATGACTAACCAAAATACATTGACTAAATAAAATAAAGAGACAACCTCACAACTAAACTTGTCAACTGGCCCGGATCAGCCCGGATCTAGCTCATTAAAACAGATAAAGCCCAAATCAGCCCGGCCCAATTTAGATGGTTTGGCTAGAAGATATCCCGAGAGGGAAAATTACATAAAAAATAGCAAATTATTAGTTCAAATTAAATGTTATAGTTATAGTTTATTTTTTGTGATTTGTAACAAATATCTTTTTTTTTTGTCATCTCATTTGTATCAAAATATACAAATAGATTGAAATTAAGAAATGCAAGATCCATTTGTGTACCGAAATATACAATTATAGGACCCGTTGCAGGATCCATTTATATACCGAAATATACAAATAAATCCAAATATAATTTTTTTGTCAATATGTATAGCGAAATATAAATATTAATAGTGATATCAAACAAAAAATTTGCTATGAATCGCAATTATATAAACTATAGGTATAATATACAAATTGATTTTCATGTTTGATATATGTAAAAATTGTTCATCCAGAAAAGGGTCTGACCGGTAGACCCAAGTTGAGTGTCGATTCAATTGATGGTCATATCAATTTTTTAACTGTGATTATATTTTTTATTATAATCATGATGAATTTAATAGTATTAAGTAAGTAGGGGTGTAGGAAAAATCGAACTCAAAAAAGTGTTAATGGTTTTTAATGGGGTTTTTGATTTATCGCACACCCAAAATTATTGAATTATCGGTTCGGTATTGATTTTAAATGAGTTTTGGGTAAATCGACACCCATTAAAACTGTAATTTACACTGGTTAACTTGTACATAAAGATTATATATTAATTTCAATATATTACTAGTACTATATTGTCATTTACCTTCAATTTACACTCACAATGGCTTTGAGGTCACAAATTCACATATGCAAATGTTAAAATCTAAAGTAAGAACCTCATTCTTCTTAATCATTTCTCTCTGTGTTACACATGTATAGTTCTTTTCATATTTGTTATTATTGTTTCTATTTTATGAGAATTTGTAAAGTTATATTATTGTCTTTTCGCATCAAATTTATTAGAAAGGTAGTATTTTCTGATTGATTAAATCAAAAATCAAATTATTAAGGATCAAAATCAATAAAAAATATCTTATTAATTTAACACATTTAAAAATTAAAAATTAATAAATTAAATCGATAATACATAAAATCAAACCTAACTGACACCCCCTTAATACTAGGCTCTGTCAACATCTGTAAAGTATTAAAAGAGTGACGCTAAATAAATTAAAAGGATAGTGTGGAAGCAAATGGTGGGACCATAAGCGTAGATATGAATAGGTACTATTAAATCTTAAAAAATCTAATAAACAATTAGTGTATTATCTTCTTGTTTATGAAGATATTAGGGAGATCTCAAAACCCTAACTAACGTATCTTCTTCTTTATCACCTTTCAATTAAAATACCAAAAAGAAGATCAAAATATATCCATTAGAGTATAATTAGTTCAATGGACAATAATTATCTTTGGGAGATCTTCACTAATAACAAACAAAATATTAGTGAAGATCATGTTGATCATAACCACCACCTACTTCAGATTCAGATTCCTAATTTCCAATTAAATGGATTTTCCCAACAAGATAATCAAGATCTCATAGAGGATCATGTTGGTTCGTCAGTTATTACGTCTCAGTTTCAAACAAGTTGTGATCAGCCGTATAAATCTTCAACCGTTAGCACAAATACTTCAATTATTACGCCTCAGTTCCAGACAAGTAGTGATTATTTATGTAAATCTTCAATTAGTACGAAAAGTACTTCAATTATTACACCTCAGTTCCACACAAGTTGTGATCGGCTATATAAATCTTCAGTAAACAGAAGTAGTACATCAATTATTATGCCTGGTCAACTCCAGACAAGTTGTGATCGACTATATAAATCTTCTACTAGGGAGGGGTTAAGAAGTCATGATGAATCAAATAAGCTCAAGAAAGCTGTGCATAGAAATATTGAAAGGCATAGAAGGCAAGAAATGGCAAATCTTGTTACTTCTCTCAGATCTCTAATTCCCATTGAGTTCATCAAGGTGAGATAACTACTCCTTTTAGACTCTGACGTTACGTTCGTCAAGAAACAATGATTAATATAGGTATTTTACCATAAAATCCATATTAATTGATGTATACTTTTTGGTCTCAAGAAATGATTTGGGAATAAGTAATTAATATTAAGGTAAAAAAAATGTTTTTAATATATCGACAAGTAAAAATTATTTTTTTTAAAAAAATACTGGACATAGTTTTATTTTCCTCTCCTCTTTTCCTTATAATTTTTTTTATTTTTTTGAAAAAAAAATGTTGAATATATGATCATTGAGAAAAAAAAATTGTTTCCAAGATTAAGTATATATATCAGCCTGTGTTATATATTAATTCTAGTTTCTCTATATGTCTTTCTTTCTATGTTTTGTAAGGGTTTTATTATAGTAGAAAAAAATAGAAGAACTTTTGCATTGATAATATAAATTTTTACATTATCTCTATAGTTTAACATGTTATTTATCATTTTTTTTATCAATGCTTACTACTAAAATTATTTGCAATTACCTTCTAATTATACTATGTTATTTATCATTTTTTTTATCAATGCTTACTATTAAAATTATTTGCAATTACCTTTTAAATGACTTGATTGTATAAATATCTTTTATTTCGTTAGTGCACACACCATGAACATTTTTATTTTTAAATTATAACATGATTTGAATTATTTTTTATAAATATAGGGTAAACGTTCAGCATCAGATCATATGCATGCAGCTGTGAATTATATTAAGTATCTTCAGAAGAATATACAAGAGTTGGATAATACAAGAAAATATATTATTTCATTGGATGATCAAAATAAAAGTTCAACAATTATTGATACTTTTCAACAAAATAATAATTGTGTCACAGTGAATGAATGTGAAGATGGTATGGAGATTTTGATTAATGTCAATAATAGCCATAAAGAGGAAATATTTTCTTTATCCAAAGTGTTGAGATGGCTAATTAAACAAGGGCTAAATGTGGTTAGTTGTGATAATTCCAAAAAAGATGAAAGGACTTTGATCAGGATCCAATGTCAGGTAAGAAAAATTTAATATACATATTTATATATTTCAATATTGCAAATAATAGTTTGGTTATTAGTGTTTAATATATTAGTAAATATACTCTTTTTTGTTTCAATTTATACTATTAAAAAACATTGGAATTAGCTATATATCTCATCGCTGATTCGTCATTGTAAAATATATCTGTAAATAGGATTAGCAATGAATTTTTACATTTAACAATAAAATTTATCTATCGCTAAATTCAATGTCTTTAGTTTTTATATGTTTTATTTATATTTCTGTTTTGTGTATTTAAAAAAAACACATTTTTATGTTAAATTGTTAATTCAAAGCTTTCATTCTACATCAAATGGCTCTAGACATAGAAATGACATGACAATTGAGATGTTTTAATTATAAGATTCAAAATATATATGATGTGTTATACATGATTATAGTTTATAATGTCACAAGATTATTGAATTTTCTTAATCATAATTTGTGTTGCCACAAATGCTAAGTAAATATGAGATAAAACAAAAAAAGATCGTTGGGCCTAGCATGTAATCATAATACTGACAAGGTGTGTGATTGGGCTAGCCTAGTTTCTCTTAAGCAATGGACTAGGTTGCTTTATTTGTTCCTTGGTTCTAAAATGTAGAATTGTGAAGTGCATTAAAGTAAACATACAATTTTTTTACGTGAAAAATATCCGATTCTTTTGATTATAAATTTCAAAAATGGCATAATATTTTTTATTTCATATTATATTATATGTTCTCTAAAATAATTAAAATAATATCCAAATTAACAACGCCATTATAATTTATAAAGAATTTGTGTGTTATATACCTCTAGAATTAAGGATACAAAATGTTGTGTTCATATATTTACTCTTCAAATAAATTAATTAATCATTTTCTTGCAGGTGAGTGATATATCATCAGGTCTCACTGTAGTTGGGTTGCAAAAGAAACTGACTGATGTGATTAATTAAAAAAAAATGGATTCAGAATTTAAATTTGGTAAGTTCAATTTTTAAAATTATTAGCGCTGATTTAGCTATATTTTTGAAGTCATGAGTTCAAAATCTGTTTTCCTTATATCATTTGCTACACTTTCGTAGTTTTCACGTGTATATATCTAAACTTCTAAAGGATGAGTTTATTCCGTGTGAGACTTTGATTAATTTTAGGATAAGTTTATCTCAATTTGGTTGGAGATCATACAATTACAGGATAACTTTTCCGAAATTGTAGTGTTATTTTTATCTCACATTGAGAGTAAGATAACTAATATCAAAATAACTTGTTCTTCAACTAAACGACCCCTTAGTGTTAGTGTTAGTATTTGGACCTATTATTGCATGCATTTTTTATTATTATTATAAGGACTTGATTTTAGTGCTAAAAATTATTGACAGCATATTGCTAAAAGTAAGACACCTCCAAGTTGGCTAACGTCCTTGCTTGCTTGTTAAGTTATATAAATACCAATTTTGTGTCTTAGAATTATTTGATTGCATAAGATATGGGCATATGAACAATTAGTGAATGTGACGTACTCAAAATTTTTCACAAAATTTTTCATAAATAATATTGGGAAGAAGTCAACAACTCAATAAATCACTATAATGATAAGCGGTGTCCTATGCTATATTGTTTATATTCCAACATTTTTCTTTGGTACCAGCTATCGCGACTTGGTGGATCATAGAGCCAGGGTAAGGACAAATGGGTGTACGAGCCTCGACTATACCAACATTAATGAAAAAAACAAATACTTAACCTCGTTGCATCATTAGCCTATGTAGGATTCAAGATCAAGTCCAGGATTCAAATAAAATGAATCTTTTTTCTTATCTCAGGGTTTGTTTCAAATGTTTATTGTTCAATATCTCAATACTCAAAAAGTTTAACTAGTTTCTCTTCCGACCTACACTATTCTCAAACTTAAAAAGGGTATAGCTGTGGATATATATCATGTACCATTAGAGACAACTCTGTAGTTTAAACCTAAAGTCAACAATAATAAAACATTATAATAGAATCAAGTTTTTTCAATAAATTTCAAATTACTTGCAACAAAGTGACAAATTTTCTTTTTCATGACTTAAGCAATTACATTAAATGAAGTTGAACTATTATCATATAAATAAAAGAATACATGTTATTCAACAGAACTAAAAAGGAACCTAATACAGTTTCGGCAAAATAATTTTGGTCTGATCACCCTTGTACACTGGTAAGGTTTCGGTTCGGCCCTGTCATGGGTGCCAAAGTCTTTAATGAAAAATTAAAGACATATCCTTACACACAGAGAGAAAAGCACAAAGAAGATGGTATTTCTATAAACTATTTATTCTTAGATTTATTATTATTATTATGTATAAACTGACAATCTTTTACAAGACATTACAAGGTAATAACAAAAATGTTTTGCTAGTCAAAAACAACTACACCTATGTTGTTTTTTTTATCTAGACATATCTTGATCTTCTCTTTCTTTGAAACAAGAAAAAACAAAATACAAATACTTAGCTTATTCTCTTACAAAATCAGGCTTAGCTTAGCTTATCTCATACAAAATCCAAACAAACAAACAAACTGAAAACTAAGAAATTAAAAAAAAGACATTATTTTTTTCTTGTGCAAGCACCTTTTGATGATGGAAGTTGAAACATGTATGGTGCCTTCTCCCTTGTTCCCTTCAACTCAATGCACATTTATTTTAAACCACACAATTTATTTTTTTTAGAGAAAATAATCACCCTAAAGCTCACATGTCATTCCAACTTTGAGCATCCGTTTCGTTGGGCATAAAATCGGAAATACACTTTGTTACTACCTTTTCTAAGTCGCTCTATGATAAATTTTAATTCATAATTTTGATCACCATTCTTTTGGTTACACCAGACCCCTTGCACGCGACAACGTCTTGTTCTCCAACCAAATGAACCACTCCCATATTAGAAGCTCTCTCAAGTACTTGGACGTCTTTCTCAATCAAGGAAGCAGTTTCTCCCTTGGATTTTCCATTTGCCTGCACTGAAACATGTAATCGTCTTGATGTAGTTCTTATCCTTTCCTACCAAAACTCTCGATAGGCTCTTCCTCATTGCGCATTTCATTGTATCCATAACGTATCACACAACGGAACACATAGAGATCATATTGTCATATCATCACCCTTCTAAGATGAACTTCTTCTAGTGGGAACGTTTTGCTTTGGGGGAAAAGTGATTTGACAGAAGTCTAACAGAGGGCAGAGTTACAGAGCCTGTACATTCTCAACATAGTGCTTGAAGATTGGGGGGATTCCGTGGACTAGTTCAGAGTAGAAAATGGCAAGACCTGGAAGGCGATGTGAACTGGTTGCATCCAATGTTTCTTTAACTTTTTCGGGAGAGATCTTGTGTTCTAGCTCGTAGTGATACTTCTTACGGTACACATAGTTCCATACGTACATGATAAACATTAGGAACAGAGCTAAAGCCACAGGGAGGTAACCACCTTGTCCAAACTTGTAAAGGACTGCGCTTAGGAATACAAGCTCAACCGAAACAATGATTAGAATATAGACGATAATAAGAAGAATGTTGGTTTTCCATATCAAGATCATGACTAGTATGAGGAAGCACGATGTTAGGAACATCACAAACACCACTGCCATTCCTGTAATCAAGCAATAGAGTGATCGAGTTAATAATATAGAAAAGAAGGCAAGTCCCCTGCATTTTTTACATGTTTATTTTACTCCGTAGAAGAAATAGAGTTAAGTGGCCTTACCATAATAAGCATTGCTACTCTTTCATTAGTCTTGAATCTATAGTGGTAATAACACAAGCTCCATACTAAAGGTTATTTTGATTTCAGAATGTAGATTTTCCATGATGTTTCTGTCCTCTTTTATGTTGCCGATTTTGAACACGGGAAGCATCCTAAAGCCAGAGATTGCTGGATTATAGCGAATGTCCCGGAAATCAAAGCTTGACTTGCGATGATGGCTGCGAATACAGCTATGACAAACATTGGCCAATATATAGGTTCTGCATTTAATAAAACAAGATGTCAATTCATTTCCCAAACATAACTACACACAAGTAACTGATGATATAAAGAACTTTTACACTATCAATGCAATTTTTACTTACTTGGAGTGGACGCGTAGAAAGTGTTAGCAACATCACCAGTGTTATTCATTAAATAGGCACCTTGACCGAAATATGCTAATATGAGAGCCGGGTATGTGACAAAGCACATACTTATCTGAACAGATCGAACACTGAAATGACCAACATCAGCAAATAGTGCCTCAGATCCTGCAATTTGTTTTTGTTCAGATGTTATTTATTTCTCTTCTGAATTAGTACTCGTAAAAATTTCAAGGTTGTTGGAAGCAAATTGTTACCTGTTATACACATAACAACTCCGCCAAGGGAAATCCAAGCGTCTTTTCCATTTCTTTGGAAATAGGTCACGATGTACATAGGATTAAGAGCTCGGAAAATAGTTATATCATAGCTCACGAAGTTGTAAACTCCAATACCAGCAATCAATACAAACCATAAGCAAAGTATAGGTGCAAATGTGTAACCAACTTTTTCAGTTCCAAATCTTTGAAACATGAACAGAAGTATCAAGATGGCTACTGCAAGCCAAACGATCCTGTCTGTATACCACGAAAACAAACAAACGATTAGTAAATCGAGAATTAAAACAGATAAAGAAGTTGCAATTTTCATTAACAGATGCAAAATTTACCTTCAGTCATTGCTTCTGGAGCAGCTGCTTTAACTCCTCCAATTGCAGACAAAACTGATCACATAAATTAGCTTATTAGTATCATAAACTCTGTTAATCTCCAGTGTTATAATTCGTATTATTTCTGTTAGAATAAAAGAGAGGGCAATCAACAACGTGCCTGAAATACAGGGCGTTAGGACACCATCACCGATAATCATGGAAGTACCAAGCATTGTTGCAATTAGCAGAAAGAACTTCGCGAATTGGCTGTTTTCTAGCACCGACTTAAGTTGTGATGCCCTACGTGTACGTCTATCAGGCATATCAAGTTTAAAAGTCGAGACATCGCTGTCTTCTGCCATTGTACTCGGAATCAATCCCACCTTGGAATATCGGCATATCAATGAATATAAGGCGAACGTACCACCTGAAATTAAAAGGCAAAATCATGAGTTAAATAGGAAATTAAAGCATAGTAAAAATGTGTAGGTGAAAAGTACTTACCATCTCCGTTGTCATTAGCTTGGAGAACGATGAATACGTACTTGATGACAGGGATCAAGGTGATCGTATACAAGATGAGAGATAGAGCACCAAGTATAGGGTGGGAATCATCTTCGTTTTTTCTCCTCCTGTCGATGAAAGGAATTAGTTGAAAACACGTAATGTTGCAACTTTCCATATCTCCATACAACCACTCCCTATGGCTTTGGAAATGCAAGTTTTAGTAGCACCAATACATCCACTACCCTGCTCAAAACCGACAAAAACATAAAGGGCTAAATCTCAGTGGATCATAACAGCAAGGTCACTCTGCTACTTACAATACCATGTCTCGTATTTAAATGAGGGGTATCATAACAGCAAGGTCACTCTGTTACTTACAATACAATGTCTTGTAATTTAATGAGGTAGCTAGCTAACACACCTTTTTGGCATCGGGCATTTTGCTTGCTTCGACATCCAAAGAGTCATGTCGTTTCAACTTTTGGCTCGAAGGCTTCTTTCCCTTGAGTTGTAGCTCCATGGGAACATCATCTTGGTTATCCTCAATGTTGCTCCCCATCTTCTTTCTTTTTTTTAATTTATGAAAACGATTTTAATTTTTTGTTTGTTTGTTTTGAAAAAAGCTGATCAAATCAAGCAAAATTAAAATTGGTTGAGTTCCATGACATGTAAACTTAATCACCAATGAATTGGTTGCTTTAAAAAAGAGAAGAAAAACGAAGAGAAACGTAGGAGGGAGACACCAACGAAATGCAAATGAATGATTGATTGAGTTCGAGATCAAAACACCACAGAACTCAATCAACTACGAAATTTGTATGATTGATTGAGTTCGAGATCAAAATCCTCAAAACTCAATCAATTAACAAATTTTCTCCCCCCGGCAAAAGCGTTCCCACACTACACTATTCTCTTATTATCCAATCCATAGACGTTGATACCAAAACCTCCAAAATCGACTTATTTAAAATATGTGAAAAATGTATCTTATTTATAAGAGAAGAAATTGGCCTAAGAATCCATATTGACCAATAAACATATCAATGGACAAACGCGTCTAACGCATCTATCTAATTTCTCAAACTCACATATGTCCTGTTTTTTCGAATCTCATCATATGTTTTGTTTGTTAACTAATGGTCAATGTACGTAACTAAAATTTGAAAAATAACTAATTTATGGTCGATAAAAGGGATAATTCTACGATAAATTTTTAGTACAATTTAATACATTGTTTAGTTATAAAGCTTTGGATCACTTATTTCGTGATTAATAATTAGTATATCGTCTTTGGATGGAATAATAATTTTGAGATAACTTATATCCATTCAAACTCTTTTTGTACATCACTTTTCACATTATTGAGGATATTTTCTGTAAACAACACCACTTAATCTAAAAGTTAGCAGTTTACGTAGTTTTTTTATACAGTAAACAAACCAGAACCTAATCTCTAAGAATAATACATTGATCCCCCTCTTTGATCGTAACTAAATGTTGCATAATCTCATCGTAACTTGCATTCAAAGTAAACGAACCCTTAGTGTTATATATTCTATGTGGAGAATGGGAGGATTTGACTGGATTTGGGCGGGTCAAGATGGGGTTGAGTTTATAGATGGACGGATTACTTACGGTACTACACGTGACCCCCCAAGAACTTACTTGAGGTGCCGAAATGGACTGAATGTGATCAAAACTCAACATGGTCCAATGTCCCTTTCTAAGTTTTAATTTATTTATTTATTTTTAATTCATATAATATATATATCTATATATATATTAATACCTAAAAAATATTTTTTTTCTTTATTATGAGTATATATATAACGTGTCAATATAAAAACCCTACCAATCAAAGGGTCCCCTACCTTCGATTCTTCGGTTCGATTTTATTTAAGTTTGAATCGTATTCTTTCTTTCATTTTAAAAACGTGCGCCAAAAACCCCCTACCAACAAAACGAATCGATTTTGATCGCTGCCCCCTATATGTTTCAAATAATGAAAATATAAAACTTTCAAATGTTTCTTCTTCTTTAAAGTAGTTGAAATACAAATTCTTCACGTATATTGTGCTATTATTTGCGAAATCTTTAATTGTCCAATTAGGTCCATTTTTTTTAGCTAGCACTTTTTTCATGTTCTTCTTCTTTCTCATAAAAAATATTAATTGAGGTAATTAATTGTATTGATTAAACAAGTCATCAAAATCGTGGTAATTACAAACATCTCACATGCATTAAGGTTTGTTAAAATTAAATTGAAAAGGTATCTTTAATCAAATCAAATTTCACACATAACTAATATTAAAAGTGTCACAGCCAAACTAGAACCCTCATCTAATTACATTTTTTTTGTTCTTTTTTTCACTTTGCAATTAACACATTACAACTAATTAAGAAATTCAAACACTAGAACATTACAAGATTGGGAAGAAAAAAAAAAGATCACCTATTTAACATAAATTTAGAAAGAAAAATAATGAATACTCATATAATTAAGAACACTAATATCCTCAAAAATCAAAATTAAAGAAGTTCATTTTAAAGTCCCTTTTAAAAATAGCACAAAACAATAGAATCAACTTTACTAGTTATTAGCAAATAAGCACCAGTAAACAAAAAATAGAAAATAGAAAGAAAAAAAATCAAAAAAACATTTGAGATTGAAAAAAAAATAGAAAAGAGAAAAAACACTGACCTATTATGCCTATATAGGTGGAGTTGTTGCAAGTAAAGCTTAAGAAGTTTTTATTTACCCTTTTTTATACCAAGGTAGAGGGCTCAATTTTATATATTTGTTTCCTCCTTTTTGCCCTTTTTTCCACTCTAGGTATTTTGTGATATTTTTGTTGAAATATTAAAAAATGTGATCAATTTATATAATTTTTTGGGAAGTGAAATAACGCGTATTGCTTTAAGTAAGTTTGAATGGTGTTAAGATTGTGTTTTACATATAAGGAAATAAAATGAATGCATGGTTGAACCTTAATAATGATTAAGATTCAGATCATATAAACAAACACACTAAGAGCCCGTTTTGATTGGATTTTAAAAAACAGTTTTTAACTCAAAAATTGAAAGTCAAACTGAAATGACTTTAAGTCAAAAAATGAAAAGTAGGGGATACCTACTTTTGGTTTTTGATTTTTAAGTTTTTAGTTATTTTGAACTTATTTAAAGTTATTTTTCACCTATCCAAACACTTCCTAACTTATTTTAAATTATTTTTTATATTTGTCAAACATTTCTTTGATCAACTCTTAAATCAATTCAAACGACATATAAATAAGTTGAATCTTAATAATTAAGATTAAAACCTCTATTAAATACAAACAAACGAGGTCTAGGTTCAAGACTATGTTCAATTCATGTGTGACAATTTTGTTTTGTTTTATTTCCATGAGCTAAAAATATTCCCTTGATAAATGAAATATTTTACTTATTAATAAATAAATAAAAAGGACCATGTAGACAAAAAAAATGTCCTTGCAATAACGAGTTCATATCATACATCCTTGGTTGAGATAGTTAAAAGGAGGTATAAGCTATCATATAGTCAAATATATGGGATTATGAGGATAAAATTTAATATAAGTATATATCGAAGTAAAAGGTGTAAAGTTCATGAGAGTAGCGAAATATTATGTTTTTTTCACCAATATAAAAAAATTCATAAATGGTAAAACTATTAAAATTGTCCTAGTTCTTTATATAATCTTATCAAAATAATCAATAGTTTATAAAATTGCATAATACGCTATCATAAAGCTATTGTAAAAAAATACAACATTTATTAATCAAACTTTAGTTTAATAAAAAAATAAAAGTGAACATAAATTGTAGTGTACTGATCTTTAATATAATCCTCATATAGTACAAATTATCTTCTCTCGTTCAACTTGCATTTCTCGATGATATGATTGAAAATGCAAACCAACGTTGTTACGTTGAGTCATTTGTTGGTCAATTTAATTGGTAAATAATTTGACAAAAATAATGAAATTGATGAATATAAATGGTAAAGTAAAAATTGATTGAACGTAATAATAAATTCTTTAATTGTTACATGAGATATCATGTTTGAGAATTAATGACTATGCCTCTTCAATTTTCATTTTTCTCTAATAACCTCCGGGTTGTTACAGCATAAAGACGTGTTTGTGGCATGTCGCGAGGCCAGAAGCACTTATTTTGAGAGAAAAAACACTTTTGTTGAAAAAATAAGTGTTTCGTAAATCAATAAGAGTGGCTTTTTACGGAAATGCAAGCAGAACCGGGTTTTCCTGTATTCGGAAACTAAAATTTCAAAAAAAAAAATTCAAGACAAAAATATTGTTTTCATATTTACATATTTACCAATATATTTCTTATTAATTAAATAAAATATTACATAAATTTGGTCGAATTTCATTTGAGAATTTTATTTTATTTTTATATAATAAATCTTATAATTCATTATTATTTTATAAATTATATATTATTTTGTAGCATTAGAAATAATGTAACAACAATATTTTTACAATTCAGAAAAAAGAAAAATAATAACAATTAAAGAGTTCAGCCTCCCAAAAAGGTATAATATTGATTGAAAATTTAAATATGTAAATTTTAATTTTAAAAAAATAAAAATTTAAATAATTTTTTATAGTAGATATTTAAAAGGGTAATTACGTGGCGTTAAGTAAACTTATAATACTATTTAATTCTCATCTAGTTATAGTTTACTATAATTGCACCCACCCACCATCGCACCTCGACTTAACATTATACATTTAATTCCGTGGGCTGACTTTTGATTTGTATAAGAAAAAATTACATGAATTAATATATTTTAAAAAATAATTACCTTAATTACTATTTTAGACGATACTTTTTTGTTTATTACCATTTATAGCAATACTAGATAAATTTGTACTATGTATTAAAAGTGAATTATTTATGCAATATAGTGTTTTGAAATTATAATTAATTTTTTTTTTTGAAATAATGATGTTTGGTTTTGGTAAAAAATAGTCACATGTAATTATACGTTTTTACTTAAAATGTGTATATTTTATATCCATCATTAAAGCATTGTATTATTGAATACGAAACTTTTCTTTTCTTTGTAATATGTTTAAAACTTGTATCAATAATGAATAAAAGTATCAAGTAAAAAACTGTTACTGTAAAATGGTAAACTATTTATTTATTAAGCACGATTAATAGAAGTTGTCCCTTGTATATTAGTCCCAGTTTGTATATATAGAATTTTCGCCACAGAATAACAAATCCAATATGTAAATAACAATTATTTTAACAATAATACATTAACAATTACCTCTCCTTTCCCCACTGATCGTGCCCTCTCTCACCTCACTCGCATGTCTCTTTCCCTCCCTGCTCTTCAATCTCGCTTACCATCTCTCCTCCCTCTCCTAATCTCGTTTTCCATATATACAAAATGCCATATGTACACAATTATATACAATGCACCTCTCTCCCCCTTCTTTTCCTTGCCCTCTCCTCTCCTCCCTCTCTCAAGTCTCCGGCTCCGCCTCCTCCTCTCTCTCTCAATCTCTCTTGCCATACCTACAAATATATGTAGAATATATATTATCTAAACCTAATACTTATCAATCACACTTTCTCCCACGCTTTTTTGCCCTCTCTCACCTGTTTCGCCCTCTCTCCTTTTGTAACATGTAGCAATTCCAAATTGTAATTATCAAATTATAACTATGCAGAGTAATTAATTGTTTTTAAGTGACTATAAGTTTCTCTATTTAAAATAGTTTCCGCTATCAAAAAAGTTAATACGAGAATTACAAAACCAAAAAAAAAACAAATCCAATCCTAGTCCTTTAGCATTTATTTGGTAATTTGACTATTAAAAGCATTTCTGGAAAAAAATATTTAGTCATACACAATTTGCTTATTTTTCAAATGAATTTGCCAAATACAAATTGCTTTTTTTCTAAAGCACTTTTCTAAAAGGCATTTTTGAAAAGTGCTTCTAAAAATAAGTTGTTTTTAACATCAATGCCAAACAAACTCAAATGTATCATGATTTTTGAAAAATTTATGTTCTATGAAATTGCATGTCCGGTTTCATTTTATGATTTGATGTCGCTGTATGAAAGCACATGTCTAAAAATATATAATATGATTATATAAACAAATGTATTAGATAAATGTTAGATAAATTAATGAGTTTCACAGCGATTTTAAATGTGAAACTGTAATTTCCTGTTGAGTTTTGTAGTATTTTCCATCTTGAGAAATAGCAAGTGAGTCTAAACTTGCCATGGTTATGTAATTATTTTACAGGTGATTAATACAAATCTGAGTTACCAAAACCAATACTGAATTAATCAGCTTAAAAGCCACCAAATACCATATTTTGACATACAAACCACAGTTTGCAGGTCAATTAGGATACAACATTACCTCTTGATATAACATTTGGCAAAAGTAGCACCATTTTAAATGGGAAAATTTGGTGCATGAAGCTTTATCTCTATTAACAGAAATGGCTATAGGTCAACACCAGAATGCTACATGAGATTTTGCAGCTTTGAATTCTGGATCTTTGGCAAAAGTAGCAATCGACAAATCCGAGAAAACAGTGATTTACATGGATATCTACTTGTTAGCATTTCTTTGCCATCTTTCGAAGATTGGATTATCCACAAGGCCTTTTGCAGAAGGACGGCGTGTTGGATCTGGGTCCATCATTGCCTGAGAACATTTACAATTTGGACAGAGAATTAGCATTTGCCTCTACAGATGACTATGGATTAGTGTTATCATCATTGCCACAGACAAACGAAATATATCATCTAACTACAGTTTAGATATACTCGGATTAAAATATATGGAATATTGTGCTTCAGATAGCGTGCTGGTTGTACAAGATGATAGATGATCAAGGCATATGAACACGAAGCATAAAGGTAAATACAAATCCACGGACTTTTTAACTTAGTAAAAGGGAAGAAGTTAGTACCTTGAGTAAATTCTGAAATTGCAAGGAATGACCCGGAAGAAGAGGCAATTTCCCCTCCCTGAGGTTTAGAAAATGAGGCCCTGATTCTGGCAGTGAAGACCCTCTAATAAGTTCATATATTGCAGCGCCCAAGGAGAATATATCAACTTTATCAAGATGATCATAGTTCTCATTAAGTATTTCTTGGGGCATATAAACGTGCATTTCATCACCCCCCCTCTTTCCGTTGGCGGGCCGCTTATCACGAAGAGTGTGCACTCCAAAATCACCAGCTATTATACAAAAAAAAGAACCATTTTTCAGATAAACATAAAATTATCCTTGCTTTACAATCTCAATGAGCGAAAGAGACCCTCTCGATGTATAACTGCAATGCCTTGGCTACCTGCATATCAGAAAGCATCTTAAGTATCAATATTTTGACCTCAATTTGAACAACCATTTTTCCTCAGCCTTCCCACCCCACAAATAAAATACCCAGATACACGAACAAAAACAAGCAAAGGGAAGTCAAAAGCAAATGAAGTTAGTAGATAAAGGGTGAACTCTTAAGCATTTTGAAGAAGATCACGACTAAAATCTCAAAATAGTTTACTATACAGGTCTTCGGCCTCTCAAAATTGAAAGCCAGTTCCAGTCATATCTCAAGCTAGAGGATAGTAATAAATCCTAAAATACATGATATAAAACAGCTCCCCTACCACCTCAAAGAGGGTTATTTGGATCACTTATACAGTCAATGGTATCAGCTTCTATAACAGATATAAAGCTGATCCTCTCTTTTTCTTTTTTTATACAGCCTATAGTCTGATCCTCTTTTCTCGTGTGAAAGCAACAAGCACCAATTCAATGCAGGATTTTTGGGTTATATTATATGCATTTGAATGAGAATCAAGTTACAAAAGTACAACCTACCAATGTAAATAACAAAATGGAACTAGATCTGAATATTGTATTTCCATGAAAACCTTAAAACATTATGAAGTGTTGCATGTTGTGTGCTCCATGTTGCAAGTATTAGGAGGGTGGATTAGGTTCTGACTTTGCTACAGTTGCTTTCCCTAAATAACAGATAGAAATCACAGTTATTTTAGCAGTTGAAGTTTCATGATTGATGATATGCTCATTGGTTATGCATATGGTAAAAAATTATCTCTTTGGTCGATGAATTATAATTGGTTTGCAAGATATATATCTTCCTTCTAACTTTATTTCAGACTTATAAGACAGTCATACTCAGTACATGACACAAAGTAGCTCTTAAAGATTCCAACAAGAGCCGCACCTGATACATTGCTTCCAAAACTTCTACCTCCGTAAATAGTTTAGAATATTTTTTATTGGATAAGCTGTGGTCACAGAGCTCCATTTGGATGTAGAGGTGTTCATTTTCAAACCAAGATGAATAATAGCCAACTACGTTCTCATGAGGTCCTGTAAGTATAAATAACAAAACATGTTGAAACAATAATCTCTGGGGTAGTTCAAATAATAATATCAGCAACAGAAGTAGATCAGCATGCTACCTAAAGCAGCCAATGCTTGCACTTCCATCAAAGCCTGTCTCCTGGAAGAACACAATTTAAATGCATAAATATGACTGAACTATATTGAATATAAACAGCATGCTTGGCATCACATAAGATTCACCTTATGAAGACATTTTCCAAAAATACGTGCTCAAATCTATTGAAAATGTTTATCTTGGAGAAAACACAATATGCCAAATGTAAGAAACAGTACACATAAATTATAGATGTAGAACATTTCCTATTGCATTCTTAATTTGTATATCATGCAAACCCCATAGCAATACCACTCTAGCCTCACCCCAAACTTCCACTGCTATTAGATGCTACCAATTTTATGGCCAACAGGATATCAGAAAATAACTAAGGAAATGTTTCTTTTAGTTATATGATATGTCAAGAAAAATATGCACACTCTGTAATGTCATATCATAAAGGCCAGAGTGTTGAAAGAAAGGATATATCACCTATCTGTGTCTTGATGTAACTGTTTAGTGCTATGTTTCACTGCATACATACATCCATCGATTCTCTTAAAGACTTTGAAAACACGGCTGAAGTTCCCACTACCGATTTGCTGAAAGAATGAAGGGTCTTAGATAGGTCCAGAATAAAATTTAAGAAAGTATTAGTAGGAGTCAAGAATACACGCATCAAAACATACCTCAATTTCGTGGAAATCAGTACGGTACCGTGACAGACCATCATTACCAGAAATTGCAGGGTTAAAACCTACAGATCAAAGAAAGAGTAACATTAGGAATTTAACAGAAAACAACACAATAATTCTGCCATGAAGAACAAGAGATCACACTCTAATTTTCTTTTGAAGTACTAAACTGTTCCAAAGAAAATAGAATCCACCAATTATTCAAACTCACTGACCAGTACCTGGGTACTTGGATCTCCTGTTACCAAAAGGATCAGCATCTATCTCTGAAGCATCCCCGAGATAAGGGTTTCTAATGCACGGAGGAGGCATGACTCGATATCTTAAAGCAATAGCAGATTGTGACACATAACTGGGACCCTTTTCTGACTCACTTATCTTTTCTGATTTCATTTCGTCTGTCCCAAAAGTATCTGTAGGAATATCTACTGGCTGCTGCTGTCCAGATAAATCGGAACTAAAAGGCCTTACCAACGCTGTAAAGATGGACATCATGAAAGGACCACATAAGAAAGTTAATTTACAACTTTACGATTAATTATGGAAGATAATTGTGCAAACAACAAACTTCAAAACATGCTAAAGTGGAGAGAGAGAGAGAAAGAGATCTCCAGATTCAAAAGTGTCCGACAGTAACAAAAAGAATGGCTAAAAATAGAAGCTTGATAATGCAAGGGATATTCATACACATTATAGTTTCTTAAACTTTCAAAGATTATTCTGTTCTAATTTTCTTCAATATCCGAATGTGCTATTAGTTTGTCCCCTTACCTTACTCGACGCCTTTGTCATGCCTCAATAGTAGAACAAATATAAGAAAAGAAAGAAGAGAATTTGCATGATAAAAGTTAAAAACTTGACAGAGCCAGTAACGATTCCACAAATGAAAAATGAAGTAAAATGGAACACCAAAGTACGAAATATTTCATACCTAGTCGCGGCCTCTTTCTTGATACACTTAGAAGCTTCTCGGGTGATCTGGGACAAGGAGTATAATCATCCTAAAAGAAATAGAGGGAAACGCACAGTATGACATACTGAAACTACAGCCTGTCATAGAGAAAAAAAGTCACAATTTTTAACACTCTGGTAAAGAAATTACCTTATCACCATCAAGCCCATTACAAATTGCAGGTGCATCTGGCGTTAGATAATCCGGGGTACTGCATTCCAAAAAATTATTTATAAGCAGAAAACAAACTAGAGGGGATACAATGTGAACATATGATCTTTTATATTTAAAAAATCGGGGGGAGGAGATCACAAGTTGGGAATCAAACCCTTACCAACAAGGTGCAAGTTAAGTTAGTCAACCAACTAAGCTACTAAGATTCACCAATACCAAGATACGATCAGGAATTGGGGGTAAAAGTTTAAAAATCAAAACCTAACCAATGTAAAATTGAACAGTAAGCAATCAACTTATTACACCTTAATCAGTCCCCGGTCCCATATGGAACATCAAGGGACCAAAAAGGGCACAATCGGAACCAGTTCAAATCTCAGTGGCTACTCTACATCTTATTCCATTCAAACCCATATCTTTCTAATCGAAAAAAGAAAGGGAACAAAGATTTACCAGAAGAAATCTTGACTGAGAATGAAGTCCTTTTCAGCAACATCGGCAACATCAGCATCAGCATCAGCATCGAGATTCAACGGCAAAACTGAAGAGAACTGAGATTGAGCTAGCGGAAGGTCATCAGAATCCAGAAGTTTCTGGAATCTAGAAGGATTCGGTAAAGTAACATTAGAAAGTGAGGGATAAAGCTGTTGTTGATTAGGAAGCGGAGGTTTTGCAATCCCAACAGTGAAATGCCTAGACAGTGAACCCTTGTTCATCCTCTTCTTGCTTTTTTGGTTGCTTCTCTGCTTCCTCCTTGTTCTATTTGGAGTTTTCCTCTCCATCAGCTGGAAATGGAGCTTCTTGTAGAGAGAATCTGAAGAGAGTTCGTGCTCTGTGCTTCACCTCTGTAATGGTGTCAGAAATGGGGATTTGGGGAGATTTCAAATTTGAGCGGGTTTATATATTTGGGCTATTATTATATTATCTATCGGAGCCAGGCGTGCTGTGTAAGCTTTTTTCATGGGCCAGTAAAGCAACTTTTAGGCCCAAAGCTTCGCTTGGGGCCCAGTACCCACTACACCTTGTCTTGATTTCAAGTTTGCACAAATTGTCCTTATTTCGGGGTGATCTTTAATTTTAGTTGTCGTTTGATGTGAGGGATAAAAATAAAAGAATGTGATAGGATAAAATTTTGTAACTTGTTTGGTTGTCATATTTGAGATAACTTATCCACCATTCATATCATAGTAATAGATAAGTTATTCTACGTACACGATGGGATAAGTTATCCTAAGATAGCTAACCGGGGATAGGGCTGGGCATAAACACCAGAAAACTGAAACACCGTACGAACCAAAATTTTTTTGGTATTTAGGTTCGTATTTGGGTATATGTTTTGTATTTTGATATTTCGGTTTCGGTTTTTCGGTATGTGGATTTGGTTAATTCGGTATTTCGGTTTACGAAATTATATTAATATTTAATAGTATATTTATATTATATTAATTATTAAGATTAAAAAATAAAAATATTATAAGGTTGAAATAAAAAAATTATTAAAAAGTGAAATAAAAGATTTGTTTTGAGAAAACTTTTAGACCATTAAGCTAAAAAATCAAACAAAAAAAATTTGTAAATTTTTAAAAGCCCAATAAAGTAGGCCCATTAAAAAACCGAAATAAATAACAAAATCGAAATTGAAAAAATAATTAAAAAACCGAATCGAAATATTTCGGTTCGGTATTCGGTACACAATTTACAAAAACTAAAAACCGAAAAAAAAATCCGAAACCGAACCAAAATACCGAATGCCTACCCCTAACCGGGGATAACTAATTTTGGATAACTTGTTCACAACCAAATGAAATATTAAAGTTGTGCTCTTTAACTTTTGTTCGCACTGCTCATTTGGTTGATGTGTTGTTGAATTATTAAGAAATTTTATCGAACTGGCAAGATTTTCTTGAGTGCTTTTTTGTTTGTCTTTGCTGCTCATTTGGTCGATTTGTTATTGTATTACCTTGAAGTTTTGTTGAATTGAAAAGATTATTGTTCACAAGATATGTCGAATTTTCAAATCTTGTAAATGTTTATAACATATTTTTTTCTTCATTGCTTGAAGTCATGTTAGATTATCAAAATATACTTGTAATGTTTTATAATGCATATTATTGAGTTGCCTTTAAATTCAACTAGATTATCAAGACTTGTAATCATTTACATTATATGTTGTGATTAACTTGAAATCTATCCTATTGGTAAGACTTGGTTCTTGTTCATTTTGTTCACGTAATTTGAATTGGTATGATTTTGTGTTATCTATATATTATTTATCTTGTTAACTATTCATAAACTCTATTGAATAAGTATAATGTGTATGTGTTATTCAATAAGACATTACTTGAATGTTAATAAAAAAATATTTTAAATAAGCTCGCATTTAAAACAAAACCTTTTTACACTACCATTAAAATGCAAACGCAAATTTCTACATATATATAACAAAAATTGAGGGAGGATTAGGTTTTAGAAAAATTTGAATATCACCATTTTGATGTAAAAATGTTGAATACTTTATTGAGTTCAAAAATTAAAATTTTGCATAATCATCTAATTCTAACCTCAGTTGATATGTAAATTGAGATTATTGCATTGTTACATACTTGAAAAGTTTAGTTCTTAACTCTCATATTTAAATGTTCAAAAATTGAAAATTTTAAATATGTTTAGATGGTGCTGTTTTTAAAACTAATTGAAGAAGAAAATATTATATTTTTCATAGGAAATGTTTATGTTTTATTGGATAATTTAAAATTTTAAGTATGTTTATATTTGAGAAATTCGTTACTCTAACTATAGTTTCTTTGATTGTGTTGTTTAAAAGACTAATTTAAGAAGAAAATATCATAAGAAGTGTTTATGTTATGTAGGATAATTAAAGTGTTTGATTTGATTATATTAGGGAAGTACAGGAACAAAAATTTGATATTGTAACAATAATTTTAATAAAAAATAAAATATTTTTCAGACGTTTTTCCATTATATTATATACAACAATTTTTTCACTACTCGCTTTATTTAACTAAAAAAAGAAAAATGTAAATTACAGTAGTAGTATCAGTATATATACAGTTCAACTCCACTCCTCACTCTAAACTTCCCGCCACTGTTGCCCCAATTAGCTCCGCAAAATTGCGTCTCTGCTTGTTACCAGCTATGGAAGAGAAAGGTTCAGCTGCTAGTAGAGTATTTCTTCAGGTATTTCGAGATTTTAGTAACTTTTTTCATCATTTAGCTCAAAAATCGGAGATTATCTCATCAGTATTGTAGTTTTAGGTTACCTGCAATTGTTCAGACGATTTTTTTGTGTTGATTTTGAATGAATTTCGATGTTTTCTGTAAAATTGAACTTGATTTCCTCAATTATAATGCAGGAAAAGGAAGATTCGAACCAGAGTTTTTCCGGTACCTTTCTTCTCCTTGAAAGAAAGCTTCACAGTAATAACCTAGGTCTGTTTGTTTGTTTGTTTTAATTGAATCTGCTTTGCTTTGTTTTAAATTGTTATTGTTAGAAGAGGAAGATATGGACGATGACGAATGGATGACAAATGACAATTGTTCCTTAGAAAACAAGGTAATGCCTAGTTAATTTTCTTGCTTACATTTTGAAATTCCTCGAGTTAAAACGTCAGCTGCCTTCTATAAAGTTCTAGGTAAGCTGTTACTTCATTTTTAGTCTAAGACAAAATTTGTTTACTATTAGCAGAATGGATATAGAGGAGTCGTATAGCCAATCCCAACTATATTGGCTGATTGATTGTTAAAACGTTATCACATAATTGTCTTGCTTACTATTCGTAGAAAAACAAATCTCAAAGTGGTTTGGAGGGTTAAGGTTTATGTTTTGGCTTTGATCGTTAGCAATTAAATAATAGTTGTGAGATTGAGTGTTTAGTGTTTATTCACAATGCAGGCATGTTCACTGCACAAATTTGCTAGTTATCAGTGAACCCCTTATTTTGTATATGAATTTGCTGATGAATACTTTATAATGCCCAAGACTTGGATGTTTCTTGTTTGTCAGGGAGGTTTAGGAGTCCTTTCCCAGCTTGAACTGCTCACAGGTATTCCCAATGAAACTTCTCCACTCGATTTTTCATTCATCAGCACCCCCCTGCAAAATATTCAAAAAGACAAGGACATTTGGGAAGTTATCCATGTTAATCTTCTGCAGATGTCAAAAGACTTCATCATTCAACCGATACAGTGAACTCTGATCAGCTGGTACGGGTTTGAATTCACCTCCTTTTTTTGTAATATGACCTACCTTCATTCCTTCTTTCTATTGTTCCTTTGGTCCTCGTCTTTTCCTCTCTGTTTTTTTTTTTGGGTTAAATATGTCTCAAATAGTTCCTAGTTGACTTTAATGGGTCACGGTGGTTAAGAATTCAACATGGAAATTGACTTTTTGATGGGGATTTCAAGAAAAAGTTGCTCTCCACTTCTCCCGTTTCTTTTGAATCGTTCAGTTTAAGGAACAACATGTTGGGCTAAAATAACCTGGAGATACTCTTAGTATGGTGTAATATCGTCCGCTTTGGGCCAAAGTCGCACGGTTTTCCCAATAAGGGCTCAAACATTAAGAGTATCCATCGCTATACCTTTTATGTAGCTTCTTTTTCCTTTCAGCTACCAATGTGCGACTACCTTATCAGAAAAAAGAAAAAAAAATACCAACGTGGAACTTTGTTCAGATACGCAACACATATCTTATTAATTGATGGGGGAGGCCTGTATTAACATTATGTGTACCCCATATACAAAAGGGATCTATTACTAAGTGGACATAGACAAAAATGATAAGCAGGAAAAAGTTCAGATGACAACTTCCTCTTACAGTTGCGGTTGCATTTTTGTCAGCAGAGGCGGACAGGTTTATGCGAAGAAGATGACGTTGAAGTTCCTTTGTTTAAGAGTCAGGATGGTAGCCTGATCAACAAAAATGATCAGGATGGTAGCTTCATCAACAAAAATGATCATTGGAAGGCGTTTTGTCCTGCTCCTTAGATGATGAATTTTGTCACGTCACTAGAATTACATCCACTTGTAATTCAGAAGAGGAAATTATGTCTGATGATGAGGTATGACTGCTGATCTCTATGTAGATCGATATCACTAAAACTTGAATAGTTAATATTTTGTCCAACCTATACTAAGTGGATCTTTGGAGGTTAAAAATCTGGCAGATGAGGCCTTCTACTGATGGAAAATTCAAAAGAGATGGTAAAAGTACAATGCTTAAAGTAAGTGCAGATTGCAAATCAGGAGCTTTCTTCAATAAAGATGTTGGGTGTTCATCGGTATACGGGGCCTCATCAAAATTAAACAGATCATCTAAAGGTATTAGTATTTCTGTTGACTTCATTTCCCTATTTTGCATTCTTTGTCTTGATGCTAAAGATGTCTTCAACTCCCCCAACGAGAAGAATGATCTTAATCAAGCATTGTTCATCATAGTTGGTTAAGTTGTCTTGGACTAAGCTGTTACTGACTAGCATAACAATGTAATCCCCCCCCCCCCTACCCCAGCATAACATGTGTAATTGTGGTGTTTCTCAGGAACAAGTGAACTCCAAGTAAAACAGAAAAGAAATGGATGCATCTCAATACTGAATCCTCGAGTCTGACATCTATGATAGCTCTTTTTTTTTACTTGAGATCTGTGATTGAGTTTTCAAGCTGTAAACTTTTGAATGACTTTTGATATCAACTGCAGGAAGCCCGGGCAAATCTAAGGCCAAACTTTTGTTCCAATCCCGGCCACAGAAGAAAGACTATGCTTTGGTTGTCCATGATAGTTGTGAAACCTGCATGCCCTTATCTGTGCTTCCACTAAATGCAGAATTAGACATGCAAAGAAAAAATATAGAGTCACTGGATGACTTATTGGAGAATTATGGTGGAAATGAAGTACAACAGTTCGAGGAGAATTTGGTCTCATCTGAAGTAGCAGTTGTACATGATCCAAATGAGCATTCCATGGCTGAGGTTCTGGATCACTTTCAGCATACAAGTTCATCACGAGGCAATCCTAAAATGGTTTGCTTTCTTCTTCTCCAGATCTCTTTTCTTAAAGATCTCAGCAGCGCTTCCGTATTACCATTTTTACTATTTCAATTATGTTTTGGTATGTAAGAATCTTGCTTATCCAACAGCTGCAAACAAAAAGACCTGGATCACGGTTCTTACGGAAGAGAAACTTATTGCTGCTTGGTGACAGAAACATGAGCAATGGCGATCAACCTGAGGAACTAGATAGTGATCCATCTAGTGATGAGGATGTAATATGTAGTTAATCTTTTACTGCTTAATCATCACAATCAATTGCCATATGTAGTTCTCTCAATTCCTTTCTTTTTGTTTCAGGAAGTTCCCCAGATTCTGAAGTCTGCTATACCTCAGAGGACCATGGCTGACCAATTTCATCTAGCGTTAGGAGCTGTATCCACAAATGAGAGGCTATGTATTGCAAGGCCTAAGCAATTCGGGTGAGTTATGGAACTAGAATGTATCAGTTATGAGCATATTCTGCATGTTGTCTATGAACAGAAACAGAAAAATATTCTTCAAATTTTATCTTTTCTTACTTGTATTGATAAGTCATGCAGGTTATCTGGAAGGTTGCAGCACGTGATGCAATGTGAAAAGGACAAAGATACATATTTTTTGGAGAAGTCACAAACACATGCTGCTTCAAGTGGTAAAAGGCCAAACTGTGTATCTCCTGTCTCTTGCTTGTTCCTGACCTTCTCCTCTGCTGTTAATTCAGGTGCAGAAAGCTTCATTGATGTGAGAATTTTGTCAAGTTCTTTGGAGGCCAAGCTGACTGTTTGTTTTTGTGCTTTACATGGAGATGAAGAGGTACTTGAACTAACTATTGTACATTTGCTAAACAGAAAAGGTTAAAAGTATGCGTATGTCTACTTTATTGAGGATACAACGTTGCTTTCAACTTTTTGAAGGTCCTTAGCGTGCTTTTCTTGCTCTCACTAGTTTCTTAAGTAGAAATTCCCAGTACTTGTTTTGATGATAGCCAATTTACTTGGTGGCTGGAACATTTACCATTCTCATATAAATGGACAACTTTTAGAAATTCAGCATGTTGCTGCATGGCACAAAAAGTCGGGTAGGGTGACCTAGGACCGTGGATACTGCGGGTAAAGAACTTTTACTTTCCATTTTAGTTGGTAGCTTTTGGGTGAAGTGTCTTAGTTTCTTAACTTACTATACACCATTTCCCTCCGAAGCACTGTAAGAAATAAGCCCTGCAAATTAAACAAACAATGTGGTAGTTAGTTTTTTTTTTTTTTGAAATGTGTAATCAGTAAGGAACTCCCAAAATTATATTCATCACAATGTTCAATAATTGCATATTTCACTTTTTTCCCCAATAATTGCAGTCGTTTAATAATATGGCATTTACTGTGATCTGTATAAACTTTTTCAGAAATGTATTCCTTTTAGTATCAACGACTTGACTCTTAGGAGCTTCAGATAATTGAGGGACCATGGAGACGTTACATTTGTTCTATGATTTCTTTCTTCTTTTATTTTAGATCAATATTTTTCATCCTTTGTGCTTAAACCACTTCTTGGTTTCTTCTTTACCTCGTCTAAATCAATATTAATTCTTAATTCACAAAGAAGCTTGCAAATTTAGGGTCAGAATATGCCCATGATCCAAATGTCTAACCAAGGACGTTCGCTGTCACTTACGATCTATATACGTAGTTTGTACTGGAGGATTATCTAATGCAAGATTGAATAAATTAATATATATTTAGGTTTTATCTTCTTTCGTTTAAATAAAGGAGGGAAAAAAGTGATCTCGACAAAACACTAATCAGTACTCATTCCCCAAGCACATAGGTCTAGAAGGGAAAAAAAGAAGTTTCATACCATCTGGCTAGTCATTCCGTCATATGGGAGTTTTTAAGAATGAAAGTTGGGATCTTAACATTTATCAACTGTTTATTCCTACTCTTACTGGTGTTGATGGTTTCATTTACCAAACAGAATAGATCTGTGGTGTTGGGTGAATGCGATTGTCAATTTTATTTTTCTTTGCAGGGTTCTGAGTGCCTGAGCAATCCTCGAGAAAGGAAGGGTACTGGCAGAAGGAAGTTTACTATCATTTTTAACTCAAGAATTTGTAAAGATGTCGAACTTACAATAGGGAATGTTATCCGCATACATCAACCTTGGTAGGAGCAGCTCAAATATTTTCTTTTTTTCAATATTTGTTGTTTTTGTTTGTTTGGAATAATACTCTTTTCTCGGTATCCGTTTGAGTAAGATGGCTCTTGGCATCCAACCTAAACTATTGTGATTGAAATACCTAGAACACCTTTTTAGTAGAAGTGGAGTAACTCTAATCATTAAATTTTCTAAAAACAAGAAGACAAAGCTAGGTTGATTTTAGCCCCTCATAGCATGGAGGAAAGTTCTGATTCTGTCCTTGTAAATTATTAGCTGTACCTTTTACTAAACTTTCTTGTATTGCTTAACAAATACTAAGTGATTCTTTAACAGACTGACTTTTTCTGGTACAGGAAGGAGGTACATGTGAACGAGAAAGACGAGGCCATCATTTTGTGTGCATATTTCTCTCAGATTTAGTCTTTGGATCACATTTTATACCAAGGTAATAGCAAGGTTCCTTGAGATAACTCTATTGTTGTACTTTGCACTTGCCCTATATTTTCTAAATAGATAAAAATATAGAAGTCTAATTTATCCATTTTCGCCATAAATATTACTCATGACTACTGCAAAATGTATGAATGCCTTAAAACAAATTGGTATGCATCTGCAGGTTTTTTTTATATTTTAGGAAAGAATAGATATGGAATGTAATTAACTCTAAACACTGTAGGATTTATGTAATTTTTACAGAAAAATAAAAATAATTCTGAGTGTTGAAGTTTACACCTCCCATAGTTTGAAGTAGTCAGTCTGTACTATCCAGCCTGTTTGTTCAACTTAACATGCACTAACAATTGGTTAGTAAACCATATAAGGATTAGTGTGAGGTCATTTTTTTCTAAAAAAAGACACTTAATAGATTATAAATTGTTCTTTCTCCATATATAAGCATGGTTATACTTAGCTCTAATCGAAAGGCATTTTAAAAGTTTTTTTTGCTTAGGATCCAAGACTTTTTGGATATATTGATTTTTTTAAGAATGAAATCAAGAAAATTTTACCCTATATATACCCCTCCATATAACTTCATTTCATCAACTTGGAGCAATCTATCATAATCCTAATTTGTTATTCTTGAAATAATGGCAATAAAAGTCCATGGTATCCCCTTGTCAACTGCAACAATGAGAGTTATTTCTTGCCTTGTTGAGAAGGATTTGGATTTTGAGTTTGTCTTTGTTGATATGGCCAAAGAAGAACACAAGAGGCACCCTTTCCTTTCACTCAATGTAAGCATAATTAATTACTCTGTATAACAACATAAATATTTAAAAATTGTTTTAGATCATAAAATTCAAAAGTATTTTTTTCTTAAACATCGTGCCAGTCAAATGGTGCTCTACATAAATGGAAAGGTTGAAGTACATTATTAGCATGTTTGATCAAGTTTTGGAGAATCTAAAAGTATTCATTTTTTTAAAAATGTTTATTTTAGAAATTTGAGGTGTTTTAATGTTTTTTAGTAATAGCAAAAACTGAAAAAAATATTGTTTTTTTTTTAAAAACACTTTTTGAAACTTTGGTCAAACACAAATTGTTGCGGTGACAAAACATTTGTCAAATTGATGGCAAATTCTAATTGTCATCGTCCAAAATACTTTTTCGAGTAACACTTTTACCAAATACTATACTTTTTAAAATTAATAATTTCTAAAAGTTTGGCTATACAAACTATAAATCTATTTGGTAGTGATTTTTACACATAAATTTATATTCCATGTCAAAAATAATCAGTTGACTTATACTTCTTATTAATCCAATTTTTTTTTCATATTGTAATTTGACGATCATCGAATTCATCGTATAATCAACAAAAAATGACATTTCTCAAATGGGGTGCAGCTTTTGTCAAGTACCAGCCTTGCAATGGGACTGAAGCTCCTTTGGTAAAGTCTTTAGCTATTCTTACAACTAGTAAATTTATCTGCTCTTCGCGCGGAGATTTGAGATTACATTTATAAAAAAAATTGAAAAAATTGTACCAGTCATTAAATTAAAACATTATATATTTTATATATAAGATTACGGCGATAACAAACCATTTATAAGGTAAATAAAAGGAGATGAACTATTACATCTTATCATTTTCTTGATGAGATAAGTGTAACTTTATCTTATATTTATCCTTAATAAATAAGTATAAAATTGCTGACTTCAAAATAAAAATAATACCAAGATCTGTAACATAAGCAATGGTGTCAGTGAGCCAACTCACAGAACAACCAAGTACACACAATATTTAGTTGATAAGGATTGATTCGTATCATGTATCCAATAACATAGGTAGAAAATAATGGCTGTAAAAATCATACTAAATTTGTAACATAGCAAATGGTGTCAGTGAGTCACTCAACAGGAATCAAGTACACAAATATTTAGTTGTGAAAAAGAAGAAGAAAGGTTTAGAATTTTCGTTGTTTTAAAATAAGAGAAAATCCCTCTATTTATAGACAACAAAGGATGGCCTACACAAATGTTTATTGTGCTTTATCGGAAGGTTACAACTATTTGAAAAAGTTGCAACTCTTCATAAAGGTCACAACCTTTCATAAAAGTTGCAACTCTTCATTAAAGTTGTAACTTTTCACGAAAGTGCGTCTACTCTTCATAAAAGTCACAAACTTTTAAGAAGAAACAGTCACAACTTACACAAAAGTCGCCAAACTCTTATAAAAGTCCCAATTTTGTGGAAATGAAGGGGGAGGCTAGTATAGGTTAGGAAATAAATAAATTAAAGGAAATAAATTCTTGTTTATGGGAGGGCCATGTAGACGGAGAAAAGCTAAGGTTTTCTTTTATATATATATATATATATATATCTATAATGATAGGATTTATTATATGTCACACCCAAGGTGTTAATTTGAATAGATTTTAGTTACTATACATAGATTATAAATAATTTTTATACTATCGATGTAATCTATCATGTTATAGTAGGTTACTCATTATACTTACTAGTTTACTAGTAATTATTAATGCCTGTAATATAATTCTTTTTAGCATAATATATAAAAATGCCTTTTACTTTGGCCTTATTTGGCTTATATGCTCTCTAATTTGAAATTTGTAAAAGTAGACACTTAAACTTGTATATATATAATTGAATAAGTAAACACACATATCATACATGACAATTTGCAGTCTTACGTGGTGCCTCAAGTGTATTTTGTCGCGTAGAACATGTGTGTCTACTTGTTCAACTTTATACAAATTTAAGTGGCTACTTGTGTACATCCAAAGTTGGAGAGTACACATGTCAGCTGAGTCCAAATTAAAGAACACTTTTATGTATTGTGCCAATTTTTTTTATATTATAAAAGAGTTGGGCCAGAGCTAGTAAAACAGAAGGGGTTCAACTAAATCCTCTGCCGAATAATTATATTTATGCAAATAGAGTAAGACCAACTGTTATATCCAACCTTTTCCCCCTTGACATAAAAGGAAGATTTTACTAGTGATAAAGGGGTTCATATGTTCAATCTTAACTTTGACATCCTAATATATATTTTTGAATCCTTTTTATATATATAAAGAAGAATTAACTTAAGTAGTCACCACCCAACCGTTCAACACATGTATAATTTATGTATATCAGTTGGGAAATGTAAACAAGTGAATCCATACAGTTAATTATGTAAAGCTTCCTTATATAAATTCTTGATTCTACCATTGCTGATTAGTGACCTTTTCTTCAAAACTTATCAATTTGAATGATAATATGTGCACTTGTAATGCAGAATCAAGGGCAATCACTCAATACATTGCTCATGTTTATGCTAGCAATGGCATTCAACTAATACTCCAAGATCCAATGAAAATGGCCATTATGTCAGTATGGATGGAAGTAGAAGGCCAAAAATTTGAACCACCAGCTTCAAAATTAACATGGGAGCTAGTCATAAAACCAATGATTGGCATGGGCAGTACCAATGATGTTATTGTGAAGGAAAGTGAAGAACAATTGTCTAAGGTTCTTGACATCTACGAAACTCGATTGACAGAGTCAAAATACTTGGGTGGCGACTCCTTTACACTTGTTGATTTGCATCATATACCAAATATATACCATCTGATGAATACAAAAGCTAAGGCACTGTTTGATTCGCGCCCTCGTGTGAGTGCATGGTGTGCTGATATATTGGCTAGGCCAGCTTGGGTGAAGGGGTTGGAGAAGATGCAAAAATGAAAAAAAATCATGAGTTAATGGATGATCATAATTCATATATATGTTTTTTTTTTTGAAGCATTTGTGTCTTAATATGTTGTGTTTCTTGTCTGAAGATGTTGTCTTGCAATACAATAAACAGTGATCTATATCTATGTGAGTTTACTAATTGTACTGATGTACATATATGCTATATTCAAGTCATTTATAAAATAATTGTGCGCTATATTTCTGTGATAACATTTTTTATGCTGTCGGTGTATCTTACTTGAAAATCTTATAATAATTTGGCGTTTCTAGACTCAACCTCGTCTCTTTCCCTTTTCTTATGTAAATAGGCAAACTGTTAGAATAGGTTATAGTTCCGCAATGATTGAGGAAAGAACTGGTAGTTTGTTTATACGGATTTGAATAATCTCTCTACATTTTTGGGGTTTAATTAGCACTCAAAATAACATATTTTTACGTGATATCAGAATCAAATATTTTATTATTTGGACTTTTGATTCATATTTCAATCAAGCCCGAACATGAAGAGGGTGTTGGAGTGGATTATAGTTTTTTGAGATTATGCTCTTATCTGAGATCTTGTGGTATCTAATCCACAACAGCATCAATTGGAAATAATATTCTTGTTCCACTAAAAAGTACTTTTCCTCCATATTTCTTGTTCCACTAAAAAGTACTTTTCCTCCAACTTTGTTATCTGGAATCCAATATGTTAACAACTAGACAAATAAATCATCCAAATTTATTGCTTCGAACTTATATTATTTTTGCACAAACACTCATCACAGAAGATGGAATTTTACAGGGAGATTAAAAACAAAATAATTTATCGTAAATCGGTGAGAAATTTGTGTTACAAAACATAATTCTTTCACCATACCAACTCATTAGAAAAATGCATGATGGGTCACAAATTCTCATTGAAATATTGAAAAACTTCCTATTTTTTATGTGTGGAAATACTACTACTTTTTTCTTTTCTCACTGAGATCAATCAAAATATCTATGGAATCACGTTCTAAATATTTTTCAACAGAAAATTACAACGATAAAATAGTAATTTTTTTATTATTGATAAAAATTTAACCATATAATTTTTCGACGAGAGAGGTTCAAGTGATACGAGCAAATACTGATATATACACCATCCACATCAACAGACATAAGGAATATATGCTTAATAAATGGAGATATCTATCATATATGCCATCTCTAATGCTTTTCTCATTTCATGAAGTTTTTTTTCTATAAATTTGTATGTATTTTGTCCACAATTTATAAGAAGCTTCAATATCTTAAGTAAAATATTTCAACACACCAAAATATAGGATGAAGCCTCACCATTTCTCTGAAGATGATAAATCTTTGATTCATAAATCAAAGAGAACAACCAGAGAAAAGCTCTCAAAATCAAAGCAAAATTCCAAAGAAAATCAAAATCAAAGAAGAAAGAGTTCAAACATGGAAGATCCCATTAGAACTATCATGTTCTTGGGGTTTTGGACCCATTCTTAAACATTAAAAGGGGATTTTCACACTGTATCGCCACCGTCCAAAATAATAATCTACAGATGTACAATATACGCTAAATTATACATCATTAGTGTATAATTTATGTATACTTATAAGTTGTAATTATTTTCGGCGGACGGTAAAAACCAAAAAGAATCTTATTCCCTGTATTCAAAATCTGTACTTCCACTTCTATTTTGTACAGTAAAACTATGTTCATTTCTTAAAAACAGACTCTTTCTCTGTAATTTTCAATACAAAAAAAATCTTTAGTCATTTCATTATATAGAGAACATATATACTTCTCATCCTGCTATGACAAACAAGTGAATAAGCATACAGAATCAGGAAGCTCTAAAAAATCAATAAGATATCAACAGATTAAAAACAAAGCACCTAAAAGAAGATAAGAAACCTTTGATTTGTTATCACAAGTCAACAACTAATACAAAAACCTAATTATTCCATAAAAATTACTCCATCCATTTCAATTTACTTGTCTTGTTTTTATGATAAAGTTGCCACATGGTTTTGATTACGCATAGATTAACATGTTATAGTGTTAGGTGAACACTCCATCATCCATTTCACGGGATACCTATTACCTCTCCATCGGCTAAATAAGAAGACAGCCCAGAAGAAAACCCACAAATACAGTGAGGAACAGCACTCTAGCAGTTGACTGTACCTTGCACTTTTGTCTACTCTATGACTCATTTAGCAATATTCTCTACCTAAAGGGTTGCATACAAATTTTAATGCCAACTAATTCAGGACTATAAACCACAAAACAACCAAAACTATGAAGAAATGGGCTTATATAAATCACTGATTTATGATATTTCCTCCCATAAAGAAATTAGGGAACTGGGAGCTCATATAACAAAGCAAGAGAGAACAAAAATCTGGGAATAACATCCTCCGGATTTTGAATCATCTGACCAAATAAAAGTGTCCACAAAATTTAACCCATAAGTATCCTTTATTAATCACTTCTTAATAATGTGCATAGTACAAAATTTTCTATGCGGCAACTAAGTTGATTGAAGGGATTGCAAGTCTGTAGCACAGGCTTCAACAATGAAAAAGCAAGATAAAATCGTAATGGATGAACACTTATCTCCATGTTACTTGAGTTTTTCAAATAGCTTTGGGGCAACCTGTGTAACAATTCCATAAAAAGATTAGAAACAAAACGAAATGCTAAATAGGGCAACAAGGGAGAATAGAGAAATAGAGCTTACACATTTGTCAATGCATTGCCAATAATCAAAATACTGTCCAGTGCAATGCTTGCTCCCTGATTCATCACCTTCTATCCTTCTAGTACATGCCTGTAGGATGCAAAATTCCCAAATAAGAGCCATAAAGTATGAAAGTCAGTACAAATTTTAAATACATTTGCACAAATTCAGAACAAATGAACGAGACATAAATGTTCAGGAAGTGCACAGAACAGTTAAATGCAATTGTTCTGAAGATCAAACGAATGCTACTGTACAGTTATCTAAGGTGGCAGTTGTCACAAATCAATTAGATATCATCCTTCAAGCATAACACACAAAAAAACCAGATTCCCCATGTCCAAAGCACATCCTTTGCACAAAGAATTAAGTTGATTAAAAGATTTAGGCAGAGGGAGTAGATGAATAACAAGAAGTTGAAAGCCAAAACTAACTCGGAAAGGTTTAACGGGATCGAAATTAGAACTCTGAGTCTTTGATAATGAAAACCTTACAGCACTGTGTTCTTCATAAAAAATTGTTACAGCAAATTGTTGGCAATACAAAGAACAATGGACCCGATAGACACATATGATACAGAAAAATGAGCAGAGGAAACAAAAAAGATCATACATACTAGCCTTACTGCTGACTCAGTTAATCGGAACCAATGGAGAGGTCGTGGGTGTAGGTTGTAGGCCCTAAACATTCTGTTTGGCTACTTAAAATACCAAAACAGTTACAGATTAAGTCCTCGTCCATGTTGGCTCACAGCCATTAGGAGTGACATAACAAGAAAATTCTCCTGGCTTACTACATTAGTTGATTTGGTAATTAGAGTAGCTGAAAGTTTAAGTGATACATACTATGTTAGGTCATATGTCGGCCATAGTACTTGATGTTTTCCAAATTTACAATTTTCAGGTCTAACATGACATTGCCAAGACATCTTTGTGTCACTCTGAGTTATTGTGGAGATCGTACAGGATAATGTTAACAATAATAAGAATTAGCCTTCCACCACCGTAAACAATCAAGTCCAAGTTACAGCTTACCCAATAACAATTATATAAGAACAAGAAAATCCCTTTGATATAACTGAAAGGCTGTTTTGTTATGGTGGGAATCACCTGATAATCCTTTAGTTGCCTTACACACTTAGGAGGGCCTTGCAAATATCTTCCATTGTCCGTCCTTTGGTCAACAACTTCTCGTGCCGACCCTGACAAAAGAAACCATCAGCAATTTATCTTCAAAGAGATGGCAATAACTTGTGTGTGTGTGTGGGGGGGGGGGGGTGGGTGAGTCCTGATGTCACTTGTCATTATTACACAGTTAACTCTGTGTTTGTAACATGAGCTCGATATTTGTAAGTCATTGAGAGGATTATCGTGTAAGAATAATATCAGATGCTTCTGACATAATAGTTACTCCTTCCGTCCCATTTTATGTGGCACCATTACCTTTTTGGTCAGTCCCAAAAAGAATGTCACATTTCCTTATATGGTAAGTATCCCACTTAATTTTAAATAGTACTCTAATACATTTATGAGAAGAGAGAAAAGTGAGTCTACTTTTGAAGGACAATTTGGTAAACAATTCAAAGTCATCATTTTTTTTTAAAACTCCGTGCTAGATCAAATTGTGCCACATAAAATGGGACGGAGGGAGTATTAGGGAAAATAGCATGAAAATTTCTCTCCACCTATAATGTCTGCAAGGAATACAAGCTTACGAAGAGGGCCAACACTATTCACAAACATCTCATTGCAGTGCTCCTTCGATTAACTTAATGTAAGCTAAGTAAAAATGGACAATGGTGTTTCTCGCCAACTAGTTACATCAACAAACACACTGAGAAGAACATGGTATATCACAAGCAAATACTTGTGCATAAAACAAATTTTAAAAAAAGCAATCAAAGAAGTTGAGCCTTTGACAGAGCATTTATGGAAGGTTTCAACACGGAATGTACACTCCAAAACTTTGCTTCACACTAAAAGCAATATAATACTATCCACTACGGGCTAATAAATGGATAGAGTTGTAAACCAATCAAATAGGGTAGAATATATAGTTGCGTACAAATTATTAGAATTGACACATGAAAGTAATCTTTAATACATGAAGTTACACCAATGAATGAATAAGGTAAAAATAATTAGCTGTTGCATCAGAGGAAGGATAAGGATTATGTCAAAGGCTCAAAGCACTTCTGATTAACACATGAAATCAAGTAGTATCTGTAGAAGTTCGGTAAGTGTGCATTTGCTCAGCATAGCGCCATATACATGCTAATTGCCTGATATGCGCATAAACACATATATATCTGCTGGAATCTGTGGCACACTTGAAGTCTGTACATATTATTTAAGGAACTTTCAAGTATTTTTCATTTTTAAAGATAAATGTCTAAGATCTAGAGAATTGAAATTTTAAAATGTTTTATGCAACAAAAGAAATAGAAGATAGCAAGCTAACATGGTTGAAGACTTTAGTCCCATGACATTGATGTTGGACGTTATTAACCGAATCCAAATAACAGGATAAATTGGTACTAGGACACTCGCACCCACTCTCCAATCAAATCCAATGAAGGTATTTCAATAACTGACTTACTGCCTGCTTTCGCCGAAGAGAATCATATTCACGTCTACTTGGCATATGTACTCACTAGTCAATTGCTTTACAACAGACATACTGAAAATGGTAATTCTTTGCACATTAGAAAGCAAACACATTTTGAGTAAAATCAAACTATTTTTTCCTCTCTTTTTGGTGGCTGCAAGCATAATTGAACTACTATTTTTCTACATTATATAAACAATGGGAAAAATCACAAAAAAATAATAATATTACAATAGGATTTCCAGCAACTTCATTTCTCTCAACATAGAGGGTCCAACTAACACTTTGCTCTTTGACAAAATAAAGATGACGATTTTATTTCTATTTTTTTACTGTACCAGATCAAAATTCTATATAAATTATTTAGGGAATCTCAATTTCTACAGTGTATAATTGAAAAACTATTTAAAAATCACTCACATATATGGTAAGGAGAATAAATTACTCATAAACAGTGAAATCCTATTAGAGTAAATGGATTATACAAACGAAACGAAACACATAAATCACATCAAAATTTAATTACTTTAATAAAGAGAGAATAGTTTCATTATCAATAGATCAACAGTACTCACATGGCAAAGAGATATTGGATACGAAGACTTTGATTCTACAAATTCACCTGCAAATGCAATTTTTACACTAATCAATTTTGGATACGAAGACACTGATACTACGAATTCACCAGCAAATGCAATTTTTACATTAATCAATACAAAATTAACCAGCTATCAAGCAAAAAAAACACAATTCTCCATGTGTGCGAATGCAACAAAACAAGATAAAATAGCAAAACCTAATATTATGCAGATCGAATGAACACATAAAGAGGAAGCAGATCAAATGCGTAGAAGAGGAGCAACCTGACTTTTCTCTGAATGAGGTGCGAATGGTGTAGAGAAGACACAAGAGAGAGAAAGTTAAATTTAAAAGGCTTTTTTATTGGGCTTTTTGAATTGGTCTTCTAGCTTTAGCCATTAAAGGAAGTAGAAAGAAAGCTTACATATAAATATATGGTAATAAAAAAATATTTATCATTTATATTAATAATATTTTTTTATTTAATTATTTTTATTTATTTAAATACAAGTTTAATATAAATAATGTTTTTTTTTGTTAATTTTCACAGATAAAATAAGTTGAATGATAAATATATATTTATCACACATTTAATAACACTTAGCAACAACGTGACAATTTTTACCAGAACAAACATAATATATTACAAAATCATTAAATTCAAAAAATAGTGCATACATAACTCATTTTAATACAGATTAATAGATTATCACAATTATTGCTATAAAATGGTAATAAACAAAAAATTAAAAATCGCTCAACAATTCACTAATATTTTTTAAAATATATTAGTTCTGTAATTTTTCAATGAGGTATGATGTAGGTTATACAAAATCAAATCGAATTGTAAATTGAGTCAAATCTTTAAAAAAATAAAAATTTGACTAGTGGTTTAGTATTAAAAAAATCGATTATATTTGGGTTGATTTGATTTCAGCTAAAAAAAACACAACTCGAGACCAAATCAATCCGACATTATATATATACTTTTAAAATTTTATTTTATACGTAAATAACTGCTTTGATCGAATTTTTTAAATATCTCTTATACTTTTCATAGTTTAAATTAAATGCAATTTAATATATTTATTTCATGTTTGAAAGTTAGAATTCTAATGGACTAATCAAGATTATGTCCTAACCTGTTGGTACGATACAATAAAGTTCAAATAGAAATCAAATTAATAACTAATACAAAAGAAAATCAATTCAATACTACATGACCATAATATTGAATATTTATGTTTTAGGTTTACATAGATTTAGACAATTAAAGCCATGATCTAATTTTACTTCTTTGAACTATTTAGTCATGTAACTAGTTACTTACTGAACCTTATTTTTAGCATGATTGCGCAGGGAGTAGCTTTAAATTATGATAAGTCATTATGACTTTTATTTTGTCAATATTGTTTTCCGCGATTTTATTATTTATTTTTTTGTTGGATCTTTTAGTGTCATTATCACATAATATTTTTTTTGTGTTCTTTTCTTGAAGAAATAACTTAGATAGTTGCTTTTAGTAGGAATAAATCAGACATATTTAAAGTCCACAAGTACATTATCTGGTTGTATGAATACTTTATCGAAAAAATCCGAAGTTGAAAACCTCGAGTTTTATTGCTTTGGTTTGATTTGTAAATGCAAAAATCCGACACAAATAATTTAATTTAATATTTGAAAAACCCGAACCAATTCGGTCATGTACACCCTACTATAGTGTATCAAAAAGTGTCCAATTTTGTGTATTTTTTATAATTCTTAAAAATATAATTTTAAGTTCAAAATAAATTGCAAGAAAAAATTTGTGTTGCCTATAAAGTCGAATTTATGGTCAATCGAGCACGTTCACTATCTCAAAATATTTTAAATTTTTGACTTGTAGGAAAAAGAAAAGCTAAGGAACTTTGATGGACAACAAAAGTTTCATTTATATGTATCAAACTTAAGTATTAACTTTTGTCTGGAGGTACAACTTGTGATATATTTAATTTCATTGTCTTCAATTTAATAAATTATAGTAATGAGTAAAAAATAAACCTAATTTATGCCCGTGAGGCACAAACCGCGCGTCCTAACGAATTTTCTAAAACTAGTTTCAGAACTTATTATTATATGGGGTTAAAATAATCAAGAACACGTTACGATATCATTGTGAAATTAATCCTTTACCGGATATTAAAAGACCAGATTGATGACTATTGCAGTTGTTGTCTGCAAAAGGTTTGTGGTTCAAGTAAAAGCACATAGATAAGAAATACGAAGCCCTATATCAGTCCATCTCCAAAGTAGAAAGCGTGATATAAAAGACAATAGTGTCCATATTAGAATTGTTAAAATGTACGCTCACTCGTTCTTTTTAGGTATCTAAAATCATTTGCATTGTCCTAACGATGTTAAATTACATCAATAGTCGAAAGATTAAAATTATTCTATCAATTAGAGATTAAACAATTTTATTTATTGCATTTCAAAGCCTATCATGTGAGGGTAAAGTAGTGATGTCCATTGAAAATTTGGTACTTCTTTGGCCGTTATATTTCCTATCATTTGCACTTTTCAACCGTTACTTCAATATTTCCCTTTCCAACATCAATAAAATAAATACGTAGGCTAAACTTTGTATTTACATGACCATATTTTTAGCCATTTTTGAGACAAGACTGAACCGATTCATTTTGGATAAGACGTCTCCTCTGTCTTCATCTCTAATGGCTATTACCCCTCCCCGCAGCATAGTGAGAGAATATAACTATTTCACTCGATACTTGTTACCTCTCCATCGACCAAATAAGAAGGAACATACAGTATAACTAGTAAAGTGCAAACGAAAACGCACAAATACAGTGGACAGAACAAGCAGCTGACTGCATTTGCACTTCTGTCTACTCAAAGTAACTCATTTATCAATATATGCGCAGGATTCAGTGAGCACAAGACGAGACGTTTTCCCCCATGAAGCCATCAGGGAATAACATCCAGGAGATTCTCAATAATTCGAACGAATTAAAGGGTCCAATTTAACCCACGAGTATGATTTATTAATCACTTTTTTAAGATGTGCATAGTTCAAGATTTTCCATGCAGCAACCAAGTTGATTGAAAGGGTTGCAAGTCTTCAGCACAGTGAGGAATAATATGGTAATGACTTGTTCAACAACCAAAAAGAAGATAAATTGCAAGGGATCAACTTATATCCTTGTTACTTGAGGTGGTCAAACAACTTCGCAGCAACCTGTGTAAACAGTTCCACGAAAAGGTAAGAAAACAACAAACGATAACAACGGAGAAAAGAAACAAGAGGCAGCACACCCTGAAAACCCCAACACAAAAATGCCAAACAAACGGACAAGGGAGCTTACACATTTGTCGATGCAGTGCCAATAATCAAAATACTGTCCAGTGCAATGTTTGTGCCCTGATTCATCACCTTCTATCCTTTTAGTACATGCCTGTAGGATGCAGAATGAGACCCACAAAGTAAGAAAACCACTACAAATTTTGAAGCAACAAAAGCTGGCCTTCTTCAGAATTCATTATCCACCCCCACCCCGCCACAAGAAACAAACAGAAAGATGAAAATAATCAAATATTGCAAGTTAAAAATTTATTGGGACCACAACTAATGACAAAGTGCAAATAATCTTGTCCCATTTAATAAACATTAATGTGACATTTACGCAAAAGAATTGTCAGATCAGATAAATAAAGCAGGTCAACAGTTAACCATCATAGAGCGGTGGGAACGATGTGCACCCGATAAATAACAAACCCTAACTAACACTTAATGTGTTTTTCAAGATAGAAAATGATACACCTCGTGGACTAAATATCCATCGTTCTTAATCCACAAATGAAGTCCCCTCTGCCGGACAAAACAAAAACGCAAAATATACATGTATATCTTGATGAAAGTAATATACTTCCCAGGGAGGTTAGTGAAGGAAGGTCCAATGGGTGATATACTTGTTTAGGAGGTGATTAATGGGAAAGGGAGGACATGGGTGGTGGGGGGGTAGAGCGATGTTCTGAGAGTGATTTGTGGTGTAGAGAGTTGGGGGATGTGGGGATGGGGGTATGGATTGTGGGTCACTCATTACGTGAGGGATTTTGACAAGAGTGATAGTCGTTGGGGTGCTTATATAAAAGGAAGGGTTTCGTTGGGGTGGATCGTGGTTGGATAGGAGGGTGACTCTGGGATTTTTGGCTCGTGGTAGGTATGCAACGCTTCTGATGAATGCGAGTTGCGAGGTGTGGGAGTTTTGGTTGATGGTAAGGTTGGCGAGAGACGAGGAGTGGAATGTGGGTAGGGTTCTAGTGTTGGGAGTGCGGGTAGGGCGGGTGGGGGATTGGTTTGGGATATAGGTTGGGGATGGCGGGATGGCGTTTTTGAATGAGGAGGGGAGGGATTGTGGGAGTTTGCGGAGAGTGGATGGGGGAAGTGAAGCCAAGGGGGTGGTTGGGGATATTGGGGGTTGGATAGTAAGTTAGTTTTGGGGGGCGTGTCAAGGTTGAGGGTAGTGTTTAGAGGGGGGCTTTCACCTGTCATTCTAAGGTGCAATACTTCCACATCCATTAGTTAAAATCTAAAAAAACAAATCATACGCAATTGTTCTGAAGATCAAATATGTTACTGTATTGTTATATGAGGTGCACAGTTGGCACAACAAATGAGACATCATTGTTCTGGAATCCTTCCAAAAAAAAAAAAACTCTTTCACTTCTTGCAGAAAGACCAAAATTCTTCCAAAAGTTAGAAACTCAGACTCCCCAACCAAAGCACATTCTTTGCACAAATAATTAAGTTGGTTACAAAGATGTTTGCAGAGGTAGTATATGAAGAACAAGAAGTAGAAAAATAAAAAATAAATTGGAAAATGTTTAATGGCATCAAAATTAGAATAGAAATCAGAGTCTTGGAGAAAGAAAACCTTGAAGCAACACTCCTCTTCATCAAAAACTCTTACAGCAAACTGTTGGCAATACAAACAACAAAAGGACCCCATAGAAAGCAATCAAACAGAAAAAAAAGGCAAGGTTGAAGTGAAAATCTGATTGAAATCTTGCAATTCCTCTTGGATCTAAGAACATGCTACACACAAAACAAACAAACAAAAAAACATACAAATACTAGCAACCGCTAACCAGCTGAAATCTGGAGTGCCAAATCTAGAGAGGGAGAAGTATTTTGAAGCCAGAAACATGTTTTTTGGGGGGTTTCTAGAGAGACCAAATAATCACAGATGAAGTCCCTATGTTGGTTCATCCCATCAGAGTAACATGCAAAGAAAATTCTCTTGACCTGCTATTTTAATTGATTTGGAATTTAGAGTAGTAGATCCTGGAATCAGTACATATTATGTTAGGTTATATGTCTCTGATAATATTAGATATTTTCCAAATATAAAATTTTCAGGTCTAACATAACATAACATAATCCAAGACGTTTTTGTGCCACCTGAGTTCTTGTGAAGATCATAGACCTTACAGTATAGAAGATGAATAAATTATGAAACTACACTAGATTCATGAAAAATAGAAAAGGTATTAACATAGTTCCAGATTTGTATTTTTGTTAGAAAACACTTTGTTTTCAATGTTTTAGGGATTATTGTTTTAGGTCTGTTTTTTTGGAAATAGGTTGAAAAAGTAGTTTGGTTGGTATTAGAGAGGATTCGATGGTTTTTTTTGGTGGTTTCTTTCTTTATAAAAATTATGTGTATTTCACAGTTCGGAAGAAATGGTTTTAAGGGAAAAGTGAACTAAGAACTGATTAAAAAAAATTGAGGCAGAAAAGAGATTTAATAAGTTTGTTGTCATCCACTTAAAAAACCTAGAGGGTTGACATAAACAGGCCCACTTACGACAGCGAGCGCCAGAGCTGCGAGGACTGCAAATCCTTTTCTCCCTGTTCAAATCCGAGTTCGCATGATCAACGAAAATTTGTCCACATTAAAATTACCATCTGGGGCAGTCCATGTGATATCCATAAACTGCTCAGCAACAGTCAGATAAATGGGAAGGTTGGAATGGAAACATAGATTGGGTTGAACTCTTCTTTGATATCAAGGTAATATAGATATGAATAATCATAGAGTTTGTTTGGGAAAGAGAAGAGAATGGGACCTATCATGGGACATACAATGCACTACAGACATATGATCATTACTCTTCAACCGAGTTGTTCTATTTGGATCTTTTTTTGATAACCAAGAAATCCGTCTGTGACCCGCCTTTTGGACCAATCACATCCTTCTAAACTTGGTGGATAACGGGCCCTCCCCTCAATACCGGGCTTCGCATTGCATGGTGTGGGGCTTGAACCTGCGACCTAAGCCACAAATCCTCCCTCTTTTGCCATTCGAGCTTTTGACCTGAATACACTTTAAACGAATAGCTTTGTAGACGATCCTTCTAGAAGAGGGGTATTCTTACAACCTTTCTAGTTATTTTGTTCTTTGTTTCTATCTAATATGATCCTGAGGAAAAAGAATTCATTTCCACCAAGCTAAAACATTATGTTAATGTTCTCTAATAAATTATGGTTTAAGGCTAGACTAACTATACCAAGAGCAGTCATCCATAACCCAGATTACTGATACAAATTATGTAGAAGACAATGTAATTCATTGAAACAGCACCCCACAAATGCACGAATCATTCATCGCCCACAACACTCAATACAAGAACTTACAAAAGAACTAAAATCTTGCAAAGGTATCTTGATTGAAATCCTTGTAAATAGTATTTTTTTTATTGAAATAGTATTCTTGCTTATTTCGATGATCTTTGATACAGAAGAAAGAGTTTGGCCATTACTATTTGTGAAAAAGCTCGGCCTTGTCAATATAGGATTGTCTTTCATTCTACTTTTTACTAATTTTTCAGAAAATCTCTCATTTTCAAATTCGTTTCATTGAATTTTGAACTGTAGGAAAATATCAGATGCATTGGTAAGAAACATACCATTGTGTTCCATTTGAAGGCACCTATCACTAGAATGTCTCGAATTCTCAAACTAAAGGAAGATTCAACTGTTATACCCATCTATGACTAACATAAACGATATAATAGCTCATCCTGATATTGGTTTAATCAGTGAAAGTATTGAACACCCAAAATAAAGGAGATAATAGTTCCAATAATTAAATTAGAACCACAGCTTTTGAAATAACTGAAAGGCTATTTCATTGAAGAATTAGCTGATACTCCTTCAGTTGCCTTACACACTACCCAGAAAGAAAAAAAAATAAGTAATAGTTCCAATAATTAAAATAAGAACCAAAAGCTTTTGAAATAACTGAAAGGCTATTTCATTGCATTGGAATCACCTGATACTCCTTTTAGTTGCTTCACACTTCGGTTTTGCACCTTACTTGCTAGGTTGCCCTTGGGTCACCACTTCCTCGTCCGAATCCTGAACAAGAACAAGAATCAGCAATGTATCTTCTAAGAGATGATAATATTAGCAAAAGCTCAAACTTGGAAGAAAATATCCTACAAGTATTTTTTCTTTCATGCAGAATTATTTTTTTGGGTGTAAATTAAAATATCCTGAATGTAAATCACAATATACACCAAAACTTGAAGAGTAAAGCATACTTCAAAAATTTCTTACCCATATAAAATTACAGATACAACTAGAGAAGTGGTATTAGGGGATTGTAGACTAATCAAATTTGCATTTAAGCTTTTTTCACGTATCTTACCAAAACAAATTCAGTAGTGACTGAGTTGTCACTTGTCATTAATTACCAAAACACAGTCTAACTGCCATTTTGTAACAACGGCTTAATATTTGTAAATCATTTTAATGATTATAGTCTAAGAGCCTGTTTGTTTGGGCTTAGGCTTATAAGCAACAATCACAGTTAGGAAATTCTAAACTATGATTATTTTTTAACTGCAACGAAGTGTCTTACAAGGCCCATCAACTAAGTCAATTCTAAAACAGGCCTAAGAAAATATAAATTCTTTTCTGACATTTTACAGAAGCAGCAAGAAGAAGAAGACTCTGACAGAATAGATTTATCGGAAGTTTCAACATGGAGTGTAAACTAGAAAAAGTTGCTTCTCACTAAAAACAAACAAAAATATAATATATCTATAGAATAATATGCAGCTGTGTCCAAAATATTAAAATTGAGACATGAAAGTATTCTTTAATACATGAAGTTGCACCAAAGAAAGGATAAGTTCAAAAATAAGCAGTTGCATCAGAAGAAGGATAAGGATTATGACAAAGCACTACTATTTAATAAATGAAATTAAGTAGAATTTTTGTGTTTTCAGTAAGCAGTGCGCCATATTTCCTGATATGTCTATACATACATACAGATGCGCTAGAGTTTGTGGCACTCTTCTGTGCATATTGTTAAAAAATCTATTAAGTATGTTACATTTTCAAAAATAAATGGCTACGCATTTAGAACAAATCGAAATTTTAAGATGTTTTATGCGAAGAAAGAAATGGGACCAGGCTATCATGGTTGAGAGACTTTACCCCGATGACATTGATATTGAAAGTAGAAATTTGAACAAGATTTGACTTCTAACTTTTACAGATAACACCAGGTTAGTCAATACAGTCACAACGTATAAGCTGATAGTTATACTACAGAATGTCGTGAAAGAAGCACACTGGACGCGCGTGCTTCGACCGTGTTTCCGGAGCACAGTTGAATGATATCATGAAAGCGAGGTGCAGGATTATAGGTAAAGTAAGTTGAGCTTCTAATTGTTGAAGGCTATGGTGAAGTCCTAAAACTAGTAACAATCCAAATATAACAGGATAGGTTCAGGTCTGGATACTCACACTCACTCTCTACTTAAACAATTTCCAGCCATGACAGAGAACATAATTCATCCATCTACTTAGGGCTTGGCACTTCTACAGCTTACAAAGAACATGACATGTCTCTAGATAGGAAGATATGAGGTTAAGGGTAGAAGGTAAGTAGGTGGTCTAACGTTGTCTAATTTCCTTATCCGTATTGTTACTATTACTTTCCTACTATTTTATTTTTCAATTGTGGTGTTATTGTCAGTTCCTTTGCTCCAGTTATCATATTGATTGTTGTTGTCACTTGATCTCGTCTTACTTGTTTTTCAGCAGGACTTTTTTTGCTATTATATTTGCCTCATATACTTGCTTTGATAAGGTTGCGTAAACATCACCCTCACAGACCACACCTATGGGATTACACTACTTAGGTGATTACATTGGTTATGTTGTTTTTGTTACTTAGGAATATTAGGTCACTAGTAAAGCCTTAAATAAGTGTGTTAACCTGGTAAGTATTTGCACATTGGAAAACTAACAACGAATCAGTATAATCAAACTGTTGATTTTGCTATATTATATAAACAATGGGAAAAAATCACAAAATTTTATAATATTATTAAATTTCCGAAAAACTTCACTTCTCTCAACTTATAGTTCCAATCAACAACAAACCACAAGTTGATTAAGTCAAGCACTTCGCTCTTTAGAAAAATAAAGATGAACTAATGATGATGAGTTTGTTATCTTTTTGATTGCCCCAGATCAAAGTCTTCTGCATTATTTTTATTGGAATCTCAATTTTTAACAACCTAAAAGCCGCACCCCACAGTTTAGAATCGAAAAAACTATTTAAGACATATGGTATGGAGAACACAAGTTACATACTATTTGTAACTTACTAGTAGAGTGAATCGATTTTACAAACTAAATGAGACAAATAAATCACATCAAAAGTAAAACTAAAAATCAAATTACTAATGAAGAGGGAATAGATTCATTATCAATAGATCAACAGTTACTCACATGGCAAAGAGTTATTCGAGACGAAGACTTCGATTCAGCAAAATCACCTGCAAATGCAACTTTTATACTAATTAATACAAAATGAACCAGCTGAAACACCAAAAATCCTCCATATGTACAAAATAAACAAAAATATTGAATAACAAAACCTAAATATGCAGATCGGAAGAAAAAAGTAAAGAGTAAACAGATCAAAATGCAGAGAAGAGGAGCAACGGGTAAACCTGACTGTTCTAGAATGAGCTGCGGATGGCGAAGAGGAGACTGTAGAGAACAAAGTTTAAAAGGCCTTTTTCTATTGGGCTTTATGATAGTTCGTCTTCTAACTTGGGGCAGGTAACGCCGGGTTTATGGCCCAAATTGTTTTAGGCGTGGTCGAGTCGTAAAATTATTCAAAGTTATAAAAATCCAAAATATTTGATTCGTTTTTAAATAGCTATATCTTTTTTCATGAGTCAAGCGTCTTTTGTAAATGATTTTTCTACCTTGAAAGTAAAAATAATTGTGTATGTTAAATTCTTTTCAAATCTCATTTTTTGGATTATATTAGGTTATTGTTGACTTGTTATCGACCTCGAATATCTAACAAGAAAATTTAAAAAAAAATTACAGATTACTGAAATATTTTTAAAGAAAATGGTGACTTCAAGCCATCAACTACAATATGTTCCTACTTAATACTTTTAACCTAACTAAATATGCGTTCAATTTTTATTTGTTTACTATTTTAAAAGGAAAAATTATGTAGCAAGATAAATATGTGATATATATTTATGATAAATCAACTATAATTTAAACAAATATAATTTATAGCTATAAGTAAAGTTTTGTAAGTAACAAATTTCTCTCTCCTCTCTTCCTCTCTATGGTTTTATAAGTAACAAATTTCTCTTTCCTCTCTTCCTCTCTCCTTCCATTGCACTATCTCTCGTCTTCTCACTCCTTCCTCCCCTCTCGCCCCTCTCTCTCCATCCTAAACAATTGCAGTCCAAAAACATTTTACATAACATATAATTGTAATTTTGTATTATGTATCAAATATATTATTTTTATATTAAATATATATTATATATAGATATAATATATATGATATCAACTGTATTTCTATTCTAATATCAATTGGTATTATGACAAGTTGTATTTTTTAATTGGATTCGTTCTATCATATTGTGAGTTCACTAGTTGATACAATTATATTTCATACTTGAAACCGTACAATCAATTGTAAATTCAGTCATGTCTTAGGTGGATACAGGCTGACGGGATGATGACCGAGTGAGCTCGAGACTGTGATAGGAGGATGGGGTGTGACGGATGTCGTAGAGGTGTGTTGGTGAGATATTTGGGGTGCGAGGGGGTGGGGTGTGTTTGTAGGAATGTTAGGCTAGGAGTGTGTAGGTTGGGGGGAGGGGATGATAAATTGTGCAGGGTGGGGTAGTGGTGGACGTGAGTTTAGTGGGGAGTTGTTCGTGAGTTAGGTGTGGTGTCGGTGTTTAGGGGTTGGCGGGGGGGAGGGTTGGCTAATAGGTAGGGAGGGGTTTGTTTTGGTAAAGGGTATGCGGTGGGGTATGGCTTGGAAATATGGTGGAAAAGGGTGTGTGGTAATATGCTGGGTTGGGGGTGGTGAGGGGAGTTTTTTGGGGGGGATAGGTGGTTGAGAGAGCAGGTCTTTCCTCTGTTGATACAATTATATTTCATATATGACACAAATCAATTGTATTCGTGCTAAAAATTGATACGACAAAATAATATGCATTTATCATCTTTCTTAAATTACAATGTACCAATTGTATTCATCCAAGTAAAGGTGAGATTTGTATATCAACGGTATACAGACAACTATATTTGTATTATGTATCAATTATATTTGTATTTTGTAATATTTGCGATACAACAAATGTAATATGTATTCATCAACTTTTCTCCCTGTCGCGATCCCAGTCGCCTCTCCTCCTAACATGCAACTGAATATAATAATTTTTGATATATTTGTATTCGATACAAATCAGTTGTATCAATTTATATTTTTATCACAGTAAGCTAACAAAATAACAGTCTTCTCTCCTATCTACTCTCTCTCCCTCGCTCCCCTTCTCCTAATAAGGTTACTTATTAGATAGATCAAATGAATAATTATATTTAATAGTTTAACTTATCGGATATCAGATTTTAAATATACTAATCCACTAGTCAACCAATAAGCTATCAGTTGGTACATTATCATATTAGAAATTAACACATTGTTATCTTGTGGTATATTGGTTTTACTAGTTCATGCAACCTTCTTTCACTTTGACTCACCAATATATTTATCTCCCATCAAAAGAAGTATTTTTTTTAATATAGGTCAATCAGTGTGAGACATATATGAAAGTGTAAATTTAGAGGGTGTATGATAAGTATTTACTTAATAAATATACTTACTGTAAAAATGCAACTACGACGATTCTTAATGGTTAACGGTTTACCCAATAAAGAAATTGAGTAATTTGTTTCCGCTTCAATAAACCTTTAACTATAAAATATTACTTCGCTCATCAACCGTTAATCCGATAATTCAATACAAAATAAATAAATTTAATAAACCAATTTTGCGATTGGCTTATTGGTTACGTTTCATTTTGAACAGCTCAATTTCTAGTCTCGCTCGCATCTCTCCTCCCCCTGATACGTATCTATAATTTATAATTAAGCGAACTATAACTATAAATCTCTAATTAAGCCTAAACTGTAATCATTTTATAAGAAAAAATTCATTTTTCCTTTGACACTTTGTATAGACCAAGAAAAAATCGTTTTATTTTTAATATTAATTACTTATTCCTTAAATCATATTTTAATATTTAATATTAAACCTCAATTAATATGTGTATTATGATAAAATATAAGTGTACAAAATCTAAAGTGAACAAATAAAATTAAACGAAAAAAGTTTTATGTATAAAATAAACACCTATAAAAGAAATGTTTAGTAAGGAAATAATCAAACATTTTTAAATTAATATTTTCAAAAATATGATATGTAAATGATTAAACACTACAAATATTTTGAGAGTGAGGAAGTAATAATAATCCCTTAATAAAACCAAACTTTAGAAAAATATGGACTAAAGCCTTTTATGAAAACCACAAGAAGTGTAAGGTGTGGTGCGAATGGATAAATCTTGACATGGCCATTGCAACTCTTCCCTCCTCTCATCACCTCCATATCTGCTTCTTCTCTTCATCATCTTCCAAATTCTCAATTACTACACAATTATGCCTAAATTTTCCCCCGAAGAATCGTATTTCACTCGTCGTTTGTTCTTCTTCTACTTCGCCCCCTCCGCCATCATCGCCGTCGCCCCAAGTCAGTGAACCCACTCCCACTGCTGAGTCCTGTGTCAATGCCGGCCTCGACCTCTTCTCTAAAGGACGGGTATTATCTTAATTCTGTTTCAATTTCATGGCAGCAGAAATTCCTTAATTATTTTGTGATTGCATTGTTTTTCAGGTCTATTATAAACAATTATAAGGTCTGCATATACATTATGCTTTATGAAACTCCTCAATATTGTTGTTGTATTGTTATTTTTGTTGATTTAGACAGAGAGAATGTGGATTGAGGTTCGTGACCGTAAAATTTTTGTTTATTTATTAGATATTTTTTTTAACAAAGATATACTTCAATTGTAGCTATGCCACTAGTTGTAGATATCAAATAAGTTAAGTAAGTAAATAAAAGGGATTCGTTTTAATTTATGCAATTTAATTTGATAAATGACAATAGAGGTTTTGATTTCGAGTTTTAATATCCCCATCATTTGATCATTTGCAGTCATATTATTCCATTCTATTTGTTACCTAATTTTCCTCTAGTGTTCTCCAAGAGTCTGTTGTTGGGTATTTGACGTGAGTTTCTTAGCATAAATAGGTTATAAAATTTCCATATTTGAGTAGTCAATTTCTCGTAGAAAAAAGTTTAGTACTGTATAAATTGAGGCTCGTTCCTTCTAAGTTAATCAACATTCACAATGTAGTCATAGGGGCTTTGAGAGTTTGGTTAGGGCAAGTGTTCTCCAAGAATCTGCAACTTGAGCAAGTTTACTAGTTTGACATGTATATTCAAAATTTTCCTGTTTTGAGTAAATCTTATGGTAACAGTTGTACTCAGAGGTGGAGCTAGGATTTTTAGTTTATGAGTTTTGAATATATCATTTTACACATAGCAAATGAACTTTTTGAAACATAACTATGAGGTTTGAGCCAAAGCCACAGGGTTCTGTTGAACCAATGGCTGAAGGGGTGGCTCTGCTTCTACACTTAACACCTGCCCTAATCATGCTTTATTGAAAATTGGTCGTGAGTGGACTTTTGACAGTGACTTGAAAAATTGGAAGGTACATTCAGATTTTATCTACAACAACAACTAGATTTCAAAATGCGTATGACTGGAACTTTATAATAATGCTAAGATTGTAAATTTGACATCAAACAAGAAAACGTGTCACATGAATTGAGATAGATGGACTAGGAAGGAGTATAATTGGAAAGAAAATTTCTGTCTAAAACTGAAAGTGTACCAAAAGATTGATGATTCAAAGATTTTCCTACTCAACAAGTTTTTCTATTAAAATCTTGTGCACATCAGAAGCTTGAATGTCTGAGTTATAGTTTCTTGTGTTTCTCTATTTGATCCTGCATAGCAAGCTTAAGGATAGTATCTAGTAGGTTGAATGACAAATCTTCTTTTTGCTTTTAATCAACAATTTTCCTTTTGTGAAATTACCTATTTAAAATCTATTCAGTTAGCTTTTTTTTGTTATTTCCCACTTAATTATGTTTCCAATAATCTGCATTTTGGTTTGTGTACAAACCTCTTGCAAGTTGGTTACAATTTCAATCTGCAATATGGGCGACATGCACCTTATTGTTCACTAAATTTGATCTTTCCAGGTGAAAGATGCTCTTGTGCTATTCGACACAGCACTTACTTTAAATCCCAACCCTGAGGAGGCTCAAGCTGCATTTTATAACAAAGCATGTTGCCATGCCTACAGGTATATCTCTCCTTTGCCTCTTTTCATGGTTGAATTGATTAAGCTGGATAAAGATAAACGGTTATTTGTTTGAAATCATGTGAGACATTGAGAAAAAAAAACATATTTTCGACTTTCTTCTCGTGTAAAATGCAAGTAAAGGAATTTAAAATTTCTTAATCACAGTTTTAGCTTTGTGAACTGCAAGTAGAGGCACCTATAGTTTCTTAATCACAGTTCTTAGCTTAATTGTTTCATTGGAAGGATCACTAAAACCAATGTTGAATCTTTAATGAGCGTCACAAAGTTACTATACTTATTTATTCTTCTTCACTCTTTTATTATTTCTCTATTTGTTTAATAATTTATTTTTCTTTATTAACTCAAGGGGGGAAGGAAAGAAAGCTGCTGAGTGTTTACGCACTGCTTTGAAAGAGTATAACCTTAAGTTTGGCACAATCTTAAATGATCCAGATTTGGCTTCCTTCAGAGCATTGCCTGAATTTAAGGAACTACAGGAAGAGGTTTGTTTCCAGCTGTGGATATAGTTCTTTAGTTTTCGTCATGCTTGAATGTCTGAATTTAATTCAGCTCCTTACCACATTGACTATGTTACAGTATCTCCAGAACTTCGCAATGCTCTAGCTTTGCTTCATTGTTTCTGAATCTCATAGTCTTCTATTTACCTCACAGGCTAGGTTAGGAGGGGAAGACATAGGGTACAGTTTCCGTAGAGACCTTAAGCTCATCAGTGAGGTACAAGCACCATTTAGGGGGGTCAGAAGATTCTTCTATGTGGCATTCATTGCTGCTGCTGGAATTTCTACATTTTTCACTATACCCAGGTTAATCCGTGCAATTCAAGGTGGAGATGGTGCTCCTGATTTAGGGGCTATACTGGCAGTAATGCTGCTATACTTCGCTGGTACTCATGACTGATCTTTGGTCTACGAATATTTAGTTCACGTATTTCTAATGCTGGTTTAAGTATATTTGCGGCTATATACTCGCGCTTTTCAAAATAAAAGACTGTTTCTCAAAATATGACCTCTTGACCAGCACTCTGGCAGGTATGGCGGTGGTTTGTGTCTGTTGTTGTTTTGGGACAACAAAAAAGAGGAGGAACAGCTTGCACAAATATTACGTGATGAAACACTATCAAGGCTGCCTTTGCGCCTTTCAACTGATAGGATTGTTGAACTCGTCCAGCTAAGAGACACCGTGAGGCCTGTTAGTGAGACAACTTCCCCTTTACTCTTCCTGTTTTCAATTTCCAGAAGTTGAGATGAAAACGTCAGGAGTCCTTCAATTTTACCTTGAAGAATGAGAAGTCCTGTATAACTTTTACTGGTGTCACGTGTCTAGTTCTCGTTGCCCTGTATTCTGTGTAAGAGATCAAAACTTATGGTTTACCTCCCTCATTTGAAGAATCCATTTCCATCACATTTACATTGTCGGAGGGAAAATGAAAAAAAATAAAGACACGAACAGTATAACCATCTTTTGGCTAGGTTTGCACTCAATGCGTCTGAGCAAAGATAGCCCTTATGTTTTGTTTTCTCTGTATCTCTATTCTTTTTCTAAAATGCCTGACTGACTCAAATATATTGTCTCCTCGTATTTGGAGTTTGACCAGATGCTTACTGTTAGGTTATTTTGGCTGGAAAAAAGGAGACAGTCTCTCTGGCTATGAGAAATGCTGAGAAATTCCGTACTGAGCTTCTTAAACGAGGAGTCCTTCTAGTTCCTGTTATTTGGGGTGAAGGTAGGGAAACAAAAATAGAGAAGAAAGGTTTTGGTCTTTCGCAAAAGGCAGTTGCTTCCCTCCCATCCATAGGGGTAAGATTGAAAGTAGCACTTAATGATCATTTTTAAACAACATGATACTATAGCATGCACGTCAAGTTCATGATTCTGCTTTCTATTTGTTCAAAGTCCAAAATATATTTTTATACGCTACAGGATTATTGAAAGTTGTTTCTTGTTGCTCAATAAGCATAAGACAATAATGTGCGTGTATCTCGTTCTGGTTTTCTTATTTTTGTCCAATCTGTAGGAAGATTTTGACCAAAGAACTCAGTCAATAATTGCAAAATCAAAACTGAAGTCAGAGATCCGGTTCAAGGCGGAGGTCGTTTCACCTGCAGAGTGGGAAAGGTATATCTACCTGTTCCAAATACTCTTGAAACTACTCATCCCATCATGGTCATGTGCATTTATGTTTGTGCTACTTTAATTTATTGTACATCCCGTTACACAGTTTGATCGACTGAATTGTTTTCCCTTTTACCAGATCTATTGTCTGACCTCAAATCTATTTCAGGTGGATAAAGGATCAACAGAAGTCTGAAGGTGTTACTCCTGGTGAAGATGTCTACATTATACTTCGTCTAGATGGTCGTGTTCGACGATCAGGAAAGGTCAGTACTTGTTGCTGCAATTCTCTTCTTTGGTCCATTAATCCTGACTCAATGATATACTTTATATGCATACATAATCAGCACATAAATTGATCATGACATAACATAGATGACTGAATCCATAAAAGTATAATTTACTACTCTTACGGGTTAATTCTTCGATTTTAATATCAACCAACTCTGCAGGGGATGCCTGACTGGGCTCAAATTTTAAAGGAACTGCCTCCAATGGAAAGCCATATCAGCTAGCTAGAAGATAATACAGTTCCTCCTCACGTGCTGATGCTAAAAAATCTTTACTTTTCGCTACCTGGTGTATTTTTCGGTCAGGTCTCGCTATACTTGAAAAATAAAAGTTCACTAATTGTCTGTTGAGCTTGTCTGTTTTACGTTTCCATTTTTTCACGAACATATACTGTACTATAATTCTATAAATTGATATTGATATTTGCCAGATGAATATCCAAAGGATATGAAATCCCATAGGAAATAGAAATCCAAATGGAACTCGAGTTATTCGCTACCTGTTAAGCTAAGGTCGAATCCATGCTTTTAATTCAATAGCCACAACCAACGAATTATCACTGTTATGGACAACTTTTTATGACACTGGATCTGATATTTAGTTGAACAACCTTTGGTGGAAAACTATATTGCATGCATATATAGGTCAAATTATCAATCTCACGCACACAAAACACATATTAAACCTTGAATATCCTTAGTGAAATTTCTGGCTTCGCAGGTGCATATAAGTGAATCCACTTGTGCTTGAAGTCTTGGTTTTTGTTACCTTATTGAAGGTTGGGACAATCAACTGGACAAAGAAGGAAAAAAAAAGAGAAAATATTTCTAATGAGCTAGGAAGTAATTTCTGCTATGTAGTTGACTTCTTTGAGAAATATTATTAATATTTATTTATTTGCAGACGTTCAAACTGAGTTTTAGTTCATAATTTGTTAATACATTGATCTGTTTTAATATTAACCTAAGTCTTTTTTAATAAAAAACGAGAAAAGAAGAAACTATATAAGCTGGAATGGTTCCAACAAGAAAGATATTCTGAACCTACTCCAATAAAAAAAAATACCAATAACTTTGCCAGGAAGACTTTTTCATATTAAACTACAGTATAAGGTGAAGGCAGACCATGATTTGAAATTCATGTATATTAAATTTTAGTCTTTTTTGAGTTATCGAATTCTAAATTAATAATCTATACGTATTAATAAATTGCTTGAAATCAAAATTACTGAATTCTGTCGAACTGTCGGTTGAGAGACTCAAGATTATTGTTGCATTATCGATGCCGTTTAAAGGTTATCCCTCTTGGCCTCACGGTCACTCTGCTTGATGCATTTATTTAAAAAAAAATGCGTACTCAAATATTTGTGTAATTTTTAGTATTAGATTATGAATATTTTTAAAATCTCGAGAATAAATGTGATGATTTACTATTGTACAAGGCACCTAGACATATTTTATTTCTAGGATTTCTCCTGGGACTTTATTCTAAAGAGCAACCATGGTATTAATTTCTTATTTTTGCTTTTAAGTAACATTTGACATATTTTAAGCCTATATCAAAACTACTAAACTACTATTAATCATAACATTATTTAGAACATGTTTGAAGTCGGTGAAAAAATTGTTGGACTCTATAAATAATACGATATTTTTCTTTTCAGATTAGCTTTCTTGTACCTTGATTAATTTTACGGGATATTTATCACATTCCGCCATAAATAAATATCAGTTAACTCTGTCCATCAAAACTAAGACAAATTGAAAAAATCTATATTAAGCAATTTTGCCTTCTCTTTGATTTTTGGCCTAATATTACTCACTATTTGAAAAAGTGAAAAGTTTTTTTTTCCTAAAATGTTTGTGCAAAAAAGAAAATCTCTTAGAGAAAAAATATGCGAGTGAATTACAAAATCAATTCTCGTTGAGTTGAAGTTTTTTTTTTTTTTAAAAAAAAAAATAAATTTAAACACATGGAGTATATTCATTTTGCATTGGAGCTACATATATATAATAAAGAATAAATACGAAACAATTTGCTAAAGATTAATTATGAAAAAGATATTAAGATAACAAAGAAAACATAATTAATTAAGTTGCCTATTATAATAATATATAATAATTGACATCATTTTCTTTGGTAGGTTTTGAAAGTTTCATCTATTTTGATGATGACTTGAACTTTCCAACAGCAATGAGTAACGCGTTTGAACTGGTAAATAAACGAAACCCATTACCAAAGAAGCTTCATTTTTCATTTGAATTTAATATCATATTATTATTATTATATTATTAGTATTATTATTATTATAAATTATTATATTATCCCTTGAAACTAATATTATTGTCTTCTCTCCGACATAATAATCTTTTTGCCTTACGTCTCACTATCAGTAATATATGATTAGGTCGAAATTAGGACAAACTAAACGTCTTATACTAATCATATGACAATGATCACTTCTAATTTTAACTCCTACTTTCCCCTAGAAATTTCATAGATTTTATTTTCAAATTTATATGGAAATAACTTTTATATAAAAAAGAATTGGTTCAGATTCAATGTGTATGCTACATGCATGAGAATAGCACCATTAGTCAAAGAATTCGGATGCACACCAAGAGTCTTATATCATCCCTTAATCTTTGTCTTTGGAGCTGATATCACTCCTCGTTTTAAAAGTGGCTCATATCTGCCCTTACATTATACAACAGGGCGCATTATACCCTTACCGTACAAATGACTCAGCATCATACCTCTTCATTTTAACTGAAGTTAAAAATTAGTGTTAAATTTTATTTATTTACCTTCTAGAATTTTTTTTAAAAAACTTATTTAGGGTATATATGATCTCTATAAAAGTTCAAGGTATATTTTAATAATTTGTTTTCATACATATTATTTTTTGACTGTCTTTTTATTATAATTATTATTTGAGTTTCTTATTCTTATTTTGTTTTTTTCTTTCATTCCTAGTTTAAAGAGAAAAAAAAATAAAACTATTTTTTTTGTGTGTATTGGTTATTTTTAATTTGTAAGCTCCGATAGAAAAAATTTTGGTCATTTACCAAAAGTTTAACAAGAATATTAGTGAATATACCTAAATTTGATTATCAAAATAGTAATTAATAAATTAGTCAGTGAAACAAAAAAAGTCAAAAAAAAAATATTTAAATTTACTTATATGGGACTATATTTTTTAGGAAAAAAATAATAAAATTTAGATTAAATTATTTTTTTGTCATTTCCGTTTAGAGGAAAAGGGTATAGTGCGTCATGTTTACAAATAGGGTCTATGTAGCCACTTCATAACCAGGTATAAATCGGCTCTATGACAAAGTTATGGATTATATCAACCCTTATTCCTTATATAATAAAATTACATAGAAGACATGATTTGTGTTTTTTTTCAAAGAGAGACCTTATATGTGCTTATAATTAAGTTGTTACAAACACCAAATATAGATAAATTATTTTCTTTTATATACCCTTAATCTTGGATTTCTTATTATTGTAATTAGCAACACGTTACGTTATTGATACAAGTGGTACAATCTGTGCCTTCATATGGTGAAATTGTTTTCGAGAATTTTGGGATTATAACCACAATGATGAATCCTTTGGATCACAACTATTAACTATTTTCCCACTATAAAATCTCAAACTTTACACTTAAATCCTTCCCACATAATTATATACCAAGGAAAATTAGTTTCACATAGAAAAATAATATAATTTTTCTAATTTATTAAAAATTTATACAAAATATATAAATTGAAAATTATTTTTATATATATTAAATTTTAAATATTTTAATTAAATTTCGTGACTTTGTCACTGCCTTTTCCGCGATATATATCTATATTATATTATACAAAATGTTTATTACTCTAAAAAATATTTTTCATCCTACCAAGTACCGACCACACTTGGTGTTTATAATATATTGAGAGCTCATTTGGATTGACTTCAAAAAGTAGTTTTTAAGTAAAAAATGAATAAATTAAAATAAAATGGCTTTTAAATTAAAAAGAAATAAAAATTCAAACTTAAAATACTTCTAAATCAAAAAATAAAAATTAGGAAAAAACCTACTTTTCATTTTTAACTTTTTAAAAGTCATTTTAAATTGATTTTAAGATATTTTTAATTTTATCGAACACTCTTAAAAATTAAAAAATGACTTAAAAATTGGTTTGATGAACTTTTAAATCAATTCAGGCAGTGAGTCAAATATATTTTGAACATATTATTTATATTTTGAGAATGGCACTTTGGTAAATATAGGCAACATGGACACCATTTCACGAGAAAGGCCAAAAATATAGTACTATTCCTAATCCCGCCATATTGTCGTTGAGCTAAAAACAGTATATACCAACAACATGGGTTGCGTATCGAGTCCTTCTCCCTTAATCAAAGATTTTATATATAAAAAAATATTATTAATGATATTTAGCATAATACAATTTAAATCTAATCGAATTTTAATATGAGCTTCGCTAAAAAATAAATAACAGTGGGAATATGGCAGCACCAAGTAGTAGTTAGAACATACAAAAAAAAAATCAAGTTGTTATATCTCTCTATTGATATATATATATATGAGTAAGAGAGAAGGAAGATAACGCACCGATCAGCATTGAAAAATTTATCAACAATGGCTGCGAATTCCTTTTGTTCCATTTTCATCATCTCTTCATTATTGATCGCAGCTTTGATCATCTCCGGCGATGCTACCGGCGGCGATTTCGACGTGAGCGGTTGGATTCCGATGAAATCCGCCGATAGCTGTGAAGGTTCGATAGCGGAGTGTATGGCTGCCGGAGAATTCGAAATGGATTCGGAGAGCAACAGGCGTATATTAGCAACTACTGATTATATAAGCTATGGTGCGCTGCAGAGTAACAGTGTTCCATGTTCTAGAAGAGGTGCGTCGTATTATAACTGCAAAACAGGTGCTGAAGCTAATCCGTATACACGTGGTTGCAGTGCTATTACTCGTTGCCGGAGTTAAATTAATTAACGATCGAATTAATCGATGTTAATTAATTATTAGTAAGTGTAATTGTTTTGAATAATTTCGTAGTGTTTATATTATGTACTTTAAGTAGGAGTATTTTCTTTTCAGTTGCAATTTCAAATAAAGTGATAGTGGTGCTTTGGCAGTGCTTTATGGTTAATACAATGTTCATTTGGTGTTTGTTAATACATGTATTATTCTCTACTTGTTTCTGTTTTTTTATTATATTCGCACAAATATTGTTGCAAACTAAAGAAAATATTGACGCAATTGGTAGATTTGTTATTAGGTGACTAGGAAGTCATAGATTCGAGTTGTGAAAGCAATCTCTCGTAAAGATAGACTTTGTGATTCAAAGCTCTTTTTATAAATTTCCCAGATAACGAGAGCTTAGTGCTATAAGATGTCGAGGGCTTTTTTCATAAATTCCCCACGAGAGCTTAGTGATATAAGATTGTGGCAAACTAGCAGTACATCTCTACCGAAAAGATTAATGACAATATTTGTCTTTGACTACGATTTTTCCGGTAATTTTGAACGATGAAGATTGTCATTGTACTATATATATTATGTAATTGTTATAAATATGTAAAATTCTTTTCAAGAAAATATCAAATAAATTGTCAAAAAAATCACCTAGTTCAGCACTAGTTAACTTGTGGGATTTCATGTACCCTACAGGCACGTTGTCAAATTCAAAATCTGATGAATCATGAAGAGAAACGTTAACTAAATGTCAATTATAGGTTGAACTTTTCCATGAGCAGTAAGCAGCGTTCTTGCCTAACTTCTTAGTTGGTGCAGGCACAAACGACCAGCTAACCTCGACGAAAATGACTAAATGTCCTTAAATCTTGACAATAAATAGTACACCATACAGATATAGATAAATAAAATAGGTTGACCTTCTAAAATGTTCAATAATTCAGATTTGAGCTAATGAAATCCTCAAATGTTGAAACCCCCAGAAAATATTCATCCTTGACGCCATGGGGATGATCTGTCCAACTTTCTGGTTTTGTATACCATCTAACAAGTGTAAGAATTAACACTACGAAAAGAAACAGAAAAACAAAAAACTCCTCTCAGTATACCCAAATGACGCCTGGGGTGCATAACCAGATAGTGCTTTATCTGGCCTTCTTCTTAGATGTAGATTTATCAGTTGTTTTTTCTTCGACGTATGGATATTCTGGTGAACTTATCCATAGACCGGCCAATATGATCAAATGGACACAGAGGAGGACAAGTGATGAGTAAGTGTTGGAGGGGAAGACATTCCAGCAAAACTCTACAGCTGCGAACAAGAATAAACTGCAGTACAACACGAAAACTTGTCAACAGAAAATACCAAAAAACTAAAGCAAACAAAGGAGTTTGAGTATTAAATTGAATACCGTAGGAGGGTTGGAAATGGTGCTTTCCACAATAAATATGGTAAGCAATAGAAGTACCTGCAAACAAGCTCTAGGACATCAATACTTTTATCTTAATTCAATTAAAACTCTGACACAGAACCCAGGAACGCAGTGAAAGAGCGAGTAATCTTCCAAATTTCCATTTGCTTGGCAAATGTTAGTCAAGGCCTTTATGTCTTGCTTGGTGCCATGCTAGCAGGGGAGAGGAGCTGATTTTTTGTGATCTTCACCGACTCACCGGGGAAAAAGTTACAGAGGGGTGGTCAACTACTCAATGAGCATTTTATATTTAAATACACTTCTCCCTTTAGTACATGCTGCAGTCCCGTGAACTACTAACAAAATGCATCCCAAAATTCTCTGTTCTTCAATGAGATGCTGAAGCATCTCTATTTATTACTATGTCCGTCTGAAATGCATTATTTATTTTAGTGTGGCACAATTATTAAGTTAGAATAAAACAGTTTATCATTCTGATTTCTGATTAAACATTTCAATTATGTCCTCTTGAAATATTTGTTGTACTTTTATGTGCAGTTACCACCAGAACCGAGCTCAATACAAACATAAGATCATAAAAGCATGCATCTATCTCAAGCTGAATATTATGTTAACTATTCCAAGAATCAAAGCAAAATTATCATTTACTAAAGCTTTTCAAATGTTTAAATATATGGAAAGTTGCATATTTAAATTAATGTGAACAATTTAAATCTTCTTCTAATTCACTCTCTGAGAATTAGTTTAGCTAACCCTTAATAACCACATCAAGACATTTGTGTTAAGAGGTGAGGAGTATGAGATCGAATCCATGACCTAAAGAATGAAATAAGCAGCAAAAACTTACCAAGAATAAAATTGGTAATGGAGGGATCGGGCACATATAATGCCAATGAAATTCCCAACAAACATAGTCGTCACAATATCTGAGAATGAAATAGACACAGAGCAATTCAGCAACCAAAGATCATGTCAAATCAAGACAAAACTAGTGACAGTATAACACTTGACAGCCTTTTTGAGTATAGAAAAATCACAAAATAAATTGTGCATGTTGCTTACGGTCAGCTTGAAGGACTTTCTTGGTTGAGGAAGGATTTCTCTGAGAAACTCTGAGCTTCAGTTGAATGATTTTAGAACGCACAACAGCAAACAGTCCTCCTTCATGCCTGCAAAAGATGAAAAAGGAAAAATGCAGTCCAGTAGCCGCTAACTTATTACCTCCGTATGTAGAGAAGAAAATGATATAGTTATCATATTATGACTTCTCTTTTCCTACTTCAGTACTGGAATATCAACACCACTACACTAGATGTAATGATAATATGAGAAATACTCACCGGCACCATCTGTAATGAGCAAACACCAATAGCAGACTGAGATGAGCAACTAGCAAAGAGAGAGCAAAAGCTTTAGAAACAAAGATGTCTTCAGGAACAAATTTGAAGTTGACAGACCTGCAACAAAAGAAGAGAGTTACGATAAATTGTTCTTTGTAAAGGATAGCACAACATCATGACATGAGCATAATGTTGCACCAACACAGTTGATAGAAATACAGTTCTTAGCGAACAAGATTATTCTAAAAGGCATACCAAATACAACTTAAAATTTATAAGGATTTGACTGAACTTTAGTTAGAAGATCAGAGTAGGCTTAGGGTAAGAGTGGATATTCAAGGGATATGGGGAAAAAAAGTACTTTGCTGTCTACGTCCACTGAAAGAAACGAGCCCACTACCCACCCGAACTCCCAAGGGACGAGACAGAGAACAAACTACAGCCAGCAGTAAGAACATGCATCTCCTACATTTAGCAGACACCACCAAATACCAATGTATTGTTTGATGACATTTAAGGTAAAAAGTGCATGACAAATACAATAATGTTGTTTCATGTAATGATAATGCACGGTTATATAACAGTGTGTCAAGTGAATAGATACACAATCTCTTATCACCACATTAATGCGGATTTCATAAATATCCAGGGGTATAATGTTTATTTATTTTGCACATTAAAACAATTTTACCGAAACATAAATAAATCCAGAAAGAAGGATGACGGCAATGTTAAAGACTTAAAAGTTGCATGATATTTTTGACATGGTGCCTCAGAGTACCCATTATGCACACATTGTGTTTAAGAAAGTACCAGAAGTGGATGAAAACCCGACCAAGATTGAAAGCGTTTGATAAATATGAAGCTGGATGTGACAGGATAAAAGGAAGCCCTATGAGAATCTGCACCAATCACCAATCACCATGATCATTGGTAAAGAATTTGATCAGAAGAAGCTCCATTCAACAGAAGTATACTTGTAACCGACTCACCTATGCATATGAACCACAAACTCATCAGTCGATCTCTGAGGAAAGAATAGAAATAATATTGTAACAATTAAAAGAATGCCCAAGAGCATTGAAGATGGAACATATAGATCACACAAAAGTTAAAACATTATGTTTTGTTCATGAGTACGCCGAAGAAAGTGATGCCTTGATCCTGGAGCAACCACAAACCTCCCCTCCCCAAATAACGAAACATGCTTAAACTATTTTCCAAAACAACATTTACAAAGAACACAATTGCAGTCATGAACACAATAACAAAAGTAAAGATAAGAAAACCATGCCGCCCGCTGAACTTCATTGCATTAGAAATTAGAAAGGGAACTTGGAGATTACCCACCTGCACTAATGCAGCCCCTGCTAAAGCAGATATAACTCCAACAATATCCATTGCCTGTATTTCAAGTTCCCACCATATAACACCGAAGCTAATCAGAGATGTAATTCAACATCCTACAGAGATTATTAATGACCTAAACTGTCCCAATAGTATACCTTCACCATGAGGAGCAACAGAGATGGTGCATACAGGAGCACATTCATCTTTATGGAAACAGCTCCGCTGTACTAAAGAGAAGACCATTGATCAATCTTAACTGATGGTTTTTAATCAATGATATAGAGAAAAATTTAATCCAACAATTAAAATGTCTAAGCAAGCAAGAATATACCTGAAAATTACCAACCCTAGATGCCATTTTTGGCAGATAATTGAGACCAATGCAGCATGGAGGAGAGTAGTGGCAAAACAATCATTAAATAATCGAAGAACAAAGATAGAGTGAACTCTTTTCGACAGAGAAAGCAAGGAGAGAGCCCACCAAGGTACCTGGAAAATATGTTTCCAATTACTCATAGCATATCTCAACTCCAAGGAATAAAGATTTTCTACTTAGTACAAAGTGGTTGAATTCTGAATATTTACTGAAAGAACTTGTTAGAAGTTTCAAGGCTAAAGCTAAATCAGAAAGAGAAATGGTTATCAGAAGAAAGTAAGACATATTGCGGACATTCTTCTCTTGCTACAGTTGAAAGCCAGCCTTGATTCAGTGTGAAAAGATATACAAATTCCCAAAAGTTTTGGTCGAGACTCCGTCTTATTAGAGATGTTCAGACAAATTTTTACAGATGTCCTCAATTACACATTACAACTTCCTCTGAACCACACATAATAATTTGTGGAAATTTGAGCAAAAATTCTTGATCTCCTTAGCATAAGATTTGAATGATATTGATAAATGGTCTAACTACAGTCCCAAGATTCACTGTTCTTTAACTTCTTTATTTAGAAATACCTCCCAGAGACGTAATAACTTGTCAGCCTCATCATATTTTTCCTCCATAAATCCCGTTGAAGTTCAATTTTGATTTATCGTTTACCAAGATACCTCCTTTAAATAAAGCTCACCTGTGTAAGCTTAAAGAAGGTGCATTTTGTCACCAGGTCTCAAATTGATGTCTAGAATTTTATTCTTTATAAAATGATAAGGTTTCATTCATAAGAGCACTAAGATTATGCTAGAGTTCAGTCTATTGTGGCAAAAGTGAGAAGACAAAGTATATCCACGTATACAACTATATATAGGGACCTAGAAACTCAAATCTTTTGAAAGTGTATGCAGACCTTAGCTCTAAACACTCTACCCTCCCCAAACCCCACTTTGTGGTAATACACTGGGTATGTAGCTGTAGTCAACACTAACAAATTTCACCACTGGATCCAGTCTTACAGCAGTCACAATACAACTCTTTTTCAAGAACACATTAGCCTAAAACATTACTCATAAAATTCAGAATTACCAGTTCCAAAAATGTTATCCATAAAATTCAGATGAAGAGGACACCTACCACATCAGTCTTCAAGTAGATGAACACAAAAAGAAACTACAGAATAAAAACAAGAATAAACACAGAGCTACAGTAAGAAAGCCAAAAGAATCTGACGGGCATAAAAATGAAATCACAACTTGGCATGCAAGTAACATAACCTTTAACCGAGGAATATAGAGTGTACGGATTATTCAATGAACGAGCTAAATATGCCCACATTATTCAAAAATCACAACTAGTTAGCTAAAAAAGTGACTTCACTTTATTATGTATGTATGAACCTTCCAGAACATGCAAAACCCAGAAAAAGGATACTAATTTTTTTTTCTCACGCTGGAATCTACTTTAAGCTTACACCAGCAGCACAAGCATAGAAAGTGTACCATTGCAATTTTTCTAATTAGTATTAAGTTAGAGGAAAAGAAAATATTTACTTCAGATTGTCATTATTGGAAAAGAAACACTCTAGAAGATGGTATACTTCCAAGAGTAGTAGCATCTTCAAAGAAAAGTACATCACGCCTCACGGGCATGAATATCTCAACCTGGAGTTCCAAAAATTATGACACAGAGTCGAAGGAAAGCAAGAGTTAAGATAGTTATGTACTCTTAGAATAAAGCTGCACAAGAAACACCTTAAAACTTCACTATTCAATCACAATACGATCGATGCTTCCATTTTATTATTTGTTAACACATTACATGTATTGTCTCACTTACTTAAAATTCAGTAGCAAAATCAATCAAATTTGGAAGGGGACAACCAATAAACGTCATTTTTACGTGCTCTTTCAAATCTAATCAAATTTGATAGTGGACAATCACAATCAATCTAACAACTCCTTACGCAAGTTCACTGGCTATCACCGCAAAAAAAGGCACCTCCCGGAAATGGAGAAAGTAGGAAAATTACCTGAGCAGGATAGACTTGACCTCCAGTAACATATTGTATAGCAGAGTAAATATAAAGAAAGCCTGCTGGGTAAACTAGAGGCCCCGTGTCACCTTTCAAGTTACTATAATCCCTCTCTCCTTCGAGAAAACCAGTAACCTATTAAACCACAAAAAAAAAAAAAAACAATCAATCAAAACTATATAAGCAAGATATCAATAAATCACACTATAATGTCAAATACTGGTAAATATTTTGCCTTAATTTGTCATTTAAGCCAAATTACTGATCAGACTGAATTCAACTCAAATCGTTGCTACATTACTGAACAAGACAAACATACAGATCAAAATGTTGAACTCTCACCTGAGACATATAAGCATCCCAATCAATTTTCGTATCTAAAAAAGGAGAAATTGAGGAATTTCACAATTTATGAATTTTATGATTTCATATACACATAAGAAAACAAAAAATGGAAATGAAGTGTGGAAAACTGAAACTTACATGGAACGTAAGCGATAATTAACGCAATGAGGATGGCATCAGCAATGAGTAATGCAATAGCAAAAGGTATTTTAGGATTTTTAACGAGTTTTTGAATGAAATTTTCCGATCTATTACTCTTGCGTATAGCAGCTGCTTTGGCGGCCATGGCTGCCGGAGCAGGAGAACTGACGATCTCGGCGAAAAGACGTCTTAGGAATTTGGGAATTGGGATTTTCTTTTGCTGTTTAAAACGCAGCGTTTCATAGTTCTAAAAATATGGGGAAATAACCCTGATCTATTTGAAGTTGAACAAATAGGTCCTCAATTTCTCTTTTTGTTTAAAGAGGCCCCTGAACTATTAGAAGTAGAATTATAGTGCCATATCTGTTAACAAATAGCACAATTAGGCACCTGATTCTAAAAATTAGACCAAAAAGACCCTGATTTATTAGAAGCTGAACAAAGAAGCCCTCTATTTGTTTTTTAGTTTAAAAGGGCCCCTTAACTACTAGAAATAGCATTAAAATGTTTAAACTAGTTTTTTTAGAAAATAGCCCATTTATAATTTATCCACATAATCATGTTGGGGACCTTCATGTCCAACGCATTCCCCTTAAATATAGTATTTTTTTGATTTAATATTAGAATCGTCAATAGGCTAGTAATTGGGCGGTTCTTACGCCTAACTGAGATTTAATAGGGTTGGGCTTTATTTTTGAGCCCATTTAAGAAAAGGGCCTGTTTAATCATCCGGCCGAATAAGCAATATTATTCGATGGGTTTGAGAAATATGGAATAGGATAGAAAGCCGGATGTCGTGGGTCTAATAATAAGTCCTTCAAAAATATAAGTCTGATATTAAATTTTTAACACTCAAAATCGTCCCAAATTCAAAATTTCGTTTATTCTTTTTATTTCACTATATTTATACTTTTACTTGAAAAAAAACTTTAAGAATAGAGATAATTCAAGACCATCCTCCAGGCTTCACCGAGAACCCTCACCTGCCCGGTGTTTAACCGATATTACGTCGATCTCCCTATTGTTATTTTCCTGTAATCAATTTTTTAAAACCGATTTAAACAAATATAATAATTTAATTTTGACAAATTTACCACTTAATAGAATGTTGATGATCTAATTTTCAATATTTATTCTTTATTCGTTGGATCATATTTCGTCTTCGCTTGTGTAAATGTTTAACAAGAACAAATCTTATCGTTCTTATTGATTTATTTCGTGGGAAGTTCAATTTTGATTCTTCTATTTGAGAAATTGTTGCCAAAGAAAATATTGTTCCTGTGGGGCCCCTATTTTCCGTGCCTTTGTCCCGTGCCCTCCCCGCTCCCTCGTTCTTCTTTGTGCCCCCTTGGGTCATCTTCTTTGCACGGCCTTTGCTCTTTGTTGGCTTCCCCCCTCCGTTTTTGGTTTTCCTTTCTTTTCTCGTCTTTGGATCCCCCTGCGTTCAATTTTTTCTCTCCTTTTCTTCTCAGCCGCCCTTTTTTCTCCCACCACGTCCCCTTGTCCCTCTCTCTTCCTTTGTCCTTTCTTTCTCCCCTCGGTTCCCGCCTGGTACCGTCCCCCTGCCCCTCCGGGCGTCGCCGTCCTCTCTAAACCAAAGGGAGGTAGTGTTATAGACGAAACATAGAGGTCTCTGAATATATCCTAATAAATATTATAAACATAATTTCATTTTGATTTGATTAACAAGTACTAAACAGGAACATCGTGGAATATTGTTTTTGTCGATCATTTCTGATAATATTTTAACTTATCCTTTAAACGTTAAATTTAATCATTATACAAAAATATCGACATTTTTTAAACCAGTGGCTGGCCCTCAAGCCTGTTAGTCCACGTACCTTGGTGGGTTGGGCCCGACCAATTTTTCTTCTGGCCCCACACCAAAAATGGGCTAAGCCGGCCTGACCCGTAAAATGTCAAAGTCTGTATTGTTTAGCCCCGGATGGATGGGGCTAGCCCGTATTGACAGTCTCTACTTAATATCTAACTAATCTCCTAATTTGAATTGGGGATAATTATGTAAAATGAAAGACTAATAATGTAAAATAAATACAGTATTTATCAATTATTTATTTGGTTTCTAGTCAAATTGTTTGTCATGCATTCGCCTCTCACTCTCATATTCTCATTCTCGCTCCGCAGACTGCCCTCATATCCTCGCTCGTCACGCCCCTCTCTCGCTCGCCCGCTCGCTTATACAATAAAATGATAATAAATGTATATCTGTTGTATATACACATCAAAATACATTATCTCCGTCCTATTTTATTAATTATACACTAAAATATTTGTCCTCCTGCTCAATCTCGTTTGCTCTCTCTCCCTTTGTCTTCTCGTTTTAAACAAATTCAAATTGTCATATAATTTCTCTCTTGTCTCATTTTATCATATTCATTCAATTGTATATTTTCATGTCCAGTCTATTTTGTCTTTCTCTCTCTTTCTCTTTTTATCAAATTCAAATTATATATATTTCTCTCTTCTCTTACTCGTTGTATACAATTCATTTATATATACAAATTCAAATTTTATACAGATATGCAAACACATCATTGAATTGGAGAGCTAACAAAGATTCATACCATGAAGGCTAACAACAATTTTTAGAAATGGTCGACCAACGAAATTACACAATCTTGAGTGGACAACAATTATAACAATTGCTTCTTTATGTATCATGTATAGGCGAAAATAAGGCTAACTTTCAGTTTCTATATGTATAGGGATTATACCTATGTATGGTTGCTTTACTGAATCAAAGTATGTAAACTTTATATAATCATACACATTTGAAATTATATTTGTTATAATAAAGTTGGCCATTCACTTTTTGGGTATCTCTTTTATGTGTCTTTTATTTATTTCTTGGATCTTTCAGGTACTCTAAATATAGATAGCATTTAGTTTCACTATACTAATCACCTTAATATGATATAAAATTTCACATACTTTTTTTTATTTGAAGTTGGTTTGTATTACTAAAAAAAAACATATCTAATTAGCGAATGCGAATCTGCATTATCTTTATTTAAAATAGAGCTACTCTAAATTGAGATTAGTTCAAGTATCTAAATAAATATCTTGATAATTTGAAGAAACTAACAATATTAAACCTTAGTTTTTTAATATTTTACTTATTTTTATGTTGGTACATTTTCAACCGATTCATATTTGATCTATTCATTTGCCTTCCTGACTTGAATCGTGTCAGCTAATAGAAGATACGTACAAGTGTTTTGTTTTTAGTAAAAATACTCAAATATATCATCGAATTTTGAGAAAAAAACTTATTTATGTCATCCATTAAAAGTATAATTAAAATGACACAAGTGAACATATTTTAATAGATGACACAAATAAATCTTTCTAAAACTTCATGGCATACTTGAACTTTTTCCTTTTTTTAAAAATAAATAACTAATGACATGATTAAATCATAGTTGACCACATGCAAAACAAAAATTTTGTAAAATCGATTTTTTATTTCTGACAACAAATAATGATATTGATTAGTAAAAATATATTTATTTATTTCATTTATTACTTTTATAATATCAAGAAAAGATGAACATTTTATCTTTTACACAAACGTCATGTCGTTGAAAACTTGAAAAATCGTTTCTCGAATACATAAATAGAAAGAGTTAATAAGATAAGATATAAAGTGCGTTCACCAATAGCGTTTTATGAGTAAAATTTTGTGTCTTCTTATTTAATGTTGAAATTACTATATTACCCATTCGTTTAATTTTTTTGTCCACTATATTAAAAATATATTAATTTATTTCATTTATTACTTTTATAATATCACAAAAAGATAAATAATTTATCATTTAAAAAAATGTCAAGTCATGGAAAACTTGAAAAAATGTTTCTCGAATACCAAAATAGAAACAGTTGATAAGATTATGCATAAAATGCGTTCACCAATTACGTTTTATGAGTAAAATTTTGTTATTTCTTATTTATTATTGAAATGACTATATTACCTCTTCTGTTTAATTTTATTTGTCCACTATATTAAAAATACATTTATTTATTACTTTTATAATATCAAGAAAAGATATATATTTTATCATTTAAAAAACGTCAAGTCGCACTAGAAAAATGCTTCTCGGATACATAGATTGAAAGATCAAATAAGTTTAGGAATAAAATGTGTTCATCAATAGCGTTTTATGAGTAAAATTCTGTTACTGCTTATTTATTTTTTAAAAATACTATATTACCCCTTCCGTTAATTTTATTTATCCACTATATTAAAATATATATTTATTTATTTCATTTGTTACTTTTATAATATCAAGAAAAGATGAACATTTATCTTTTAAACAAACATCCTTGGTTGAAAACTCAAAACCCCTTCTGAAACGGAAACAGAAAGAGCTATCAATTAGGCATAAAAACAAGGTTCATCAATAGCGTGTTTATGAGTAAAAATTTGTAAACAACCTGTCCTTTCTTTTTAATTGTGGACATGACTAATTACCCATTCTATTTAATTTGCATTTGTCCATTGTTTAGAAAATATATATTTTTTATTTTATTTATAATATCAAAAAAGATAATACTTTATCATTTAAAAGTCATGTCTTCGAAAATTGAAAAAAACGCTTCCAAATACCTAAATAAAAGAAGCTTGATAAAAGATATAAGACATAAAACGATTCACCAATAGAGGTTTAGAGTACATTCTCTTATTTGTTGTGAAATACTATATTACTCCTTCCTTTAATTTTATTCGTCCACTTTATTAAAAATATATTTATTCATTTCATTTATTAATTTTATAATATCAAAAAAAGATAAACATTTTATCATTTAAAAAAAGTCAAGTCGTCGAAAACCTGAAAAAACACTTCTTAGATGTCTAAATAGAAACAACCGATAAGATTAGGCATAAAACGCGTTCAACAAATAGCGTTTTATGAGTAAAATTATATGTCTTCTTATTTATTATTGAAATTACTGTATTACCCTTTCCATTTAATTTTATTTGTCCACTATATTAAAAATACATTTATTAATTTCATTTATTACTTTTGTATATCAAGTAAAGATAAACATTTTATCTTTTAAACAAACATCATCTCGATGAAAACTTGAAAAAATGCTTCTTGTATACCTAAATAGAAAGAACTAATAAGAATAGACATAAAACATGTTCTCCAATAAGACTTTATTGAGTGAAATTCCGTTATTTCTTATTTATTGTCAAAATGACTATATTACTTCTTTTGTTTAATTTTATTTGTCCACTATATTAAAAATGTATTTATTTATTTCATTTATTACTTTTATAATATTAAGAAAAGATAAATATTTTATCATTTAAAAAACGTCAAGTCGTTGAAAACTAAAAAAACGCTTCTCAAATATCTAAATAGAAAAGAGCAAGATCGGAATTAGGCATAAACGATGTTTTTGGATATCGTTTTATGAGTCCTTATGTTGGGTGAAATGATTATAATTCCTATTACGTCCTTTCGTTTAAGTTTAATTTATTTGTCCATTATAATTCCAAATATATTTATTCATTTATTACGTTTTAATTATCAGAAAAGAATAAAAACATTTTATCATTTAACAAAAAAGTTTTCAAGTTGTTAAAACTGAAAAAAAAGCTTCTTTCGCGAATAGCTACATCAGAAAGACTGATAAGATTAGGTGCAAAACCGATTCAACAATAGCATTGATTAGTGAAATTCGTACTACTTCTTATTCTTGTTGAAATGAACTATATTACCTCTTGCCTTAATTTTATTTGTCCAATTTATTAAAAATATATATTTTTTATTTCATTTATTATTTTTATAATATCCAGAAAAAATATACATGTTACCTTTTTAAAAAATGTAGTGTCGTTCAAAACTTGAAAAAACGTTTCTCGTATACCTAAGTAGAAAGAATTATATATTAGGTGCAAAACGGTTCACCAATAGCGTTTTAAAAGTAAAATTTTGTTATTTTTTATTTATTATTGAAATTACTGTATTACCATACCCTCTTTGTTTTAATATATTTGTCCCCCTATATTAAAATATAATTTTATTTATTTAATTAATTTTTATAATAATTTAACATTTAAAAAACTCAAATTGTTGAAACTTGAAAAAAACTTCTCGAACACCTAATAGATAAAGATAATAAAATTAGACATAATTTTGTTTATCCATTATATAATTTTTTTTCAAATAAAAATTATATAAATATTCAAAATTCATATAAATGAAGTCTTTTTTCAAGTTCGATAATATTTTCAATATGTTTTTTAATAACAACATCAATTAGTGTTGTGAGTGGCTTCTCTCCACGTGTGGTACTTCTTTCCACTCTTCATATCCTCTTTCTGCCAAATGTCAATTTTCTTTTAATTACTAATCTTCATCTTTGCTTACACATATTTCAAGCCTACAAGGGATCGAACTTACAGGTAACAAGTGCATTCTTATCACATCCTAAATATTACTAATAATATTGAATAGCTTAACCAAATAATTATATACATTATATTTTTTTTTATTGTTCATATTAAATTATTATTATTTCTTATATATATTAAATTTCTAAACTAATGTCTGATTATTTTTTACCATTCGAAAGAAAGTGTCAAATCCATATAAAAAAAAAATCTTACTCAAAACTCAAATCCTTTGGCTTAGATATAAACAGTTTCATCTGGTACATCATATCAATATCAAAGTTATTATTCTATTTGTCAATAATTTTTTATCTATTTTTTTCCACTAATTATTTATTTATTCTAATAAATAAAAAATATTTTTTCCCTATTATATCACTTTCAATCAATTCCTTTAGAAAATATGAAATTTCTTAAGAATTTTAGTTCATTTGCTTCCTAATTAATAGAAATAAAATAGTAAACTCGTCATAATAATTGTTATTTTTAAAATAAAAATAAAATAAATAATAAAATCGTCGAGCGCGTATATACTAAAAAAGAAAAGACATAATACATAAATATGGCGTTAACTTTATAAAACTGACTTCGAATCAATCTTTTGTCCTTCAACTTTGAGTTTGCATATGTAATAAACACTTAAACTTAGTATAAAGTGAACAATAACACGCATGTCCTACGGTTTTTTTTTGTCACAACGTTATGTCCTACATGTATTGTGCCATGTAGGCTCATGTAATTTATTATGCCAAAATTTGGATAATTAACGTATTTGTTTGTGAATTCTAACGTTGAAGATCAAATTAAAATTTTAAGCTAAATTTAGAGTCTACTATATGTATTAGCCCTAAATCAAAACTGCACTATTAAGGAGAAAATAAATAATGGATATAAATAGCGGATCCATCTTCTTTCAATATCATTCCATCACCTGAAATTCCTCCTGACCCTTCTTCTTCTTCCTTTTACCTTTTGCACTCAAAAACTCTTTTCACTTTCCTAAAAGTACATTTTGATAATGGCTTCTCAACAAGATGAGCTAAAACACAGAAGTACTACGAAATCACAACAAACAGAGCAATACACAAAATCTGCTCACGATAAGGATTCAAAATCGAACAAAAACATCAACAGATCAACAAGAAAACAGATCGGCGAAACAGGCAGTCAATCCCCCCATTGACAATGCTAAAAATCGATTCCACTTCATTTGAACCCTAATGACTCCTCTATTCGGATCAAGTTACCAGTACGTTTCAATGGAGAAGCCTTTTTGGTTTCCGCGTTTATGGGCTTTACATTTAGCCTGTTTAGGTTCTTCTCTTCTAATGGGTCTTTCTGCTTGGCTTGTTTGGGCTGAAGGTGGGTTTCATCGTCAACCTATGGCTATAATTTTGTATTTAACTCAATTAGGGTTGAGTTTGGCTTGGGATCCAGTTGTGTTCAAAGCAGGTGCTACTAGAATTGGGTTAGTGTTATGTGTGGCTTTGTTTGGAGTGTTGATTGGTTGTTTTAGGGCTTTTAAAAATGTGAATCCTATTGCTGGGGATTTGGTTAAACCTTGTTTTGGATGGGCTGTGCTTTTGAGTTTAGCAAATCTTAAGCTTGTGTATCATTAGGAAGAAATAAATAATATAGTTGACATGCACTTGTTTTTTGTTTTGTTTTGGCTTGTGAGGCTTATGTACTGTAAATTTACATGTATTAGTGTTCTATATTTTATGTTTAAATCAAATCAAATAAGCTTTTAACTGTTCCATTATATGGCTATAATTCGAAGCAAACAAAATCTCATATACTATACTACGTTGTTGGTTAAATTTATATTAGTCAGCTAGTCATCAAAGCTATAACTTATACTTGCGATTAATATTAACCTTTAACTATATAGATCGATTTTTAGTTTGTATAATTCGTATAATTTGCCTGTTTTCTTTTGTTTCCGATTTTATTACTATATATAACATTCAATAATTTTGATTTTTAATTTTTTAATTTTGTATAAACGTGTAATTTTCAATTTTCGTATAATATAATTTGTCTCACTATTTGAAGTTTTTGTAGTATCAATCTATTATTTCAGATCTTATTATATCTGTATAATTCAAGACTCTTTACTCAATTATGAAAAAAAAATACATTTGTACAAGTCAGGCTTTATTACTCAATTATGAAAAAAAATTAATACCGATTATATAAAATGAAATGCAAATTATATAAATTATTGTCCTTTCGGCCTCACTCGGTAGATAAAATGTACATTAATTACCTACTCTTTTGTTTCATTTTATGTGTCACTATTTGAATTTCAAGAGTTAAATGAATGTATTACCTTTGAAATTTCAAGAGCTAAGCAAGTCTACGTTTGACAGTAAATTTTTCTTGAGTTCAGCTAATTTTTGGTAATTATCAAATCTTATCATTTATGATATTTTTTACGTAATTTATAAATACATAAATTTTATTGCAAAAAAATTAAAATTTTTATACGCAATTAAATTGTTTCGACTCTCAAAACATAAAAGGTATCGTATAAATTGAGACAGAGGGAATATACAACTATCTATCTGATAATACATATAACTCCTCTCTCTCTCATTCGCATCGCTCTTCTCATCTAATCTCGCTCTTTATCTCCTTTCTGTAACATGTAGCTACGAATTATTATTAGGAAATTGAGCATAATGAAGCTATTTTTGAGTGGCTATAAGTTTCCATATATATTGGATTATACCAAAGTATAATCTGCAGAAATGTGTGGATGCATGTCTATGTTATATCATAAGCTTCAATTCTTCAAGCAACATGAATAATGCAAGTCTCTGTTCCTGCCTAAGCACAAGAAAATGACGCGAGCAAATGTGTAGCACTAAATTTCTAGTCAGTGCGACCAAGTTTCCTCAGTGTCACTGAGATTCTCTTCTTCTGATCAATCTCTTGACCTTGCCATATTTGGAACCCAGGCTTTCGATTTATTTCGTGTTTCCAAAGATAGCGTGCTTCTCCCCACATCAGAGTAAGACAACCTGGTGTCAAAAGCACAGGCACTTTGTGTGGTGGATCTTGAGCTGTGCATGTTTCATTTTCGACTCCAGAAAAATGCATTACGCAGGATGAATCTAGAGAAACAATAGCTATTCCATCCTCAAACCGCATTAGATCAACATGTGCACAGATACCCTGTTATAAAGCAATGTGGTAATTCATCACCAGAATTCCACTGTAAAGAAAATGATGCTGATCCTTTTCATGAGCAAGTTATACTACATCAATAATTTTATGATTGTACTTTTTTATGATGAGGAAAATTTGCGGCCGCTATATTTTGGATGCTAACATAGGTAATAGAAGAGGTAATCAAGCAAGTCTGGTTCGACAAGTTCGACCCAGAAGAGGTCCTTGCTTTTGCTGGCAAGCGGTTTTAGAACTTGAGACAAGTCTGGAGCGATGAGCTCCTTGCTTTTGCTGGCAAGCAGTTTTGGAACTTGAGACCTCTAACATAGAAGTCCCGAATTCAACCGCTGGACCACCCTAAAGGGTTTGATGGTTGTACTAGTTACTCAGTAGCACTGTAATTTATCATGGTACAACAATTACCACTAAAAAAACAGTTCTGTGAAAGGATAAAGTCGCACCTCACCTGGTTGATACACGTTAGCTATAAGTTGATCAAATAGAGGTTCCCTCCATAACAGATCTTGTGGAAAAATACATGCTTCCTTGCCCTTTTCACAGTTTTCCAACTCTGCAGCATAACTACCGAAAAGAATCACCTTATGGATAGACCTGGAGAGCTCAACCGCCCATCCTGGTAGGTCGCCAAATCTCATAGCCTGTATGAGATGAAAATACATGTGATCAAGTGCATTGATAAATGACTAGAGGTTAAAAGAGTCGAACAGGGTGATCTAATTATGATTTATGAGAAATTCAAAAATTTGTAGTTGGTTTACAAAAATGCTAAACTAGTCACTTAAACAAAGGAAAAGAAAATGCTAAACAGAACCAACAGCCCTGCTGTCTTTCTTAGAGAACTGCAGGATGAACTTTTCCATTGTTCAAGTACATGACAGATATGCGTTGCAGTATTATCCTTCGAAGGTTAATTAACAACTATAGGGTAAAAACAAAGCTGAATACAGAGTGTAAAGTTTTTAAACTTTGAAAGAAGGATATTGGTTTGATGCACACGGTTGAAAAACTTTTGGCTTATATATGCTTTTTTAATCCAAAATCTCTTAGGGGTTGTTTGGTAGGGGATGGGATTGACAAAGTTATCCCATGGAATTAGTTATCCCACCATATAATGTGATAACTTATCCCATCATAGCAGTATAAATGGTGGGATAAATAATTCTGAAACGAACTAATACCCCTAACCAAACACATAAAATCCCTCATACCAAACAACCCCTCAGTATTCAAGTCCTTGTTTTGATAAGTCTCCCCAGAATGAATACTAACGTACAATTATAAACGGCAGACAAATAAATGAAAAGAACGATATTCAGAGAGAAGTGTCACAAGTACATCTTCTGCCTCAAGTGGTAGTCATAGTATTCTCAAGATTTAGCACCAGTAAATAGAGAAGTTACATTTTGACATAAAAATTACTACTACAACAATCATCTTATTTCAAATGCTCTACACAACTCAAGGGCATAAGTATGAAAACTAAAGATTTAACATGAATATAGTGGTCGTCGGGTAATATATCCTTCAGCCAAATGACACAAGATTATTGATCACACTTGATGAATGCATGATTCTCAAGTTGATATGTAAGGGAATAAAATATAACAAGTTAAAGGGAATAAGTGTATTATACAGAATCTCACAGGTTTTGAGGAGCCAACAACACTTATTGCTTGGAAGATCACAAACCATCCTTCTGCACCACAAACCAGCAAAGAGCCAATATAAGCGCTTCTGCCTATCAAATACATTGTCTTCTCGCTGAGCCAAATGAAACCATTAAAATATCACTGATAATACATGAGCAGCAGTAAATTTACAGGGAAACCCGTGATAAGGAGCTCCCTGATGACTGCTTAAACTGTTTTCTCTCAAAAGCATTGAGCTATAATTGAAACAAAAGGCTATTCACTACATTATTATGCTGAAACTTTATATACATATAGTTGAAAATTTCTATATGCAAAGAATCTTTAAAATGCAAACTTTATATGTATATGAATACCTATATATATATATATAGGCCAAATCATCTTTAAAATGTGTGAGTATATATGTTTGTATATAAGTAAATTTAGAGGCAAGGCTAGAATTTCGAGTGTGTGGGTTCCAGGTTCTGGAGAAGACGAGTTTGTTGGGTTCTGAATAAATTATTTATACATAATAAGTGGACTTTTAAAAACCGTTTTCCGGAAAAAACGGCATTCAATCTTTTTTTTTTAATGACCAGGAAAACCCGCCGCCGCTACCCTTTGGTGTGGACAAGGTAAGACAATTGATTCTATGCAATAGCTCGCATGCGACACAAGAGAGATAACCGCACTAAAGCAAGCCCGTTGCGAGCTTGACTCGGAAATCAAACCCCTTGCTTTCACTGGCAAGGGGTTTCGAATTTGAAACCTCCAACATGGAAATTGAACTGGCGTTCAATCTAATAATTGAATTTGTAAAAAGGGGTCAAAGGCAAGTGAGTCAAGGCCAATCAAGTTCATTTCCCCTATGACTAAAACATCAAGGTCGTGATTTTTTTACAAGTACATAACTTCCAAAATGGGAAATGAATTGTGCAAGTGGGAGAGGTTCTAAATCCTCTTTCATGGAGAGGCTAAAATGGGGGAGAACTATCAAATAACTAAAGCTTCTTGGGGTTTTCTAAGAAACCATGCCTTCTATTGCCTGCAAAACCTTCTTTATAGGCCAAAAAACTGAACCGTCACCTCGATGTGAAACGATACCACTCTTGGATATTGAAAAGACTATTTCATAGCAAGTGTGTATGTTCTAACTTCTCACTTGAAGCTGATTGCAAGGCTTCTTTTGGGTGTCCGGTTGCGAGTCAGTCCCAACCAGGAGCTCACGGCTTCCTCCGACATACCGGGGAGAGCCTCACCATTCGCCCACAGACGTTCCTTCATATTCAGACTTACCATGTGTAGCCACATGATTTCACTTCTTTATTAAGTCCGATTTTGCCCCATACAAACACAAATACAGTGTCTAGGCTAAAGCTACTAAGTTGCTCAGATTCCGTAACCGCCTTGTTGCTCCGCCCTATGTATATGCAAGGCCCACATAGGTAGTCTAGAAGAGTAGTAAATGAATTATTCAAAATTCTAGGTCATTGTATAATAATGGATTCAGTAGGAGTGCTATCTAATTATACGCATACATTTTACTTCAATTTCATATATATTCGAAAATTGAACCACAAAATCCGCCCTAAATCTGCTTTGAAACAGTATGAATATGAGCAACAAAGAGAGGGGCTATTACCTTGTTGGATTGATGATAACAACTTTGATTGTTGATCAGGAGATAAAAAGTCTTTGCACAGCCAAAGGCCATCAATTTCACTGATTCTTTCCCAATTATGAGTTTCTCCGAACACTGACCCGATTAGGGCTTTTCCATTGACCTTATTCTCAACAGAACGAACATGGAGAAATTGTTCTTCTTCTTCGCCTTCGCTGTTTGATGAATCGCCAAATGCTTCTGTAAGAATCATCTTCAGCTCATCCATATTGTTGTATAATCTGCGGCTCTTTCTAGTTCAATTTTGCCTTGAAATTTCTTATGCTATGAATCCTAGAATTATGAATTGTGAAATTACCTAGATGCAATCTTATGTTTCTCTTATTATAGATCTAATCCATAGGTGAACCTTTAAAATGGCATGAAATTTCACTTAGAATAAAATAAGTTTAGACGATAATTAATAGTATAAGTGTTTCTGAGATTTCGAACATAGGTTGAGAGTGCAGGAATTTCTAAAAAAAATTTAATTATTTGATTTTAAATGTCCACAGGTAATCAAGTGATGTTTTTTTTTTATAATTTAAAAGTCATTAGTTTTAAATTATTTTTACATATATGACATTGTCTTTTGTTTAAAATTCGTCACTTTGACATGTTATCGGCAAGTGTATTACACACATTTTGTATTTTTGGATGATTATTAAAATAGTGTCGAAATGACACAACAAGATCCTACATGAGGAGTTAAAATGAACATCGCTCAATTAAGGTGTCTAAGTGAAATTTCGTGCTAAGTTTAAGGGACCATTGATGAGTTGGACCTTAACATAATGGTATGATTTGATATATGTCTTTTATGAAACGCAAAATTGTAATATATAAATATAATTTCATGATAATATGAACTTAATTTATGAACTATATTCATTGAAAGTCATGAATATGAATTTTTGGGAATCCATGAACATATGAACTAAAGAGAGTTATAGTTGATCAAAAGTGCATGAATCTATATAAAACTTAATTTATCAACGCTATTAAAGATAATATCGTTGATTCGGGGGAATTGTTCTTTTAGAAAAATAAGATCTTTAAACACGAAGAAATTGACTTCTCTAATGAAAAAAAAAATAGTTACATATATGTTATTCCAAATTTATCGTCTCCTCCCTGCCCATTCAATCTCCTCAACTCCCACCCCTTCATCATCTCCTCCCCCCACCCCCCAAACACCAATCCATCCAACCTCTTATCATATTTTGTTAAACAACATGTAGATTCTCTTTTTGAATAATATTTTCTTGCTTAATTATCTACTAAAACGTAATTAAAAAAAACACCCTTTGTTTTTCAAGATAACATTTGCTGGGAATAACTTATTTTTCATCTCAAACACATTTGACCTGTTTTTCTAATTATAGAAGTGTTTACATTACAATGAAAAAGTGGGCTAATACAGAAAGTTGGCCCCCCCAAACTTGCATGTATTGGGTCCAACAAAGGCACAAAGCCCATATACTGGAATTTCATAAATGGAAGTGTTGTTGATAAAGTACCACATCGTAATGTAAGTGAGTAAGCGAACAGCTATAAGCAATATATAAGAGACTCGTGCTAATAACATATAATTCACGCAGCCACGCAGTGAGCACATAGCGAACTATTCTTTCGCCTTTTACTAAAGAATACCGTGTGTGCGCTGCAAGTAGTGGCATACGCCAATTTTTGGAGGGATTTTCTTAACTGAAGATCCCAACAATACTAATGACAAAATTTTCTGGGTCGTTTATAAAGTAAGTTAAGACCCTCTAAATGTGGTTAACTTACTGTGGAAGTTGAAAAAATGTGGTTAAATTACTTTGAAAGTTATTTTAACTGTTATCGTTTTTTTAAATTATATTCCTCCGTCTCATTTTATATGACAAGATTTTAAAATATTTATTAAATTATAATATACATAAATATAATTTTATGATATGATAATATGAACTATGTTCATTGAAAGTAATGAATATGAATTTTTGGGCTAATCCGTGAACATATGAACTAAAGACAGTTATAGTTGATCGAAAGTGCATGAATCTATATAAAACTTAATTTGCCAATGCTATTAAAGATAATATTGTTGATTCGGGGGAATTGTTCTTATATGCTTCTGATAACGGATAGTTATACTTATAGATATGGACACATATGTCTCCATCCAAGGAGGTATGAAATACCTTAGTTGATTGGATCGAGAGATCAAACTTCATGCATTCACATAGTATTTGTATCGATTATACTGTTAGAATCTTATTATGATAAAAAGATGTACCATTAAGGTAGTGTTAACGACCTTATCTCTTAATCTTCATATGTTATACTATGCTATATGTTTTTATTGATCTGGTATGTACCAATATGTTTAGATACAAATACTATTTAATATGTAATTACATCCCTTTTATCGAGGGTGTTGATCAAGTCGCTCACTAGGTTCCATATTTTCTGCTAATTGGGAAGCCCCTCTCTGTTTCTCAAAAGATTTAATATACACATTTCTAGTACTTTATAATTATGTGTTTAAGGTATACCAATGGTCTTGTCCTAATAGATACTTCTCAGTCATGTTTAGAGGTTTTCATAGAGAGATACATGGTTATGTTTCAGATTGAATTTCTGTGTCTTTTTTTAACGATTTCAATTCCACAAACTTATGTGTTATACAAGTGTTTTCTTTTACAAAACTTGTCTCTTTAAATGCTTTTAAACTTCACCTTCACTCATGTCTTGATGTATGCTCATGTCCAATGTCACGTTATGGGTACGCTTAGAGCAACAATGATATGAGTGTTGGTTATCTTTCAAAGTGTAGGACCAAAGCGACAATATTAAAATATAAATAGTATTTAAATCATATACAGGATCGAAATTATTTTAACAAGACATTTATATCATTCCCTTTTTATCTTAGTAAAATAATGAGGTCTTCGTCCAATTACCCTAAATTAGATTCAAATAAGTAATTTATATTCCGACTTTACTTATTTATTTCGAAAAATCAAAGATAATTTACATCTTATTATGATTAGTATGGAAGAATAGCTTATCCATCTTTGTTGCATTGAGGAAAAAAAAATATTCAAAAAAAAAATATTTTTTCTATTAGATTTTTTTATGTTTTTAAGTTTTGTCAAAATATTAAAAAATAAGGTCTTTACACATTAGGAAATTGACTTCTCTAATGAAAAAAAAAACAGTTACATAATTGTTATTCCAAATTTATCGTCTCCCTCGCCCATATCAATTCCTCACGCATCCCACCCCTTCATCATCCCCTCCCCGAAAAAAAAAAAAAAAAAAAAAAAAAAAAAAAAAAATCCCCTCCCCCCATAACACCATCCATTCACCTCTATCATAGTTTTTGTTAAACAACATGTAGATTCTCTTTTGAATAATCTGTTCTTGCTTAATTATCTACCACTAAAAAGTAATTAAAAAACACTTTGTTTTTCAAGATGACATTTGCTGGGAAAAACTTATTTTTCATCCCAAACACATTTGACCTGTTATTCTAATCATTATTGAAGTGTTTAATTACAGAGAGGAAGAAAAAGTGGCGGCTAAGACAGAAGAGGGCCTCCAAACTTGCAAGTATTGGGTCCAACAAAGGCACAAAGCCCATATACTGAAATTTATGCTTTCATAAATGCAAGTGTTGTTGATAAAAGTACCACATCGTAATGTATGTGAGTAAGCGAACAGCTACAAGCAATATATAAGAGACTCGTGCTAATGACGTAAAATTCACGCAGCCACGCAGTGAGCACATAGCGAACTATTCTTTCGCCTTTTACTAAAGAATACCGTGTGCGCGTTGCAATTAGTGGCATACGCTAATTTTTGGAGGGATTTTCTTAGCTGAAGATCCCAACAATACTAATAACAAAATTTTTTGGGTCGTTTTAAATGTGGTTAAATTACTGTGGAAATATTACTTTGAAAGTCATTTCAATTGTAGTAATTTTCTTAAATTATAGTCTCTTTTAGATATGAAAGAAAATTATAGTCTCGATATGAAAGAAAACTGAATGTTTCTTTTTTTTTGGACAAAAATATTTCTTTTTTTTTCTTTGCTTGCATTCAAAGAACGGATTAAAACAATGATTCAATTTCAGACCCATTTAAATGTAGCGGATAATAGCGGGGTTTGAGATTTGATGTGTATTTGAATTATAGGAGCTAGCAATCGTCGATATGCTCATATTGATGACGTTATTGTTGCTGTGATCAAAGAAGCAGATATCTCGAGTAAGGAGATGGGACGGGTTTGATAGTTAGAGTTCTATTTTTAGGAAGGAAGAGACTATCGAGAAGCTCACTCTCGGCCGGGCTCGAGTACCAAATATGCCCCTAGAATGATCAGAAGTAATGTGGTTAAATTACTTTGAAAGTCATTTTAACTGTTATCATTTTCTTAAATTATACTTCTTTCGTCTCATTTTATGTGACAAGATCTCATTTTATGTGGTAAGATTATTTTAAAATGTTTACCAAATTATCCTCTTTTTAGACTCACTTTTTTCTTTACTCATAATTGTATTAGAGTACTATTTTTAAAATGAAGTGGGACCAACAAGGGTATTACCTTTAAATAGTTATCATATAAGAAAATGTGATATTCTTTTTGGGACTGAACAAAAAAAATGATGCTAACATAAAATGAAACGAAAGAATACTGTTATAGTACCTAATATCGGCTTAAATATTTGGGTTATTAGAAACTTAAATAAGACAATTTCAAAACTTAAATACATGTAAATCTTTTTAATATTTGCCTTGATACTTGATAGATACACAAACCTTGGTAAGTTTAACCCTATCAACAAAATTTGAAGTATTGACCCCTACACCCTTATACCTATCAACATAATTAAAAAAAAATTAAAATCCTTGTGTCGTCGTAATATATAAAGTTATTATTGCAATCGGAGATGTAAGAATTTAATCGGTGAAAATATCCTTTCTGACAAATATTTTTTTGACTCTTCGATAACTTAGGAGTTAGGTGCACATGCATAATTCAAACACAATTATCAAAAATTAAATTAGTATGTCAATAACTCCAATATTAAATTACTGTTATTAATAAGTAATAATCAAACGAATTGCGTTATTAGAAATTTAAATAAGAGAACAAAAAACTTATATACATATGAAAAATCTAATTGTTTTTGCCTTATTATCAAACACAACTAAAGAATTGAACCCCAATTGTTTTTACCTATCAACAAGATTAAAGAATTGAACCCCTTGCACCCTTATATCTATCAACACATTAAAGAACGGACGTTCTTCCGCTGTTAGTTATTGTCATGTAATTAAAGGTCACAGTTTAAATCGTAAAATAACCTCTTGTAAAAATTTAAAATAAAATTATATCTTATATAATTTTTCCTTAAATTTTATGCATAGCAAAAATTTAATACACCAAATTATTGAAAAAAAATTTTTACCTTCACCCTTATGGGTTTTAGCCCACCAACAATGAGTGATCTTTTACCTTCGACATACCTAAAAGAAAATGTGAATGTTACAAGACATAGCAAATCAGAGAGAACTTATCGCTATCGCTATGAAATATCAAAATGAGCCCATAACTCTCCAGAAGGACTAAGTCAAATAAAAAATCAAGAAAAATGGGAGACATACACCAACCTCGATCACCGTGTCATATACTAATTTCATTTTTCGAGAGTCAATTATTTTAAATTTAATTAAAAATTTGCATATGAAATTTTTTATTTTACATATTTATAAATTATGTGAAATATATTTATGTAAGTCATAATATTTAATAATTCAAACTATTTAAAATTATTATAAAATATTTATAAATTAAAATAGATTTATTTAAATTTTGAAATTGCTCCGTAAATTCTACCCATTTTTCAATTTTCTCATCAATGAGTAGGGTACCGAACAGTTGCAAGTGATAATATATAGTATTCCCTTTTGTTTATTTTATTACTATAACTTTGATGATGATCCATTTTAACCTGACATTCCTTTTAAAATAATATTTATCATAGGTATATTGTTGTTAAATTAATTATATTTTGAAAACTTTAATTTAATTGTTAATACTTTATGCAGTCATCTAATAATAAGAATTGTACCTTTGATTTACTAAAATCGATAGGTAAAATACTGTTAAAAAAAACTTTAAAGGAATAAATAATATTTCCTCTGTTTCAAAAAAAAAAATTCTATTTTTTTTTTAGTTTGTCAAAAAAATGAATTGTTTTTTTGGCAAAGATTTAATGTTAAACATTTTCACCGTGACATTTTAAGACCACCAATTTAAGGATATTTGATATATTTGCCATAAACTTTAATTAGAATCACAAGATAAAAAAGTCCATTTTTTGTTTTTCTTAACATCCGTTCCAAGTCAAAACTAGTTCATACTTTTTGTTTAAACGGAAAGAGCTACAAATAAGAGAATATACAATATATACTATCGCATCTTCCAATATTTGTATTAAAACCTTAGTAATCCTAAGTTCACACCAAGTGATGCTCGCAGAAGAATTGTCTAGTTTTTCTTTTATACGTCTCTTTAAAAACATAATAGAAATGTTGTTTTTTTACTAATTTATGCTTTAAAAAACTCTTTTTGATTTGTACATAATTTATATTTTTCAATAAAAAAGTAAGATAATTATAAAATTACCTTTTTTTTTAAAAAAAATAACAAATAATTGAGACAACTAGGGAATAATCAGACAAACTAAAATGATCTTGATAAAAGTTCTACCGGATCCGCTCCTATAAAATTTATTATTGTTTATAATAAACGAAAAAATTTAAAATAACAGGTTATATAACGTGATTCTAGAACCGCTAGCTAATCACTGAGAATAACCCTACTTACTGAAAAAGTGACATGCATTAAAGTGTAACGATAATAATTAAAAGGGTTAAAGAATAATACTTCCATTTCAATTTTATAAATATGTTTGGTTTAAAAAAATAAAAATAAAAATAATTTTTTAATTTTAAATTAAAGTTATATTAAATGTATTAAAAAATTGATTGTATGATATTAAATATATCACGTAAAAAGTTGAATTTAAAGAATTGCAAAAAAAAGGAACATTTTTATTTAAACAGACCAAATAAAAGAGTAGGTCATTTTTAATTAAACAAAGAGAGTAATATTTTTAAAGAGAAAACAACATTTATATCAAAAAAAAATATATTTATAAGTGGTTATCCTCCTTTTTTTCATATTAGTTGTGAAATCAACAATTTCACAAAGAGCGTCCAGATTTAGCACAATAAGAACTCTTTTAAAAAGTAGAACTAGTAAGATTCGAACATATAAGCAATTACTCATTCTCAAAGAAGTGAAACCACTGGGCAATAACAACTTGTTAGGTTAAGAGTGTTCAAAATATGTTATTTAATAATTTTATATATCATTTTATTTGTATATATTTTTTTCCCGACGAATCGTGTCAAGTTGGACACTCTGACCATAATGTGGCTACCCCACTGTTCATACCCCTATTTTTAACTACTAATGTGTGTTTAATGTTCAACACCATCAAAATGTATATATATACACACTCATGGTAAGAGGAAGAAGAGTGCAGTGATTCACTTATTCTTTGATATCATTAGAGTAATTTTAGAAGAAGAGACAGTGTTTCAGTGAAAATTCTACTCAGTTATTCTTTAATATCACTCTAATGACATCAAAGAGGAAATTGCTCAATTACTAATTAATATCATCAAAGTGTACAAATCGTATCAGAAATTAAAAAAAAATAACTCAGTGAATTGAACAGAGGAAAGTAAGGTAAATAATTTGGACTATGTGTTCCATCAAAGTAAATAAATTGAGTTAAAGTCTTAACTTAGGACAATTTGTGTAAATTTCCTTATTTAAAAATTAAAAATTAAAAAAAATATATATTATTAAATAATTTCTTTCTATTTATGGTCATGAATATTAATCACTTAAATTAAGAATATTAATCACTTTGCATTTTTGGGTTTTTTAAACAGTAATTGAAAACCTGGAAATTTTCATCCGACTTTCTCCGCACCCGATTCATTAGTGCCCGTCGCTCTTAAAAGAGGGCTTGCCAACTTGCCTCCTTTCGAAGCTTCCTGTAAAAACTCCATTCTTCTTTTCTCCATCTCTACCATGGGTGACGCAGCTGCAACGCCGCCTACTGATCCAGCAAGCACGGCGCCACCTGCTACGACTGATCCAGCAAGCACGACGCCGCCTGCTAGTACTGATCCGCCTACTAGTACTGATCCAGCAAGCACGACGCCGCCTACTAGTACTGATCCAGTAAGTATACAATGTCTTCTACGTTTATCATGATATTACAGTTAAATCAATTTTAATTTTCAAACACACACCGTTGTAGCGTGGTTGTAATTTCATATTCTGTTATTCAGGCTTCACATATTAGATCTAAGTTGTTCAATTACTCAATTTAATTGCCAGAATGAATTGTTATCTTCTTATTTTGAGGTGTTAAATTAGGAATGAGTTGTTGTGCAATGCCTTCATGGTTGCCAATTTCATCTTCGCAATACATATGGTCATTCAACTGATAAAAAAAAATTCGAGAAAGAGTCTAGATTTGGATTAAATCATTGACTGTTAGAATACATTATAAATTTGTTGAATTTTTGATCGAGATGTTTTGTCTTAACGTAGTGTATTCAGAATTTTTGAGTTTAAATCTGTACCTGATTTGTGTTTTATAATGGAGTCAAGCAGAAGATGAGGAAACTCGAATATCTGGATTTCGTTTAAGTTGCGAGCATCTATGTGATTGTTTGTTCCTCAACTTGTAGAATACGGCAAAGAAAACTCCGGGCCCGCCCGTTGAAACCTGGTTTACAGGCCTAGAAGCCACGTTAAACTGTTATCGGACCGGTTTATGAAAGTTCATAACGTTCCCTTTCAATCTCCTCACGTTCATCGAAAAAACCGACCAAAAGGTTCACCTCTTTCGTTCCTCCAAAATGAATTTTACCCATACTGTCTACACCATACTTATTTTGCAGCTGAAAGTTTACTGGAATTGAGAAGGTATTTGTATGGCATTTAGAAATTGTCTTCTCCAACTAATCGAAATCCTAGATCTAGCTCAATTTGGAAGAATGTGCATGGACATGCACATGATAATTCACTAACATAGAAACAAATGTTGTAAACTTTGAACTCGAATTTCAGTGGCAAGGATTTGAAAGTTTGAATCTATGCAGGTTGCAGACTTGATGACAGAAGTTGAAAGCCATGTGCCTTCTCTACTAAAGCAGACATCATCTAAAGCTCTGTTAATAGCTCAGAAGGCTCCAGAAAATCTCGAATCTCGCAGGCGAGGTACAAGCACGATGGCTTAGTGGACACAGCGAGGCAACGTAGCTAAAGAACACTGCTACACAAAGTACTAACCCACAGTCCAAGGAGCTATACCAAATCGAGCCTGTAAGCGAAAAACGCGTTTGGCATGGAGATCTCTGAATAAGCTTCCTTTGTTCCCTCAAGTGGCGCAGATTTTGGTGCCGACGGCTGCTTATTGGAGTGAGAAATACAATCAAGCAGTGACATATGCGTCGGAGAACGGCTATGCGGCGGCGCATTATTTTCCGATTATCCCCGTAGAGAGGATCGTGAAGGTGTTTGAAGGCGGCGCCACCGCTGAGAACGAGCAGTCCGTTCCCTTGACCGACAGCACTGTTGCTCCGGCGCAATGACCATTTTACATTACTGTACTTGGGGTTGGGCTTAATGGGGCCGTCAGGTTAATAACTTGGTTTATGTTTGTCGGTAGTAATTGTTCATCTTTATATCGTAAGCCACTTCTTAAGTTCCTTAATATATTGTATTTAGTAATTATCCTGAATCACCAAATTTAAATTCGTGAAAAAACCATATTGTATCAACTTTTAATCAAGCAGGTGAAACAAAATACAAGAATAAAGAGGTTTTAGGGAGTATCGATGGTAAAGAACATCAAAAGAAATGATTTGATTTTGTGACCTTTCACAAAGTTATTGGAATACGACGTGCGTTTTTTAGATTTCGATCAGTCTAGAGAAATATTTGTATATTTTTCCGAGATCATTTCCATCATATATCTAAGCCTCGCGTGTTTAAACCAAAGGAATTTTCACATATAGCCACTTAAATATAATTAATTACTCTCCATAGGTATAGTTTGATAATTACAATTTGTAGCTACATGTTATATAGAGAAGAGAGGCGACCGAGACTATTAAAGATAATATCGTTGATTCGGGGGAACTGTTCTTTTATGCTTCTGATAACAGATAGTTATACTTATGGATATGTACACATATGTCTCCACCCAAAGGAGGTATGAAATACCTTAGTTGATTGGATCGAGAGATCAAACTTCATGCATTCACATTCACATAATATTTGTATCGATTATACGTTAGAATCTCTTATTATATAAAAAAAAATTGATAAAAAGATGTACCATTAAGGTAGTGTTAGACGACCTTATCTCTTACTCTCATATGTTTATACTACGCTATAGTTTTATTGATCTGGTAATGTACCAAATAAATTTAGAACAATACCTTTAAATATGTAATTACACACTCCCTTTTATCGCGGGTGTTTGATCAAGTCTCTCACGAAGTTTCCATCTTTGTTCTGCTAATGGGAGCACCCCTCTGTTTTTCTCATAAGATTTTATATCACATGTCATACTTTTAATTATGTGTTTAAGGGATACCAAGGGTCTTGTCCTAATAGATACTTCTCAGTCAGGTTTAGAGGTTTTCATAGAGAGATACATGGTTATGTTTCAGATTGAATTTCCTTGTCTTTCTTTAAGGATTTCAATTCTGTTATATAAGTGTTTTCTTTTACAAAACTTGTCTCGTTAAATGCCTTTTAAACTTCACCTTCACTCATGTCTTGATGTATGCTCATGTCCAATGTCACGTTATGGGTACGCTTAGAGCAACAATGATATAGAGTGTTGGTCATTTTCAACGTGTAGGCTCAAAGCGACATATTAAAATATAAATAATCTTAATTATTCAGTATTCAAATCTATATACATGATCATAATTATTCGAACAAGTACATTTATATTCAGTCATTTTTCATCTTAGTGAAAACAAATGAGGTCTTAGTCCATTACCCTAAATGTAGATTCAAATAAGTACATTTATATTCCGACTTTTACTTATTATGTTCGAAAAATCAAAAGATAATTTACAATCTTATGATTAGTATGGAGAATAGCTTACAATCTTATGTTTAGCATGGAAGAAAATATTCAATTAAAAAATATTTTTCTATTATTATTTTTTTATGTTTAGTTGGTCAAAATATTTAGTAAAATAAGGTCTTTAAACATTAGAAAATTGACTTCTCTAATGGAAAAGAAAAGCATGAGTTCATAATTGTTTATATTAGGCCAAATTTATTATTCGTCTCCTCCCCGCCCAGATCAATCTCCCACTCCACCTTCATCACCCCTCGCCCCGATACACCAATCCCAGTCACCTCGACAGATTTTGGTTACACAACATGATAATTCTCTTTTTGAATAATATTTTCTTGCTTAATTATCTACTAAAAAGTAATTAAAAAACACTTTGTTTTTCAAGATGACATTTGCTGGGAAAAACTTAATTTTCATCCCAAACACATTTGACCTGTTTTTCTAATCATTATAGAAGTGTTTACATCCAATGAAAAAGTGGGCTAATACAGAAAGAGGGCCCTCCCAAACTTGTAAGTATTGGGTCCAACAAAGGGACAAAGCCCATATACTGAAATTTATGCTTTCATAAATGCAAGTGTTGTTGATAAAGTACCAACATCTTATGTAGTGAGTAAGCGAACAGCTACCAGCAATATATAGAGACGCGTGCCAAGAACCAGAAATTTACGCAGGCCATGCAGTAGCACAGAGCGAACATTCTGTCGCCTTTTACGAAAGAAGACCCGTGTCACGCTGGCAATCAGGGCATACGCCAAGGGTTGTTGGGAGGTATTTTGCTTAACTGAAGATCCCAACAATACTAATAAACAAAAGTTTTCTGGGTTTGTTTCTAAGTTTGTTATAAGACCCTCTAAAGTGGTTAAATTACCGTGGAAATTGAAAAAATGTGGTTAAAATTATTATACTCTTTTCGTCCCAATAAATATGGTTAAATTACTGTAGAAGTTGAAAAGATGTGAAAGTCATTTTAACTGTTATCATTTTCTTAAATTATACTCCCTTATCAACAAGGGTACTATTTTTAAATAGTTATCTGTCACATTTTTTTTGAGACTGATCAAAAAACAAATGATGCCACATAAAATGAAATGAAGGGAGTAATATTACGGTACCTAATATCGGCTAAATATTTGGGTGAATAATTCAATATGATAACCAATTTAAGTTAGTGTTTATTATAACCCACCGACTTGCTTATTATCAACTATTAAATGACAATTTCAAACTTAATCATGTAAAATCTTTTTATATGCCTTGATACTTGATAGATACACAAACATTGGTAAGTTTAACCCTATCAACAAAATTTAAATTATTGACCCTTATACCTATCAACATAATTAAAAAAAATTAAAATCCTTATGTCGTCGTAATATATAAAGTTATTATTGCAATTGGAAGATTAAGAATTTGAATCGTGAAAATAGCTTCTTACAAAATATTTTTTTGACTCTTTGATATCTTAGGAGTTAGGTGCACATGCATAATTCAAACACAATTATCAAAAATTAAATTAGTATGTCAATAACTCCAATTATTATCTGTTATTAATAAAAGTAATATAAACGAATTGCGTTATTAAGAAATTTAATAAATAGCAAAAACTTATATACATATGAAAAATCTAATTGTTTTTGCCTTATTATCAAAACACAACTAAAGAATTGAACCCCAATTGTTTTTACCTATCAACAAAATTAAAGAATCGAACCTCTTGCACCCTTATATCTATCTAACACATTAAAGAACGGACGTTCTTCCGCTGTTATGATAACTAATAAAGTTATTGTCATGTAATCAAAAGATCAGAGTTTAATTGTAAAATATCCTCTTGCAAAAATATAAAATAAAATTATATCTTATATTTAATTTTTCCTTAAATTTTAAGCATAACGAAAATTTAATATACCAAATTATTTAAAAAAAATTTACCCCTTTCACCCTTATGGGTTTTAGCCCACCAACAATGATGATATTTTAACCTATCGACATAACTAAAAGAAAATGTGAAGTGTACAAGACATAGACAAATAAAGAGAGAACCTTATCGCTAGGAAATGATCAAAATGAGCCCATAACTCTCCAGAAGGACATAATTCAAATAAAAAATCAAGAAGATGGGGAGACATACACCAACCTCGATCACCGTGTCATATACTAATTTCATTTTTCGAGAGTCAATTATTTTAAATTTAATTAAAAATTTGCATATGAAATTTTTTTATTTTACATATTATAAATTTGTGAATAGATTTATGTAATCTATATTTAAGAAATATTCCAAACTATTAAAATTATTAAAAATATTTATCAATTACAATAGATTTATTAAATTTATGAAATTCTCGGAAATTCTACCCATTTTTCAATTTTCTATCAGGAGTAGGGTACCGAACAGTTGCAAGTGATAATATATTAGTATTCCCTTTTTGTTTATTTATACTAAACTTTTGATTATGATCCATTTTAACACCTGACATTCCTTTTTAAAATAATATTTCATAGGTAGATGATTGTTTAATTACATTCTATTTTGAAACTCTAATTTAATTGTTAATACTTTATGCAGTCATCTAACACGAAGAATTGTGACTTTTTGGATTTACTAAAATCGATAGGTAAACTACTGTTTAAATAAAAACTTTAAAAGGAATAAATAATATTTCCTCTGTTCAAAAAATAATTTCTATTTTTTTTTTAGTTTTTCCAAAAGAATAATATTTTGTTTGCAAAGATTTAATTTAACCTTTTTCACATGACATTTTTAAGACCACAAGATATTAAGATATTTTGATATATTTGACTATTCATTAGATCATACACAAGATTAAAATCACATTTGTTTTCTTAAACTCCGTTCCAAGTCAAACTAGTTCATACTTTTTTAAACGGAAAGAGTAAGAAATAAGAGAATATACATATATACTATCTCATCTTCAATATTTGTATTAAAACCTGAGTAATCTAAATTCACACGAAAAAGTGATGCATCGAAGAATAATTGTCTGTTTTTTTCTTTATACGTCTCTTTAAAAACCATAAATAGAAATGTTGTTTTTACTAATTTATGCTTTAAAAAACTCTTTTTGAATTTTACATAATTTATTATATTTTCAAGTAAAAAGTAAAATAATTATAATAATTACCTTTTTTTAAAAAAAAAATTAACAAATAATTGAGGACAACTAGGGGATATAAATCTAGACAAACTAAAATGAATCTTCGCATAAAAGTTAATACCCGGGATCCGATCCTATTAAATTTAATTATTTTTATTAATAAACGAAAAAAATTAAAATAAACAGGTTATATACGTGATTCTAGAACAGCTAGCTAATCACGTGAGAATAACCTACTTACTGAAAAAGTGACATGCATTAAAGTGTAACGATAATAATTAAAAGGGTTAAAGAATAATACTTCCTTTCATTTTATAATAATGTTGGTTTAAAAAAATAAAAACAAAATAATTTTTTTTAATTTTAAATTAAGTGATATTAATTATTAAAAATTGATTGTATGTATTAAATTAATCAGTCACGTAAAAGTGTTGAATTTAAATAATTGCAAAAAAAAGGAACCTTTTTATTCAACAGAAGACCACATAAAAGAGTAGGTCATTTTTAATTAACCAAGATATTAATATTTTAAAGAGAAAACAACATTATATCAAATAAAAAATATATTTATAAAGGGGTTCTCCTCCGTTTTTTCATATTATTTGTTAAATCAACAATTTCACAAAGAGCGTCCAGATTTTAGCACATAAGAACTCTTTTAGAAAAGTAGAACCTATAAGATTCGAACATATAGCAATTTACTCTCTCAAATAAGTGAACCACTGGGCAATAAAACTTGTTCGGTTCAGAGGTTCAAATTGTTATTTAATAATTTTAATATCATGTTCTTTGTATATATTTTTTTTTTCCCGACGCATTCTGTCAAGTTTGGCCACTCTGACCATAATGTGGCTACCCCACTGTTCATACCCCTATTTTTAACTACTAATGTGTGTTTAATGTTCCAACAACATCAAAATGATATAAACACACTCATGGTAAGAGGAAGAAGAGTGCAGTGAGTTCACTTATTCGTTTGATACATTAGAGTAATTTTAGAAGGAAGAGACGTGTTTCAGGTGAAAATTCTACTCATTTATTCTTTATTCACTCTAACTGCCATCAAAAGGAAATTGCTCAAGACTAATTAATATCATCAAATTGGACAAATCGTATCAAGAATTAAAAAAATAACTCAGTGAATTGACAGAGGAAGTAAGGTACTAATTGGACTATGTGTTCCATCAAGTAAATAAATTTGAGTTTAAAGTCTTAACTTAAGACAATTTGTGTAAATTTCCTTATTTAAAAATTAAAAAAAAAATATTATTAAATAATTTCTTTCTATTTATGGTCATGAATATTAATCACTTAAATTAAGAATATTTATTCACTTGATTTTTGGGTTTTAAACATTAATTGAAAACCTGTAAAATTTTCATCGACTTCTCCGCACACGATTATTACGTGCCCCGTCCGCTATAAAAGAGGGCTTGCCAACTGCCTGCCTTTTCGAAGCTCTCCTGTACAAACTCCATTACTTAGTTTTCTCCATCTCTACCATGGCTGACGCAGCTGCAACGCCGCCTACTGATCCAGCAAGCACGGCGCCACCTGCTACGACTGATCCAGCAAGCACGACGCCGCTGCCTGTTCTGAATCCCGCCTACTTTACTGATCCAGCAACACACGCCGCTAGCGTAAGTATCTGATCCATAAGTATACAATGGTCTTCTAACGTTTCTCATGATATCACAGTTAATCAATTTTTATTTGCAACCCACCGTTGTAGCGTGGTTGTATTTCATCATTCTGTTATGTCAGCTTCCACATATTATATCTAAGTTGTTCAATAACTCATTTAATTGCCAGAATGAATTGGTATCTTCTTATTTTGAGTGTTAAATTAGGAATGATTTTTTGTCAATGCTTTCATGTTGCCATTTCATCTTTCGCATACATGGGTCATTCAACTGATAAAAAAAAATTCGAGAAAGAGTAGTTAGATTTGATTAAATGCATTGACAGGTAGAATACTAGTATAATTTGTTGAATTTGATTCGAGATGTGTTTTCTTAACGTAGGTGAGATTCAGAATTTTTGAGTTTTAATCCTTGCTACCTGATTTGTGTTTATAATTGAAGGTAGCAGAAGATGAGAGGAAACTCGAATATCTGGATTTCGTTCAAGTTGCAGCGATCTATGTGATTGTTTGCTTCTCAACTTTGTATGAATACGGCAAAGAAAACTCCGGCCCGTTGAAACCTGGTGTACAGGCCGTAGAAGCCACTGTTAAAACTGTTATCGGACCGGTTTATGAGAAGTTCCATAACGTTCCTTTCAATCTCCTCAAGTTCATCGACCTAAAGGTTCACCTTCTTTCTCCAAAATGAATTTTACCCATACTGTCTACACCATACTTATTTTGCAGCTGAAAGTTTGCTGGAATTGAGAAGGTATTTGTATGGCATTTAGAAATTGTCTTCTCCAACTAATCGAAATCCTAGATCTAGCTCATTTGGAAGAATGTCATGCCATGCACATGAATGAACTACATAGAAACAAATGTTGTAAACTTTGAACTCGAATTTCAGTGGCAAGGATTTGAAAGTTTGAATCTATGCAGGTTGCAGACTTGATGACAGAAGTTGAAAGCCATGTGCCTTCTCTACTAAAGCAGACATCATCTAAAGCTCTGTTAATAGCTCAGAAGGCTCCAGAATTAGCTCGAGATCTCGCCGGCGAGGTACATCACGATGGCTTAGTGGACACAGCGAGCAACGTAGCTAAAACACTCTACACAAAGTACGAACCCACAGTCAAGGAGCTATACACAAAATACGAGCCTGTGATCGAGAAAAACGCGGTTTTGGCATGGAGATCTCTGAATAAGCTTCCTTTGTTCCCTCAAGTGGCGCAGATTTTGGTGCCGACGGCTGCTTATTGGAGTGAGAAATACAATTCAAGCATGACAATGCTCGGAAACGGCATGTGCGCGCGCATTATTTTCCGATTATCCCCGTAGAGAGGATCGCGAAGGTGTTTGAAGGCGGCGCCACCGCTGAGAACGAGCAGTCCGTTCCCTTGACCGACACACTGTTGCTTCCGGCGGCAATTAACCAGTTTACTTACTGTACTGGGTTGGCTTATTGGCCGTCGGTTTAAACCTTGGTTTATTTTTGTCGGTAGTAATTGGTTCATCCTTTATATCGTAAGCCACTTCCTATCCTAAGATATTGTTTTCTTAGAGTAATTATCATGAATCACCAAATTTTAAATTCTTGAAAAACCATCTTGTATCACTTTTAATCAGCAGGTAAACAAAATACAAGATTAAAGAGGTTTTTTAAGGGAGTATCGATGGTAAGACCTCAAAGAATATTTGATTTTGTGCACTTTCACAAAGTTTTGGAATAAGACGTGCACTTTTTAGATTTCGATCAGTCTAGGGAAATATTTGTATATTTTTCCAAGATCATTTCCATCATATTTCTAAGCCTCACGAGTTTAAACCAAAGGAATTTTCACATATAGCCACTTAAATATAATTAATTACTCTCCATAGGTACTATAGTTTGATAATTACAATTTGTAGCTACATGTTATATGGAGAAAAGAGGCGAGCGAGACTAGGAGAGAGAGAGGAGAGAGGTGAGAGAGGGGGAAAAGTTACAATTTGTAGCTACATGTTATATGGAGGAGAGAGGCGAGCGAGACTGTGAGAGAGAAGAGAGAGGCGAGAGGCAATAGGCAGATAGGGGAAAAAGAATGTGATGAAAGGTGAATATATATGTATATTTGTTATATAATTGTGTATATTATTCTATGTATTTGTTATAATGCCAAGAGAGATTGGGATAGGACGGGAGAGCGGAGGTGAATTGTCTGCCTATTAGGTAATAATTATCTATTATACATATGTATTTGTATATTTTTGGTGAATTATACATAGACACCGTGACTATTTACAACTCGAAGTCAGCCATGTACTTAACTGTATCCTGTTTACTAAAACCTCCCTCGCGAGAATAATTATAGCAATTACGCTACGATATGTAATCACATGTATAAATTTATTTGTTGCATAATTTTTCCAAACCCCAACCCATTTTCAATTTTTTATCTGACACGAAGAAGTAGCAACAATATACATTTTTTTAAATGATCGAAAGATCCATCATGATCGTTAGTTGTTTCTCCATATTTGCTTATAATATGCAAATAGCTAATGATATCTACTCGTACTAAAAAAATGATGAATTGCTTCTATGCATATCTAGAAAATTAAAATATGAATGATTAATTGGTAAAAATGGTGAAGTAACATTTTAAAATACAATGATAAGGTATAATTTTTACATTGATAGTATCTATCACTTCTACTTGAATCATTTTTGCAATAGTTTGTACATAATTCTAAATGCTTTCTAAAGTTCATGCTTTACAAAAGAGTGAAATGACAGATTCAACCCCCCCCCCCCCCCCCTACCTCCTTGTCCTCTATGTAACACAGCATAAACACCTTTTGAGATAAGATTGGCACCAAAAATGAAAATCAACAAACAACTCAAACAAACATTTACTCAACAACATATCCAATGTAATCTCAAATAGGATATGAGAATAGTGACGTACGCAGACATTATCTCTATCTTGTGAGAGTAGAGAGCTTGTTTCTCGACTCGGGTAAAACAATCATTTTCTCCAAAAAGAAATCAAAAAAGGACTTGTAATATCACCACTCAAAAAGTATCAGTCGGTTCAATTAATATCATGTTAAAAAACAAAATATCAAGAATCAAGGAAACTCTGCTTTGTGGACCCTTGTTTGTAAGATGTATGTTGTTGAATAGAAGTACATTAAATGAGAAAAAGAATCACAGTTGTTCAATATATTGTAGGAAGCATATAAAGCAACACAAACCTCTTCATTTCATCTGGCAAAAAAGTACATTCAATCACTCAAAATTGACTTATAACTCATAACAGTAGGAATAAATTAACAGAAGCATTATTCAATGAACTGACAAAGATAACATGTCATCATGTAAGGTCTAATGAACCAAAAATGCAATGCTGATATGGAAATGAAATTTAGTAGATTGAGTACTTCTCGCCAGCATCCGGCCAAAGCTTCCTGTAGATGCCAATTGCAGTTGGAATAATAGCAGTAAGTGCAAGAGAGAGATGGTCTGAACTGCTTGTCCTCACGGTTACTTGCCCACTGAGCTTGTTATTGATTCCTGCTCGAACAGCTACCTTCGAATTGCGTCCCACAGCGAATTGCGCCATACTGTTGAAACCTAGAGCCAAATCACCTCTCCACTTTATGACGGACATAGACAATGTAGACTGCACCTGACCGATTGGGAAATCTGCCTCCCTCCTCTGCAGTTCAAAGTTAGCCCCATAAGCTGTGTCACTCTGAGATCGAACAGTGCCAGCACTGCCAACTAGAACGTATTGCTTGCCTAAGATGATTTGATCTTCAACTTTAAGTCCAGTGACCATATTTTCACCTAGAAATGTAACAGAAATTCCGCAAGCAGTCTTGTTCTTCTTCAAGCTTTTGAATTTGGTTTCTCCTCGGACAATATAGGCAAGTTGCTTTCCTATGCTTTGAATATCAAAGCCAGCCATGGTTGATCCATTTTCTCCGTGCTTAGCAGCGATCGAAGAGTCCAAATTGATACTGAAATCCTTCTTATCTTTGGTGATTTGCACAGTAACTGCAGCAGGGAAACGACTGGCAATGGCTAAACTTTGTTCCACATTAACACCATCATAGCCACAATCATGATCCCAACCATGCGTGTCCAGAACAGGCCTTGCAAGGAACTGTGATGTGGGCTCCAAGAAGCGGTACCTGTAGGCTGGATTATCACTATCAAAAGAAGGTGGGAGGGCCATGTCAGGGAGGGGAACTGCTACGGGAGCTGCTGCACCTGCATCAGCTTCTTCCTCTGCATAACCATTGTCAATTGCAGCCTCTTTTCCCCTACTTTTCATCTCTTTCATTCTTTTTAACTCTTCTCTCAACTGTTTCTTCTGAAGGAGCTTGACCCTATAGTCATACTCCTCAAAGTACGCCTTCCTCTGTTCTTTGCTGAGCTTAGCAAGCTGAGCCTTCCGAAGAGGCTTGAAGGGAGGAAGCTGGTCATACTCGTCTTCTTCTTCTTGGTCAGAGTCTGACAAATCATCTAAGTCAATGTCTGAATCACCGTTGTCACCACCCTGCTCAGCAGAAAGCTTTGGATGCGCACGTGACTGCAACATTGAAGAAAGCATGTAGGGAAGAGGTGGTGAGCGTGTGCGGAAACCAAAGAGCTTACGGTGATCAAATGGATCTTCAGGCTTTGAAAGTGCACTTGCTTCAGATAAGATCTTCATTGAGTAGCTTAATAGTAGTAATTGAGGCCTCCAGCTCTGGCCATTAGGTAGTATCTTATGTCCATCTCTATTCCTCCTGCAAGATGGATGATTTTCTACCAGAGAGACGGGATTCATCAGACTTGGACTCATCATTCGTAAATCGCCTACTGCTTGCCCAATGGACTGCTGAACAACATGAGATCTTTGAGTAACAAACACCTCATAACTTAAAGGGGATCCAGAAGGTCCATCTGGAGGTGCAGAAGCTCCATGTGTGAGGGTGACTATGGCACTTCGCCATATTGAAGGGCCAAGACAACTTGTGATAGTCTTCAGCATAGGAAGATCATTGAGATCTCTAGTTTGGGCATCCAACCGATCGACATAGAGGTAAATATCAGGGGGATTCTTCTTAGTCAACTTCTTTACTGAAGACAAGACACTGCGATTGAAACCCTGTTCCATCGCAGAGGACTTGAGGCCAGGTGTATCAAACACCCGAATCTTAACACCATCTACAACACCACTGATCTCTTTCACACTGGTGGTAGCAGGTCCAAAGGCATCAATTGATGTTTTTTCCTCTCCAAAGATAGAGTTTATGGTAGCGCTCTTACCCACCCCAGATTTGCCAATAACCAGGATATTCACAGAGAAGTCCAAATCATCTTTCCCCTCTGCTTCAAGCTGGAAAGCTTTCATCTTGGCAGCCTCAACGCTAAAAAGTGGACTGTTTTGCCTTCGTGCAATAAGTGTCATCCGGTACAAAACTTGTGCAGCTATGGGCTCATCAGAAGATAGACCCAACCTGTGAATAAGCCTCAAAAACTTGACCCTGATCTGCTGTAGTGTGTCCAGTTTCTTCTTCTCTTCTTCACTCAAGTTGTTCTCAGATTCTCCACTGTTCTGGAGATTGGAATGAGTAAAAAGATTGGGTTGGCTTGGTCGGGGAGCTGGCCTCAGTGACCGGAGTGATGACCCAAGACCAGCAGGACGTTCAACAGAGAATAGTCTTGATCCATCTTGAGACGTGACTGTTATGTTGCCACCATCAGAATCACCACCTGTTGCTGCTTTTAAAAGAGCAGCTAAGGCAGCTGAATCAAACAACTCCTTCACATCTCCTTCTTCATCAGTATCAGCCTCCTCATCTGAGTCGGTGACAATCTGACCATCAATATCCTGAGAAACCTCAGCACCAGCATAGGAGCCACCACCAGATTCCCTTTCCAGCTCCTCCATAAACTGTTTGGCAGCTTCAGAGCTTCCAAAAATCATACCATCTGTCTCTCCATCTGAAACTGAGCCTTCAAGGTTAGCTTCTTCATCTATATGATCTTTAGCTTCTCCTTCTTGCTCTGAGCCAGTGATTGACCTTGATATAGCAGATGTTTGACCAGAGACTTCAACTTCCACTACATCTCGCTCAACGCTTTCTCCGGAATGGTCACCATTGGCATATATAGTTCCAGACACTGCCTGCTCAGGTTCCACTTCAACATCCTTGGTGTCCAGACTTTTATTAACAGTTTCAGGATCAGCTTCTTTAATTTCCTCAGTAACAGCTACCACATCACCAATCTGAACAACTCCAGAATCAAGTTTTCCAGTACCAACAATGTTATCCACAGGCTTTGATTCTGCAGTTGCAACAGTATCATCCACCACAGGCTTAGGGTTCTGTGCATCTACTTCATCAACTGTCATTTTAGCCACTTCTTCAATAAGTTGTCTGGTCTCACCAACATCATTGACTGATGTCACATTTTCATCATTGGTACCTTCAATATGTTCTTCCACTTCCTTGCTCTCGTCCACATCTCCAACAACAGCAACCCCTGGCCCTGAGACATTGACTTCAATAGCATCCACAACTGCATCTCCTTCGGAAGTAAATTTCATACTATCTGTTTCAGCCAACAAAGATTCCGACGGTTGTTCAACAACCACCTTATTGAGTTTTTCGGCATCATCACTATGTATAGCTCTCTCTTCAATGACCGAGGTAGGTTCCTCGGCCTCCTTCAAATTGGATGAAGCAATAGCAACCTCTTCAATGACCGAGGTAGGTTCCTCAGACTCCTTCAAATTGGATGAAGCAATAGCACTCTCTTCAATGACCGAGGTAGGTTCCTCAGCCTCCTTTAAATTAGATGAAGCAACACTAGTTAAAGCTTCATTCTTTTCATCCTCCACAATTTCCTTCACCTCCTCCTCGATAGACCTATTCCCGCCCTCTTTCGGTTCCATCCTTTTATCCTCCACAGTTTCCTTCACCTCCTCCTGAGTGGACCTATCCTCACCCTCTTTCAATCCTGCACCAACCGCAACCTCACCACCATTATCTTTCACCTGCTCAATTGAATTCAACTTATCAACCGAGTCAAACTCTTCAGTATTACCCTCCGAACCCTCGATTCCCGTCCCCAGTGATTTGGTAGCATCAGAGTCAGTAGAATCAGGTAAACTATTCCCAATAACAGGAACAGAACCACCAACATCTTCACCTAAAGCCTCAACCTTTTTATCACCCTCACTCATAGAAACCTCAGAAACAGGCTTCTCAACTTCCGCAGAACCCACAACGGAATCATCCAACTTCTCTCCCCCAATAGTTTTTTCTAGGGTTCCCTCATCTGGGTCAGCAGGAATTGGCAATTCTTGCTGACCACCCACAATAGTTACATCACTAGCGCTTTTACCCTCTCTATTGCTATTACTATTAATATCGGAATCATTGATTTCTACATTAATTTTGGAGACATTTTCAGTTTCAGTATGATTAGAAGAAGAATTGTTGATGGGAGAAGAACCTGGAGAAGAAGAAACAGCAGGAGGCGAAAACATCGCTTCTTCAGAATCCATTGCGCCAACAAACAACAACAACTCCACTACTCAACTGTGAAGAATTGAAAAAAGTGGAAAGATAACAAAGTTCTCTGTGGAGAGAACAAAGAGGGGTTTGGTTCTTGTGAGATAAGAGTAGACGATAAGGTTTATACAACTAGCTGCATTTTGTTATTGGCACACTATGGGCTTTGGGGTTTTTGAGATTTTTCACTCTCTAGGGGTATTTTGGTTCGCGATAAAATTACGGCAACTTATATAAATATGCTATAATAAAAAAATATTTATTATTTATAATAATAATATCTTTTTTTACTTGACCATTTTTAATTTATTTATAATATAAATTTAATATATAGTTACAAAGATAAATTTGTTATTCAAATATAATACAAGTTTTAATGATAGATAATACATTTATCACACATTTTAATATACTTATAATACAATGTGACAATTTTTTACCAAACAAACATAATATATCTCAAATACAATTATAATTCAAACATATTACATACATAATTCACTTTTAATACATATTACAAATTTATCACAATATTGCTATAAATGGTAATAAACAAATAGTATCGCTAAAATCAGTAATTATTTTTAAAAATGTATTGATTCATGTAAATTTTCCTAAAATTATCGATTTTTTTTTTAATTTTTTATTTGATATACGTCAATTAAAACATGTTTAAGGAGATCGTTCTTGATAAAATTTTCTTTATATTCAAAATATTTTGAGATATAAATTTGAGGTATAAAATTATCATGAGGTATAATATTGTGAAATTTATCATAAGTAAAATGGTTAATTATATCTGTTTTCAATTAATTGTGATTTTTTTTTTTGTAGAAAATGTGGAAGAAAAAGAATTAACTAAAAATACTAGAAAATATCTGTTAAACTTCACAGATTATTTATTACAAAAGAAATTATATTAAACACCAAAAAAGATACTTTTTTACTTCATATTGTGAATTAATGAATAAAAAATATAGTTCAAAATAAGTGATTTTTTCAAAATTTAAGGAAATTATTGATACTTTTTTGCTAATATTTATTTTTAATTTAATAAGATTGTTAACTATGTTTCTTTTTTTAGTAGAATAGTTCGAAAATAATCAAAAAGATAATAGTAAAAAGTAATTTTTTATTTATGTTCTTAAATATTTTTTCGATAAATGTATCAAATCCATATCATTCACTTTTAATATGAACTAGAAAGAGTATATATAATGGCCTATTATTTTAAAATATTTCCTGAATATTTTTAATTATAGAAATCATGATCTATAGTAATTTTATTTACTTAGTGAGTGTGTTATAAAAAAAAAATTGAACTATTGAGGAATGAACATAGAATTTTCTCATTGGTTAGAAATTTTGACAAAACACCACAAAAGGGTACACTTCTAAGTGTTATATAAGTTTTGAAGAAGTGAGATGAATTTCAAATATAAAAAGTGAATTTAAATCAAATAATAACTTCAAAAAAATTATTCTTAATTTTGAACATATATGTCTTAATATTCAAATATGCATACATATACTTTCTCCGTTCAATTTTAATTATTATAATTTCTTTTTTAAATCAAATATTAAGAACTTTAACTTACATATTACGATATATTTTTTCATAATATTGATTTGTAAAAAGTGGCAATTTAACAAGTATTTTCAATATTTTGAATATCATTTTTTAAACAAAAAATATTTTAAATTCAATTCTAATCTAATTTAACTTTAAATTTAGTCAAATTTATTTAAAAAAAATATTAAATCAATATGATCTAATTTAACTTTAAAATTAGTCAAATTTACTCTCGTAAAATGTGATATGACAACTAAAAATAAAATAAAAAAAGTAGAGGTTCGGCCATAGAAAACATTAATAACAAACCAAAAAAACATTAATGACAAACCAAATTTCCAATGTATATGTCGAAAGTCTACTTGTAAAAGGAAAAATGCCTAACTTCAAAATAAAATTTATAACTTTGTCTTGAAATGGAAAAAAAAATGTGACTTTGTGAATTAAATGCACATTAGGAGTTTGAATTTGACATGAACTAAAGCCTAATGAGGTAGTAGGACAAACTTAATTTTTTATTATACACATATTGAAGTTTTGGATTTAGTTTAAGCATAAATTTATTAGTAACTATTTAGTCAATATTTAAAAAGTGCATTTAGGAAAAATATAGTATTAAAAAAACAATTTAGCATGCTATTTTGAGAATTATTTTTTTTTTATTAAAAACATGTTCAACGTCTTTAACTCTTTGAAATAAATAATTTTTTTGTATTTTGAAAAACTTGAAAATTGAACAAAGTATAACAAGATAGAGTGGTTGTGATGAATTTAGGATGGGGCGAGAGTGTTCACCTGAACCCTTTTGATAAAAAATTAACTGTTTATATAAGGTGTTTTTTCAAAATTCTAGTGAATATATAGATTTTAAATACTTAAGCATAAGACTGAAAGTTACCTTAGTAATTTAGGAACTTCATAATTCATTTTTAAATGGATATATCATATTTATTTTTCTAACCTACTTAACAAAAATTCTGAATCAGTCATTAAAAATATGATTTAATGTCACAATAATACTGAATAATTTGAATTGCATATTTGTTTGGTTGCAACTGCAGGCTTTGGATGGAAATGATGATAAATGATAATATCTTTGGTCTGACCAAATTACTTTTTTTAAAAAGAAAAATTATAATATCTTAAGGGATTTTAATTCCCCACAAAACCCTTTTTTTTTTTTTTTTTTTTTTTTGAGTATATTCCATTTGCTTTTTAAAATTTTGTCAACATTGGGTTTTTACTGATTCTATGTGGACCTCAACTTCCTCATCTTTAATGTATGGCCTTCTCTTTTTTAGCTTCCATGATATTCCAATTCCCTAAATTATCTATAAAACTATATATTAATTTTAATTTTTTAATTTTTTTTTTTAGCAATTGATCTTATGTTTAGTGAACTCTATAATTTTTGGGATATGATGATATGAATATGTACTTATGTCCTAAAAAATTATTCTATTTGTCTCAATTTGTATGACATAATTAAATTTTTGAGAGTTGAATAATTTAATTCTATCTGTGAAATTAGACATGTAATATATATATTTATCAAAGTAAATTTTACATATTTGAAAACTACGTAAGAAATACTATAAGACATTATAATTGATATTTTAAAAAGAGAAAATGGTCTGAAAAATACTCCAACATTGGTCGAAATAGTTGTTTCAATACCAAATTTTATGGAGAACATTTTACCTCATGCACTTTTTAAAAGTATATTTTAAAGATATATATGTGCCCACGTGGACACATTATTATTTAAAATAATGCAATATTTATGATGTTCACGTGGACACATATATATCTTTAAAATACGTTATTAAATAGTGCAAGGGGTAAAAGGTCATGCATAAAGTTTGTATCGTAGCAACAATTTTGATCAAACTTCGAATATATTTAAGACCTTTTTTCTTTTAAAAATATATGAAAAATTATTGAAATCTCAAAATTCGCAAAGTATCACATAACTTAGGACAGAAAAATATTTGTCACGGGGGCATAAATTAAAAACCTAACACAAAATATGGGTAAAAGTGCAAGTGACCCTAACACTAGTCGATCTTGTTATCAATGTATGGTATATTGTATCATTACAATACGACAATGTTGGTTTGATTGTTAATTAAAATTTATATTGTACTGTATTATTAACTTTTGTGTTACGTAACATGGAAACCTATTTATGAAACAACTAATTTTGGTGTATTCCATTGGTACTTAGTTCTTAATCTTTTACATAATATTTCAAAAATACTATTTTACCCTTTACCTTAATTATTTAAAACTAGTCAAACCGCCTAACCTAGGGACTAATTAAGATATATTAACATTACAATATTGTACGATACAATTAAAATATTACTAAACAAAACAAACAATACAATCTAATCAAACATTATCTCTACCATACAATAGAGTGCAATACATTATGAAACAATTCTTGAATGGAAAGAAAAAAATTTCAATTTTTCCCCTTTTTGGGCTTTCTAAAGAAAACATCTTCACATTTTAATTGGGCTTTGCAATCATGTCTTTTGGTTTGGGCCGTGCATTGTGAGGCTTCTTTTATTTTATAAAAGTGACTTTTGATATAAAATCGAAATATTCCGTGAGGTAGATTATTTTGACATTATCATTTAATTTGTATTATTTTTAATATACATTGTATGCACATTTTAGACACTTTATTAGAAATTAGGTTTTGGTACGCCTATTGTCTAATACTGCATATGAGTGATGTTCATGTATTTATGACTAAAGTTCAAATAAAAAATAATTGATCTTCATAAGTTTACGTGAATTTTAGTCATATATAATTAAAGTTGTCGCATGTATATAAACTTCATACATAAATAGTTGAAGTTAGACAAGTCATTTTTCCAACTTTTTAATGAAATCATCATAACATGCTGGATACAATAAGGTATCACCTAAGTCAAAGTTTTAAAAATATATCATAATCTACCTTAAATATCAAACACAAAAATATAACAAACTTTCATAAATACGTATTTCCTTTTTGAACAGATTCAAAACAATATTTTTCATTTTAAAATATCATTCATAAAACATAGATGCTAAGTCTAGAAATAAGTTAATTTCACCATGAGTTAATACTCCAATACAAAAAAAAAAATTGAATTTTCAAATTTATACGATCATATCATGGATGATACGTTAACAAATTGAAAAAAAGAAAAACCTTTTTCATAAAGGAAGATAGGTGAAAAATCTTCTAGACCTCACAAAAATTTACGATGTTTAGTGATGATTGAAAATCAAATTTTTTTAGATATAGAATCTTCCATTTGCGGATATTAAAACTTTGCAACTACGAGTCCATCAGAAGAACAATACTTTACACTAAAAAATCATAACTTTTTCGTACGATTTCAACAATTCATTTCGCTATGATTTTGAAATTACTGTCAAAACATCAAATTTTTAATCAAGCACTCAAAATTCATTTGAGACCTTCCAACATATATATCAAATATGTAAATCAATCATGTTTTTATGAACCTACTGAAGTCATCAAATCTTCGTTTTGAGGTCATGTTATTCAGATATTGATCAAAGTCGATTCTAGACTTATAAAAAAATCTACTAAAAATCAACTTAATGATTTAAATCACTCTTTTGAGTGTCTTGTAAATCATCCTTCAAACCTAATAGAGCATCAAAACTCAAATTCAAATGCATTTAATCAAAATATATATCGGCTTTGGTCAAACTTCTCGTTTTCAAACTTTTAAAAAATTTCTCAAAAAACATCTACTCACTCAAAAAAAACATGGCACTCGTATGGGGTGAGTAGAAAAAATAACTACTAAAACTACGAACAAAGCATCTAAAATTATAGAAAAATATATTCAATAGCATAAAACGATCATACATATCGCAACAAAATCTAAAAATTATAATTAAGATCAAAGAAATTTCAAACTCTTTCGTCGATCAACCATACCACTCCTTAACTAAAATAATTTTACAAATTATGATGACTACTTTAATAATTATAGTCTAAGAAAAAGTCTTACAAATGTTACAATTAACTTTATTTTCTATTTTTGTTATGAATATGAATAAACGATATTCAATCGATCTCTTTTCGATGATAATAAAAACAAAATATATATATTATTCACCAATCATTCTAAATTGTTGGTCACATTAGAAAAAAAATTACATCACAAAATACAATTCTTCCTTTAATTTTTCTAACGAATATACATGCATGCTTTCACACAGAGCAAGTTGTAATACTAATAATATAAAAATAGGTTTCAATATACAATGATTTTGACCATAATTAATATTATATATCATGATATAATGTATAATATTGTATTCATGTTCATACTAAGGGTCCGTTTGTCCATAGATTTCTCAAATAATATTTGGGGAAAAATTTGACAAATAGTGTTTATTCATACACTTTGTCATTATTTGATAAATATTTTTGGCAAATAACTCAAATTCCCAAATACTAACTTTTTCTAGTATTTAGGTCAAATTTCATTATTTTAGATCTTTTAAAAATTAAAATTTTATCCCAAACTTTGATTTTTACAAAAAAAACACCCATATATAGTTGTTGCTTACGTTTTTTGTATTACATAATTGTTTTACGGTTCATTCCAAGTAGTGATGGAATATTCGGTGAATGTAATGGCTTATTGATTGAAAATGATGAAACAATCGCTCAAGATAACACAAAGGCATGGGTTTTGTCTACTTCGCGAGTATGAAATGATTGCTTGTGGCACCACTATAATCACCAATTGTTAGTGTACATGGACAAAAACCCTTTTTTTATTCTGTTGTGATGTTAACAAATCCAATTAACTTGTAATGCAAAGTTATGTTTTTTATTTTATTTTAAAAATTTATAGGTATAAATCATATTTTTCTAAAAAAGTGAAATATATTTCCCAAATAATATGGCCAAATACATGGTGAAATTCATCCAAATTTTCACTCAAATAATATTTACTAAGAATATTTGGAAATCTATAGTCAAACGCTAGCTAAACAAGGAGGGAAGTACAAAGAATAAAATAAAGTAGTTATACTAAAAAATAAATAGGTATGAGAATCTTTTAATTTACAAAATTCAAAAAAGTTATTTTAATTTATATAAATTTATTGTTGGTTGTTTCTTCCTTGACCATTCATTGTTCCCCAAGGAATAGCAAAAATAGAATAAAATAATGGTAAAAGTGTGTGGTTAAAGTAAGGCAAAAAAAAAAAATTATAAAATAATAACAGAAGTGTATATAGTGCCCAATAGTTGTGTTTTCTATCTTAAACAACAAACAAGCTAATAAAATATTCCAAAGAAGATAAGACAATAAAATTTGGATACAATATAATTTTTTTAACTAAAATAATAATTCTATATTAAAATTTAGGATAAAAGATTAAATTTTTATTTAAATTATAATAAAATAAGTGTATCACAAATTTATGTAAAAGATAAGAATAATGTAATCATAGATTGAAGTTGAAAGTTAAAACTGTTCGTGTTAATTACTAACTTCATTTCAAACAATTTGATAAAAGAGAATGAGAGATATACAAGATTATTGATAACAAAAAAAAGAAAAGGATATGAGATAACTAAAATTTAGAATTAACTAAGATTAAATTATAAATTTAATTAAATCAATAAAGTTAAAAATATAATTTCAAAATTGAATAGCAAAGACATTCATTACTAAGAATGTCAAGAGTTTAATTGCCTAATTTTTTAATAAATGAAAAATAGATCGAGAATATTAAATGATTTTTACGAAGAATTTTGGAGATATGTACAATTGGTTCTTTCTAAAGAAATAGATTAAGATCTCTATTGAAAATTATATGATCGATTGAGTTCAATTGATCCGTTGAAGAAGCAATGTTATTAAAGAATTCAATTCTCAATAAAATGTTAGATTCAATGTACTATGACATTATTTGTGAGACTCGTTGAAACGTAAGTTTATAAAAAAATTTTTTACTCAATACCAGTATAAGCATAAAATTTTTGTGCTCAAACATAATTATTTTTTATTAAAACTTTAACCCTCTCTAACTATCTCTTTACAAATTTGTCCTCGTAACTAACAAACAAAACCTTCTAATAACAAATCATTAAAAATATATTTGATAAAAAGTACAAAATTTCAAAAGCTACAAATGTTTAGGATGCAAAATGCTAAGTATTTATTAAATTTTGACTAAAAAAATGTCTTAAATATACTAACAACCTAAACCTACATCCTTGAATTATCCATATGAAAAAAAATTTATTTAAATCGTTTAAAATATATTTTCGTTATATCGACTAACAATCTCCATTAGTTCTTCATCGAAAGTCTTCAAATTTTACATTATTAATCACTCATTTCCTGCACTTAGACACACAAAGAATTAGTACTAGTGATACTCGAGAAGATATTAAAAGTGATTTATATAAAATCATCAAATAATCATAAACCAGAAGATGAAAGTTAAGTTGGTGCATGAGAATCAATATGTGACAAAAGATTATAAATCACATTCAAATTAGAATTCTAACAAATTCTTTAATAATAAATTTACGTTCATCGTTTGACTGATATTTTATATCATCTGATTGAATGTATCAAATACCATTTCCATTATTAGACTAAGAAGAAGATAAATTAAAAAGAAGTCTAGTAAACAATAAGAGAAAATAATAAATTACATTATCATTAAAAGCAATCTTTCGCAAAAAGAAGAAAAACTAACTCTATCATCTCAAATGTCATGTTCAAATCTTATATTGAAAGATGCTTTGATTTCATGCACTCCAATTTTATCCTTTTTAACTTTCAATCTTTTTTCTGTTTCATATTGATATCATTATACATGTTTGTGAAATTTAAGATCTTTAGAAGAAAAATATATTTGACTGATAACATTGAGAGATTATAATCATTAATTATTTGTATATGTCAATCATAGTAGTTCAATTGATTGAATATATAAATTTTTATCTTGTTAGTAAGAGTAATTTTTCAAATTTTATTATTGCTCTATCTGACCTATGAATATCTATTTAGTGATTTAAAAGCCAAAGAAAAGCAAATAATCAATTCAAATATGAAATACAATGTTGTTATGAGGTGATACATGTATAGTAATAACAATAAGAAATTGAATTTTATTATTGGTCCGTCCAATTTATGTACGTCTCATTTAGGAATTAATAAGTCAATTCGAGTATGGCATAACAATGTTATTATGAGTTAATACATCATGTAATACTGTAAAAAACAAAGTATTGTTACTGGTCCGTTCAACCTATGTATTTGTCATTTAGAGAGTTAAATGGCAAAAAAAGAAGAAGTAAATAACCCATCCAAATATGAATTACATTGTTGTTATTTTTTTTATTTATCACTCGGTGTCCGAAGTCTACATTAGAGTTCTGACTGAATTCAAATTGCGCTCCGCAGGGCCCACTCGGGGGTAACGCTCCTAACAAGATTTTCTCCATACCCAGGGCTTGAACCTGATACCTCTAATTAAGAATGAAACACTCTCATCGATGCCTATTAGTCAAGGCAACTTTCATATATAGCAAACAAAAAATCATATTTGTATGCTATAACAAAGTTTGCATAATTGCGCTCTATAGCAAACATAAAACTGTATAATTCGCTATACATATACAATTGTATAATTCGCTGGCCTAAAATTGTATAAATTCGCTGCAAGCTTTATAATTCGCTATCCTATTTCACTGTTAATGTGTATAATGCAACAATGTATTAATTCGGTGCCTATTCGCTGTATTTTGATAAGATTTACTTTGCATAAATTGATCGAATTAAAAAATTATATGTATGATTGCATACTTATAAGGTGATAGCAAGACGATGTCTGTTTTCTCTCGCTTATACAAAAAACAGCAACACAAATATACAAACACTTCTGTTGTGATTAAGCTAGGGAAAATGTATTTCACTGTAATGGTATAATTCGCAATTGTATAATTCGTTGGCCTTTTCTCCTGACACACAGCACTCTCGTATCAAAATTTGCATCTTGTCTACCAATTGAATGGAGAAAGGTCTTGTAAATTGTATAGTAGTGTATAAACACGAAGACTCTAGTACTGTGTTCTTGATTGTATCTATACAATTTTCTACTCGCTGGTTATTACAAACACGAAACAACATTTATACAATAATCGTTTGTTCTCTTTTGTGGTGTATTTAAGCGAGAGAGCGAGCAAAGGGAGCGTGTGTGAGCGCGACTGCCAGAACATTGCAGAAAGTGCCGTGACAGATTGCGAGACGTTTTGGGACGAGAGGGCGCCGCCCCCAACTTTGACTACCGTTTGCTATGGAGGCATAATTTAAATCCAACCACCCTAATTGCTCGGGTCAGTTTCTATTTACCTATTTTAGGCTTCCCATTGTAGTCTTTGCGCCCCCATACTATCACAATTCTCAATAGTCAAATATTTTGCATTCGATGTCCCCGCAAGCCCACAGGTCGAACCAGCACCCCAACGTCAATAAATCTTTTTTCGTTTTTATGTTATTTAATAAAGATTAAATAATCTAAACCTCATTTCCCAAATAACTAGTTCTCCTATTATCCGCCTGGATATGCCTCACTGTCCTTTTTGTTCCTCTGGCTCTCCTCCGCTCCGCACAGTGGCCATTTTACACACAACTCCTAGAGAGCGCATAGAAAATTCAGCAACAAACGGAGCTCGATAACTGATATTCACGCAATCATTTCACCTTTTCCCCATTTTTTTCTCTCACACACAAACCCAAATCGTTTTTTTTTGCTTCATTCTTCTCTAATTCTTTGGATCTGTAGAAGAAGAAGTAAAGAAGATCAAACATGGTTGAGACCAGAAGAAGTTCTTCTTCATCAAAGCGTTCGCTTTCATCACCATCATCTTCTCTTCAGAATAATGGCAAGCGGTCTAAGGTTTGGCTTTTTTCTTATCTGATTATGAATTCAGGATTTTTGGGGGTTATTTCCGTGTGAAATCGATGTTAAAACATGCAAGAAAGATTTGGGGTTCTTTGAATTTTGTTTATAATACAACTAGAGTTTAAATCTTGGATTTTTTTTTTGTTTTGGGGTTTCTTTTTCTTGAGTTGTTTGAATTTTGTATGTAATTTGATCCGCCTTGTAGGCGGTGGAGGCATTGTCATCGACTAATGATACCCTTGGGATGAAATCTCAGGGTGGGGTAAATGATTCAGGGCCGGAATCTGCTGAGCAAGAGGTTCGATCAGCTGATCTCGTTGGAGCCAGTGTTTTGAAATCATCGGATGATGCTGCTGCTACTCCGGCTGCTGCTGCTGCGCCACAGAAATCGATGGAAACTGAAGGGGCAAACGAGCCTTTGGTATCACCGATGACTTTAGGTATTTTTTTTTTTTTTGCTTTGCATGTGCTTCGATTTTATCAAAATTTTGATCTTTCTGATGTTTTCTGAACTTCTGTGTGATGGGTTTAGGTGATTCTGCGATTGATGTGGATAAATCCAAGTCAAACGGGTCGGCATTGAACCGGGGAAAGAAGCGGCAGCTGAAATCTAATGGTGCTGCATGGGGTAAACTTCTTTCGCAGTGCTCGCAGGTGGGTTCTGAAGCTTTCCGTATGTTTATCTTTGATTCTTGCAGGTGGGTTTTGCTTCTTAAGTTCTCACTGTGATTATCTTCTACTCTTGTAACTGAGTAAAGTAGTAAAGATTCAAGTTAAATCTCGAGATGAATAAGCAGGACATATAGGATGTAGTGTTGATGATTTGACACCAAAATTAGTATTCCGTTAACCAGCTTACTGCCACGGGTAACAAATGAGTAAAGTTTCAATTTTTGAGCAACCTTAAGAAATTTATGGATGTGGACAAGTGTAAAATCTGATTTTGTGGGAAGGGAAGGAGTTCATAAATCTTCTGATGTAATGTGGACAAGTGTAGAAAAGGGGGAAGCCAGGGGAGGGGTAATAGGCTAAACTCTAAAGTGATCTGATAACAGGTAGAGGAACATCATGACGTCGAACACAAGGAGTGTAGATGATCTATTGAAATGAGTAGCAGCGAAAGCCAGATAGAAGGTGGACAAAATTTGGCAAATCTGCAAAAGACAAACACTGAAGATGTATGAAATACAATTGTATCATCGTTATGGGGACACCTTTCTTTTTTAGTTGAAATCATTGTTATGGAAAGGTACGACTTTGTTCCGCCGGCCTTCGGACATTCTTGTAAAAATGGCATCAGCATTGTTAATACTCCTTAGTGAGGGACTCCCGAAAAAGGGTGCTCAAAAGTATAGGTGCACTCTTCCAGATCATTCTTTTTGAGATGTTTTTGTACCTTCAACGTGGTCCTCCTCCCCTCCTCACCATCCCCCAGGCCACCTAATTTTTGCTGTGGTTATCAAGCGTGTCAACAACGATCTGCATACAATGACCCCATACGGATAAATGAGGAGGGAGATTTGGGAGAAACAGAGTATGAAGTATGTTGGAAATGTCATTCCTGGGTAGTAGCGAGGGCATATCATTTTGTTAGATATGTGGAAGACAGGATTCAAATCTATCAACTTGCATTGAGGAAATCCAAAATTCACATGGAGAAATGGATATGTGGTCCATATCTTTATCATTTTCTGATCTCCAAAAAATAGGAGGAAAAGTTTCTCATTTTCATCCAAAAGGGTTTACCGAGGTCTTTCAGACCAATCTTTTTTCTTACTTTTGGTTGATACGTAAATGTATTTCCTTAGCTAGTTCCATGAAGGTACTGCAGAAGTATAAGAAAGGGAGCTACGGTTTCACAACTATCTGTGTAGATTCATATACTCCAAATACTCAAAGAGGAGAGCCATAATAAGCATCATGTCTCTTTTTCAGAATACACGCTTACAGAGACTATGTCTGTTTCTACTTGTTAATAGAGTCCTGCACAAGATTCTAGTCCTCTTCAGATCTGGTATTTGTAGGTAGAACATCAGAATTTAACGAGAACGTGAAATCTTGGTGTGGTAGTTACTCCATTTTGGGATGACTGCAATGTATTGGTGAGAAAAGTGAAGTTGCGGATGAATGATTGGAGAAATGGAAGGAAAAAGCTTTTGGGATCTTTCCATTTTTTCAAATGGAAGATTTCAAATCTATTCTGGGCATTGAAGTTACTGGATTAAAAGGATTAAACGAAAGACCTAAGCGGCAATGAGGAGATTACAAGAGAAATGACACATTAAATGGTTATAACAGGTGATAGCGAAATGAAGTTCTTCTTTGAAATGACTAACGCTCATTACTCATAGAAGAGATAATTTTGTGAAGTATCTTATTATTGATAGAGCGGAGGCATTAGAGCAGGAAGATATTAGGAACGAACTCCAAAGTATTATTGCATCCTCTATAAGGAGAGGGAAGATTTGGGGATCAATGTTGAACGAAGTTACTTTTCAGACTATAGGGAAGATTTGGAAAAACTATTCAGCAAAGAGATCTTACTTTCAAGCACTCTAAGGTCTGGGACGTTGCTTGGGAGATAATGTGCCCGGTACGGATGGCTTCACTGTAGCTTTCTTTCACCAATGTGAAGAATGGAATTAGTTGGGAAGAAGGTGGTAGAAATGCCCGAACCACTGGTATTAGCATGGACTCTTTGAAAGGAGTTTTACTTTTCCGTCTTAGTTAGAAATCTGAAAAGGTTGGGTGACATTTAAAAGATATTTGGCCAGGCTAGTATGATTGAAAGTGTGGCCTGATATATACAGTCTGGGACTCAATCAGATGCAATGCTGGCAGACTACAAAAATCAGGGTAGTAGATGCATAACTTTTAGGAAGAATCTGAATGATTGGGAAGTCTGGTATAGGCATCTTACTACTTTTTGTTTTCTGGAAAGTTGTACAAAAAAGACGAGATGTGGATGCGTAGTCTGACATGGGGACTTTAAAATTCTAAATGTTGCATTAGGAAAAATCTGAATGATTGGAAAGTCTGGTATAGGGATCTTACTATTTTTTATTTTCTGGAAAGTTGTACATAAAAGAGAAGACGTGGATACATTATCTGGTATGGGGATTTTAAATTTCTTAATGTAGTTGCAAAATCTTGATCTTCATTGTTGATTAAAGGTGTTCTTTTTGTTTTTGTTAGGTTGTTGTTTTTTGTTTTTATTTTTAATAAATTTAATTAAAGACTTGTTCAAAGAAGGATGGATTTGACATTCTGAAAGGTCTCATTATGCGTAGAATCCATTTTTCTTCTGTGGAAGTTTGTGTTGTGTGCTGGAAAAGATCTTCCAGAAAAGCATAAGATTGTGTGATGTAGTGTCTCAACGTTGTCCAACAAGCCAACATGAGTATCGAGGCAAGTGGATGAGTGCTGAAGAGCAAGTTGTCTTTTCATGCTATTGTGTGGTCTAGTGGTCAATAAAGTGAGTTTAAGAGGCATGAGGTGTCAAGCTCATATTTCAGCCAAAGCAATAACACTAGGTGATTTATTCCCATCTATCCCAGACTTGGTGGATAGAGGTACTCAGTACCTGAATTAGTAGGAGGTAATGGGTATGTTGTGGAAGTAGTCAAGGTGCACCCAAGCTAGCAAGAACACCACATTATTAAAAAAATCTTTAAATTATGATAGATATGGACATGGTAGGGTTGGTATTGGAAACATGTTGAAAGTTGAGTTAGACTTTACACAAAGGTGCACCTTATAATGTCTCCAGACTGCTTTGATCTGATTCATTCACTTAAGTCTGGTTGTAGTTGTTCTTTTGATATGGAAGTTTGAGAGACTATTCTATTTTTAGTGTGTCTAGGAGACGAGGCTTGGTGTTGGCCACTCAATTGTCTGTCTCTCAACATTAGCCTTATGGAAGTTAACAATTATACTGTTAAAACTTAAATATACCCGAAATGGTTGCACATATTATCAAGCTCTTTTCACTTTTCAATGTAGGCGGGATCACTTTACATATTTACCATTCCTTATATCAACAGCATATTATATGCCAACTTGTTGATGGGTTTTCTTCTGAAATTAGGCCACCTAATACACTAATTAGCTTCTACTTGCTTGCAGAATCCTCATCTTGTCATGCATCGCCCAACGTATACTGTAGGTCAAAGTCGTGAAAGTGACTTGTGGATAGGAGATTCTACAGTTAGTAAAGATTTATGTAATCTCAAGCACACTGAGACAGAGGTAAGCCTGAGTTTTTCTTAAGACACTATTTTATCCTGGCTCAAAAATTGTGTTTCTTCATAGTTTAACATTGTTTTCTATTGTTTCCCGCTTTTAGTAAAAAGATAATCACATTACTCATTCTGTTTATGTTTTTCTTATGACTAGAAAGGGGTATCCATTACTCTTCTTGAAATTACGGGGAAAAAAGGTGATGTGCAAGTCAATGGCAAGGTCTACCCAAAGAATTCTACTGTTCCTCTCAAAGGAGGTGATGAGGTTGTTTTTGGCTCATCTGGTCAACATGCTTACGTATCCTTAATTCATTATGTATGAGAGTTCATACTCATGTAAAAAATTTGAAACCCATTTGGATGTTAGAACTAGAATTACCAGCATTTCCTTGACTTATACTTTAGATCTTTGATAACGACTTATCTGCTACAAGTTTGGCCCATCCGGTTAGCATATTGGAAGCTCATAGTGGATCAATCAAGGGACTCCATCTTGAGGCAAGGTCTGGGGATCCCTCCACTGTAGCTGTTGCATCGACCCTGGCATCTTTGTCAAATCTTCGGAAAGACTTGTCCCTTCTCCCACCATCATCTCAAAATGGTAAGGATGGAAAACAAGGTTCAGAGGTGCCAATACTACCCTCTGCAAGTGGTCTGAGTCTGACAGAGAAAGATGATTTAGATACTGATATGAAGGATGCTTCTGATGGTAATGATGAACCTGGTGTTTTGGTGGATGAGAAGAATGATGTAATATCTCCTGGCGTTGAGAATGGTAACTTGAATCTTGATAATGTTGTACTAGATTCAGTTGATGCAGAGATTGGGAAGGTGCAACCTCTCCTTCAAGTGCTTGCTGGATCTTCTGCTTCTGAGTTCGATTTGAGTGGTAGCATTTCCAAAATTTTTGAGGAGCAAAGGAATTTCCGAGAACTACTCAAGGATTTTGATCGTCCAGTTTCTGCTTTAACTAGGCGCCAAACATTTAAAAATACCTTACAGCAAGGAGTAGTTGATTTCAACACTATTGATGTCACATTTGAAAATTTTCCATATTACTTATGGTAAAAATTTGATCTTAACCCCCCCCCCCCCTCTTTCCAGTTTTCTGGTTGGTATTGCTTTCGTTTCTGTCTTCTCTCGCACCAAAATTATGTTTGTTCAAGTTGAAATTGGCACTCGTGTATTTCTGGAATGTGTTCCATTGATTTCTATTCTACATTTTTGTCTGACAGTGAAAATACAAAGAATGTTCTGATTGCTTCCACTTATATACACTTGAAGTGTAACGGGTTTGCAAAATTTGCATCAGATCTTCCCACAGTGTGCCCTAGGATTTTGCTATCAGGTCCAGCAGGTAACTATTGCTCCATAGAAATCACTTATCTGGCTTTGTTGAGTTCAATCCTGCCCTCGAAATCACATTTTGACTTGCTGCTCACAGGTTCAGGATTCTCAGGAGGACATGGCCCAAAGGCACTTGCGAAGTACTTTGGTGCTAATAATGTTAGTTCGATTCTCTTTGATGCCTGGTGTGTAAGGTTTATTCTACTTGCTCCATGTGTCCTCATTTGAGGGGCTCATACTTTTTTACCACTGGTTACACCCAAGATGCCTTTTTATATTAGTTATCTTGCTTCCTATCGCCTCATTTCATGGAAAGTTAGAAATGTAGTTGAAAGCTATACGAGAAATACGCGACAAGCTAAGACTGTTCGGATTACAGGCCATTTCTGGTTTTCCAATTCCTTTTTTAGTAATAAATTGAATAGGAAAGTCTGTTTATTGGGGTTGAAAAAAGGAAACTTGTATCTAAAATTGTGAGACCAATAGCTCCTTTGCATAATAGCCAAATTTTTCTATTTTCTAGTGTAACCATCAAAAGATAAACTATTACATGTATTAAAAATGTTCATTTCATCTAACATTTACTGACAGAATATATGCAAAATGGCTTGAAAATAAGGAAAAAACAGCTTTGGGTAAGGGGGGAAAGAAAGGAAAACATTTTGGTTTGAGCCTTGGCCTCGAGAACAATAGGTATATTACTTCAATGGGGTATTACAGAATGGGACAGAAACTTTGTCTGCAAATTTGTTAGTTTGCTTGTGTGAATCAACAATTTTCCTTGTTTCATTTGGGATTTTGTTAGTATGCTCCTATAAATCAACACTGATCATCCACACTGCCCACTGCAAGCCAGATTAGAAGTAAATAGGGAAGTGCTTGACGGCTGGCTCAGGGCAATGAAATCTAAAGTTTTGCAAAGCATATGGATGGTGGTCAGACTATTGAACAGCTGCCCGCCTGAGAATTATTGGGCAGTGTTAAGTGAAATGGATTGTAGTTTGAACATTTTTGTTATTGTTGGTGTAAGAACAGGTTAATATGATCGAATTTTCATTACCCTCCAATTCAATTCCTTTTTCTTTAATATTATGTAGGTTTCAAGTTCCAAAGATGTCGAGCCTGTGAAAGTAAGTTCAAAACCAGAGAGAGCTAGTGTATTTGCTAAACGTGCGGCGCAAGCGGCAGCATTGCATCTGAATAAAAGGCCAGCTTCAAGTGTTGAGGCTGATATAACTGGTGGTTCAATTTTAAGTTCTCATGCTCAGCCCAAGCAGGAGGCATCGACTGCCTCATCAAAAACCTATACTTTTAAGAAAGGTAATTGTTTCTTTGATAGTGAGAACTCCCCCTTTCACTCTCTCTCTCTCTCTCTCTCTCTCTCTCTCTATATATTCTATCATATCTATTATCTATATATATATAGATATTATATATATAGCTATAGATATATATATAGATATAAATTATAATATATAATATCCGATAAAGAGATGGTTCATTATATATGTCGGGCTAGAAGAAAATATCTTTGTAGGTGGCCGTTTTTTGCTTAATGCTAAACCGTCATATTGACAGGTGATAGAGTGAAGTACATCGGATCCTTAACATCAAGCTTTTCTCCGTTGCAATCACCTATAAGGTAACTGCAGTAAGTCTGTTAATTTATTTTCCAGTGATATTAGTTCAATAAGCTCATTAAATCTCATACATAATATGATTGATGATGCATTTTGAATCACTTCTGAAAACTTGCTGTTTGAATAATGATCTCTGTTAGGATTGAAAAACAAGCTATTGGTCTACTTGTTATTCTCTGTGAATAAAATGCTCTCTGTCAGGACTAACTTCTTGCTTGGTTCATTTTCTTGTGAACAAAATGCTGTCTCTATTGAGATATGTCAGTCAGTCATTTCTTTATTTTAAAATCACTATAACATGCATGATTGCAGGGGTCCAACATATGGTTACAGGGGCAAAGTGGTTCTTGCATTTGAGGAAAATGGGTCCTCTAAAATTGGTGTCAGATTTGATAGATCAATTCCTGAGGGTAATGATCTTGGTGGCCTGTGCGATGAAGATCATGGGTTCTTTTGTGCTGGTATTTCTCTGCTGCCTGGTTTATATCAGAAAGTTCCATCATTTATTTGTTGCCTGTCCCAGCTATGTCGAATAACAGAGCATGCTGTTTTTGTGACCTGATCTTTTCTTTTTCTGCAGCTGACTTGCTCCGTCTTGATAGCTCAAGTACTGATGAAATTGATAAACTTGCTATTAATGAACTCTTTGAGGTATTTTCTAATATTCCTTTCCATTATACTATTCCACTTCTTAACCGAGTGTGATAGCTTATTTATATGTTTTTCTGTATAGGTTGCTTCAAAAGAAAGTAAAAGTGGCCCTCTTGTTTTGTTCATCAAAGACATTGAGAAGTCTATGGTGGGTAATCCTGAGGCCTATGCTGCTTTCAAGATTAAGCTCGAGCATTTGCCAGAGAATGTTGTTGCCATAGCTTCCCATGCCCAGTCGGACAGCCGAAAGGAGAAAGTATGCAAGGCATAGTTATTCTGCATTTCTTTCTGATAAAAAATTGACTTGTGATTCTGATAGCCTTACTTTTTAACTGTTACAGTCGCATCCTGGTGGCTTGCTATTTACAAAATTTGGAAGTAACCAAACAGCATTGCTTGACCTTGCCTTCCCAGTGTGTAACACTTTCTCTTCCTTTTCCTTTTGTTTTTGGTTTTCCCTTTTCTTGTTCTCAGTGTTGTACCTAAGAACTATGAGGTTGTGAGGCACTTTAGCTGCACGTCTTAGGGGGAGTTTGTCAATGTGCTAATAGCCTCATATGGATTTTCTTTATTTTGTTATTACCCATGACTGACACTAGGAGTCTCCAAGCCTTTTACATTTGGTCATTTACGAACTGCATAGTTAAAGAGCATACAATACAAAAGAGACTCCTTTTCCTCAATATGCTGAGATGTAGGAGTTGTCAAATGATTGGGTGTCAAATTGGGTTTTAAAAATATGGTGCCAGCTTTAATCCACAAAAACCCATTCCTCGTACTTCATTCTTATACAATACATTCTTCTCTACTCTAATGGGTCTACCACTCTACTCTCCACTTAAATACCAGACTTCTGTCTGTGGTTGGGTTCGAGCCCATAACATGCACCTAATTACATATCACCCACTGCACTCTTACCACTAGACCAAAGCCCTCGGAGCCGATTCCTGTCCATATTTTACATTTCTCAATAACCCAAACTGCATTTACCCATCTGTGTCTCTGTCCTCAAGTAATTATTTTTTAACACACACATGTAGATACATATATATGATGTGTCTACACTTGCAAATGGTTTCATATAATTATTTGAAAGTATTCTTGTGACAAGTCACAAAATTCAAATTTATCTTCTATTTTCCTGTGGCTGACATTAAGTTCTGAAAAGTATTACACTCACATGTTTGCATACTCTTTCATACATTACATGAAATTCTCAGGCATAGTGATGTCAAATTTGTGGATTAGATTGGGTATCGGCAGGAGTAGATTGGTTTTAGTAATCAGTACAGACATTAGCAAGCCACCTGACACCCATTTTATCCATATCCTTGTTCTTTTTTCTTATACAGCACAGATATTTCTGTTCTTACCCATCTTATACTAGGCATACATTTCTACTCTTTACTCATATCTCTTTATCTTTCAATCACTGAAGCTACTACCACCCACCCAGTGTTGTCAATAGCATTAAACACAAAAAGCTCTTAAGATCACTAAGGGAATTAAGCGCAAAAAAAGCGTGAGGCCGTGAGCTTTAATGAAAAACACGCGAAGGGAGAAAAAAGTACAAATATATATGTTTAATTCAAGACTAATGATTATAAGCTTTAATGACAAATATATGAACAAACAAATTGACTTTTTTTTACAATAAATTGAAATATCAATTGTTTAGTGTTGCATCTTCAGAAGAGTCTTATTTCAAGGAAAAGCATGCCTTGGAACACTGATGATGACAATGAAGCGCACATTAAGTGAGGCAAAGTACGCCTTTGACAACACTGCCACCACCTAACAATTTCCTCTAGAAATTTAATTTCATATGTGGTGTTTGTAGTAGATGCATGTGCATGATGTGTCTGTAAGTATGAGGGAGGGGAGTTGCAGAATGTAAGGTTACAAGGAGGGACAGGAAGGAAATAGTGTAGTTTTTATTTTTAGAACGAAAAATACCTCGTTTCTTTTGCGGGAGTTGTTTGGGAAGGGAGTTACAGAATGAAAGGTTACAAGGAGGGACAGGAAGGAAATAGTGTAGTTTTTATTTTAGAACCAAAAATACGTAGTTTCTTTTGCTGGAGTTGTTTGGGCATTAGAGGGTGGCAGGTGTGGCGTACAAAGAAACTGACTAGAGCATGTTATTAAATGTTTGTGGCTTTTTCCTTGATCAAATCCTTTAACTTCCATTCTTTCCCAACCATCCCCCAACAGAAACTATTCATCTCTTAAACCCACAGGCAACTCAGTAAAAATGGATTTTTGAAACCTATGCTAAACCGTTTTTATAAACTAAAGAGGCCTAGGGGCTTGGGTTTACCTGCAAAATGGTTGATATTACTGCATTTAATGTCATTTCTTTCCAGGATAATTTTGGTAGGTTGCATGATAGAAGCAAAGAAACCCCCAAGACGATGAAGCAGCTCACACGACTGTTTCCCAACAAAGTTACCATACAGATCCCTCAGGTAACTTTCAGTTTATGTTTAGACGGCCAACTGCATTAATTTTGATGCAAGCATTTAATATAGGTTTTGTGGCAGGACGAAACCTTATTATCCGACTGGAAGCAAAAGTTAGATCGGGATATGGAAACTATGAAATCTCAGTCAAACATTGCAAGCATTCGCAATGTGAGTGCGATTTACTTACCATCTAAGGGGAAAAAAACTTTTATCTTAGATCCCTTCGGTGTTCTCCAGTTGTGGATTCTGTAAGCCCATATGAAATATTCTATGTTCTGTGAAATTCTAGGCAACGCCATGAACATTTCTTTAGCACGTCAATTTTCATTTTCGTACTGTATTATGCTGGGTTCACCCGAAAGTCTAAAACCACCTTCTCATCAGCGTATCCCTTGTGAGAAGAGGCAGTTAATTTTGTTCGACCACTCATGGTGATGGACCTAAAGTTGTAAATAATGCTTACAATTGACAGTTATGGTGATTGTGTAAGAAAGAAGAGTATGATGCTTATGAAATTGCATCCTCAATGAACTGATTTATAGAGTTGTTCTAACTATATGAGTGATTTCAGGTTTTGAATCGATTCAAAATTAATTGCGATGACCTTGAAATTCTATGCATAAAAGATCAAGCACTGACAAATGAAAGTAAGTAATTTCTCATAGTTTTAGGCCTTTAAGATTTGAAATGCTTTAATTGATCATAATAGTCTGTCATGTTTATTGATGTGGTTGTCAAGGTGTTGAAAAGATAATCGGCTGGGCTTTGAGTCATCACCTTATGCATAAATCTGAGTCTGCTATGAAAGAGACAAAGCTAGCTATCTCCAGTGAAAGGTCAAATTTGATTTTCACCGTAGTCCATAATGTTGTAACATGTAGATTAAATGTTCTCTTGGTTCAATTGTGTAGGGGCGAAGTTCTTTTCGGTTAGTTCACATGTCACTGAAATGTCTTTTTTTTTTTGCAGCATTGCTTATGGGCTCAGTATGTTTCAAGGCATTCAGGGTGAAACGAAGAGTTTGAAGAAATCCCTCAAGGTGAAGGCTCTAGTTATTTTTCTGACTGTACAAATTTACTTATTTAAAGGTGCTTCTTATTCTGAATTTCCTGAACTGTGAGATGGGTGCTTGATTTTCAGGACGTGGTTACTGAAAATGAGTTCGAGAAGAAACTACTTGGGGATGTAATTCCGTCGAGTGATATTGGTGTTACTTTTAATGACATTGGGGCGTTGGAAACTGTCAAGGATACTCTGAAAGAACTGGTGATGCTGCCTCTTCAGCGACCAGAATTGTTTTGTAAAGGACAGCTGACCAAGGTAAAAGGAATTTGCTTTATGTTGAAGTCCATTGGCATCTTCATTACCCCATCTCTCTGTGTTTTTTTTTTTTGGTTTGGGGGAGGTTTAGGTTATTAAAGCTTGTTCATCAAGTATGCACTAGTGTTTCTGAATAAGATGGTATCTGCAGCCTTGCAAGGGAATATTGCTCTTTGGACCTCCAGGTACTGGTAAAACAATGCTTGCAAAAGCTGTTGCTACTGAGGCTGGTGCAAACTTTATCAACATATCAATGTCAAGCATTACATCCAAGGTACTACTGATGTGGTTTCTGCCATTTCTTTTTTGACTTGCCCTTCTTAAAATGGTTGACAACTTTTTCTTGCCAGTGGTTCGGTGAAGGGGAGAAGTATGTCAAAGCAGTCTTCACATTAGCTAGTAAAATAGCTCCGAGTGTTATTTTCGTTGACGAGGTTGGTGACATTTTCTGCACAATGCATCCATTTTTGCCCCAAATTTATTTCCGAAATAGATGACAGTTTGATTTCCCTTTCACATCCATACGAAGTTAGTAAGTTTTCTTCTTTATGTCATTATTGTTTATATTTTCCTTTTCCATCCATTTCTTCATGTCTACTAGGTGGACAGCATGTTGGGAAGACGAGAAAATCCGGGAGAGCATGAAGCTATGCGGAAGATGAAGAATGAATTCATGGTTAATTGGGATGGTTTGCGTACAAAAGACAAGGAACGGGTTCTTGTACTTGCTGCAACAAATAGACCCTTTGACCTGGATGAAGCAGTTATTAGGAGGCTTCCCCGTAGGTAAACTTAAATTTAATTATTTTTTTGTGATTTATGTAACTGATTGATTGATCATGATGTCTCAAGTATTTTATGGTAGTGATGCCGTAAGTGTACCTTCGATGCAGGTTAATGGTAAACTTGCCAGATGCTTCAAATAGGGAGAAAATTTTGGGAGTTATTTTGGCGAAGGAAGAATTAGCCCCAAATGTCGATTTAGAAGCTATTGCTACTATGACGGACGGGTATTCAGGGAGTGATTTGAAGGTCTGGATCAATATTACTTGTACTGCCTAATGTATTAGTTTTTGCAAACCCCATTCAAAATAACTGCATTTATTAATCCATGTTGCATATCATACTTACTGCCACTTTGAATTTCCAATCCCAGAATTTGTGTGTGAGCGCTGCGCATTGCCCTATTAGAGAAATTTTGGAGAAGGAGAAGAAGGTCAGTCGCCTGAGTTCTGTCTTGTTGTTCTTTCAAAATTTGGTTGAATTGGTGACCTGGATCCACAACATACAAAAGATGCAACTATTACTAATTTTGTTTGGAAGTTGTTTAGTTATGCTTCATGATGTGTGTGTTTCATTTCGTGATGTTTGAAATTATTGGGTCATCATCAACTGCGAGGTGTCTTTACACTTTAATCTGCTAATCTTTCGATTGTTTTTTTTTCCCCTACTTTTGGGGCATGATTTCAGGAGAAAAGATCGGCAATTGCAGAGAGCAGGCCATCACCGGCTTTGCATAGTAGTGCAGACATTCGTCCTCTTAACATGGATGATTTTAAGTATGCACATGAGCAGGTACAGTTGCACATACTTTGATTTGTTAAGATGATTTTATGTGTTGCATTCTACTTTCTTTGTGAAATTTACTTGGGGTTCAGGAGAAAGGTTGGTAACTTTATTTATTGCCAAGTAGTGAACTTGGAGAGTTGGGACTCTCGTGGATCCTTTGGGATGTTACCTGTTGCTGATCGTCAACATTAGATAGATATATACTCAAGTTTTATTTTATTTATATATTTGTTGGTGGGAGATACAGATTTGGATTTGGGAGCTGTCTTCATAAAATTAAGGGGTAAATCATATTAACTGGGTGAGTGTTGGCTCTCACGTCTTATTACATGCTACTGGTGAAGTAGTTCAAACGGAATTTGGTTTATGTGGATAGGGATTCTGTATCTGCACTGGCTGCCCCTTAATCTGACAAGCAAAATATAGAGATACTCCAGTACTCTTTTCTTTTACAATGGTGGTTTTTTAATGATGTGGTGCCACGTTATAAACCTTGCGTCCTAGTTTATTAAGCTAATTGCTTTGGTCCCTATTACAGCATCACAATCTTTGTAATGGTGCAATGCCTGCTAATTGTGTGGATACAAGTGACTAAGAGGATGTCCATTGGGTAAAGCCATGTTGGAGGTCCAAGGAACTTTGGTACTTGGACTTACGAGCTCAAATGCGATTCTTTAGGCAACTAATCTTATTGTGGTGTGCCTCTTTTTGGTTAATTCTAGTCTTCCACATAAACCTAAACCCACCTCATCTTATCCTTTGTGATTTTGCTTGCACGCTCCAGAAGAGCTTATCTGTAATGAAGAAGAGAAGTTGAGATAATGCGATCAAATAACCGTCACTCTTGATGACTCCATAACAGCAGCTAATTTGATAACGTCAATCAAATATCTTGCTGCATACGTGATGTTGGATGTTGATATCTTTTAGTAGATTCATGACTTGTTTTGTGTGTTGACAAATGCAGGTATGTGCCAGTGTGTCATCAGAGTCTTCAAATATGAATGAGCTTCTCCAGTGGAATGATTTATATGGAGAAGGTGGATCAAGAAAGAAAACATCTCTCAGTTACTTCATGTAGAGGAGATATGTTTAACTATATAGCAAGGCATTGGTTTATTTGTTTTCCTGTTCTGCAACCCGCGGTAACAGCGAGATCAGCATTGCGTGGATAATCCATTTCAGGTTCCCCAAAGTCCAATTGGCCTTGGCCCCTGACCCCCCCTTGTGTATCATACTTAGTTGATAGGAGTTTTTCCAGTTGCAAGTCCTGAAGTCTCACCCAATTTTTCTCATTTTTAGCTCTCTTCTCTGTACATATGAGTTGAGTAATTTAAGAAAAAGCATATCCTAATATTCTTTTTCTGCATTTGAGCTTTTGTATAGTTTGATATCTTCTGATGGAGTAGGCCTTGTTCTATAGTTTACTTTGGATAGCATTTCGACTTCGTTGAGCACGGACACCACCTCAATCCTGCTCTCTCTCTCTCTGTCACGAGATTGACTGCTCAACGTTTTCCTCAGTGAGTACGTCTAGCATAAGGTCACCGACCTCGCGTAAGAACTTAACCACCTATTCACTTTTTTGGGTAGATGGTACCCATTTCTTACAGAACATGAAAACAAAAGAGGAGGAGTAACACATCCAGAGATCTCTGTATGTGATTTTTCATCTTTCTATTTGGGTTAACGTAAATGTTTCCTTTTAGGGTATTCCAAGTTCCAATAGAGACATTGATTTCCTTACCTGCAACAGAGATAGCGTTACACCATTAGTGCAGGTCGCTACTTATGTGTCAAAGGAATTTGCTAACCTTAGGACATTAGTAGTTTTTGATATGTTAAATTTAGAACTCAGTTATTATTAGTTAAAACTCGTCTTTGTAAAATCCTAGCTTCGCCTTTGGTGTACCATAACACACCCACCTATCTGAAGAAAATGAAGATATGAGATAAACAAGAGGCAAAACTTTCACTACCAAGAGTTGAGAACATAGTTGCTGTCTTGCTGATAATCACGCTCTTCCCTTGAAATGAATATGAATTGCAATGACAAGACTCTCGAATTTGGCCTCAACTGACAATTAAACATAACAATTTTGGGCATGCACATCTAGACACCTCAACTTGTCTTCATTGTGGCAGTTTTACGTTTCAACTTACAAAATGTACTCCAAAATTTATATGTTACGTCAGCATCAAAGTGTTCATTGCATAAGACACACTGAGGATGAGTTGGAGTATTTAGTTGAAGTAAGACCAGGTTAACATGTTCTGTTCAGATCAAGTTTTTGAAGTAGTTGTTTGTCCAGTGATATTGTGTGCCTAATGCTGTGAATGATAAAAGAGTGTGAACCTGAATCACTCTGTGAGGTGTGATGAAGTCCTGGAGTGATTAACTGTCAGCTCTAAGTTTACAAAGTCAAGTTTGTGACTAAACTTTTAACATGTCAAGTGGATGTTTTTCTTTCTTTAGCCTCCTTTTGTCTTTCGAAAACAACCTCTCTAACTCCACCAGATATAGGTAAGATCTATGTATACTCTACATTACACGGCTAAGCCAAGTACACATTACAATCAATACAAAAACATAAAACCAAATAGAGTGTGCAGTATTTTGCTAATAAAATCATAAATTGTCTATGCAAATGACCTATGAATTTCAAAACAAGAACAACATATAGAAACACAACTTGTCTTAACACTAGTAAATAGTAAAATACCATACCTTAAAATAACATGTAAAACTGACTAAAATTTCATGCAAAATGGAGCTTTGACACCAGCTAGAGCAAGAATAGATGCTGGAATTCCCCACAAGGAGTCACCCCATATTAAACCAGAAGCCACTGCAGATCCAAAATCTTTTGCCTTCAGTTTGTTGTACATTTGCCAACAGAAAAGGATCAATGAACCTAAACACATGTCAATGGCAAAGTACCCTCCAAGGTAAAATGGTATAGCCATACACATTGGACTAGGAACGAATCGATAAATTCTATACTTGGTCTCACATTTCTTCAGCACCTGAGTGACTAGGTTGATGAGTATTGCAGCTACATAGAACCAAACAGAGAGGATGAGGCAATGAGTGGGTAGACTATCAAAACCTTCGACTCCAAGTAAGGCGATCCCACGATACATGAGAGCATATGGTGCAGGGTATGGACCGTTTGGATCACCTAAGGGATAGGCAGTGTTGAAAATTGAGAAGACTAGAGGAGTTATGATGCAACCCATAGCAGTTCCAATGAGTTGGCTAAAGAACATGGAAAGCGGAGATGAAAGGGTTAAGTAACCAGTTCTGAAATCTACCATCAAACCAGAAGCTGTGTCTACTATGCACATCATCAAACCACATGAAGCTAGCCCAGCAATCACACCACCGTTCTCCAGACCAACCCAATAACTAAACGTAAGGATTGCAATTTTTCCATAATTTGAGGCAAGGGACCAGTCAGTAAGACAAGCTCCATAAGAATTGCAGAAGGCCAAAATAGGAGCGATCAAATATGCAATCAAAACCATATACCATTTGAGTGAGGGGAAGATAATCGGTATCACAATGATAGATACAACTACAACACAAGCGTATCCCACAGCTGCTGCCCAGTTAGGAATCTGGTCTTTCAAGAAGTACTCGTTCTGTATCTTATTGTCATCATCCTCTTCTTCATCTTCTTTCCGAGGATTCTTCCTCCTCGTGAAACTTAAAGATTGTAACCACCAACATGTAGGCAAAATGGTAAATACCATCACCAAGCATCATGGCAATGGCGATAAATACTCTGTATCCTTGAATACCATGAAGACTTGTCGCGGATAAATCAGCAGAGTACCAAATCCCTTTCTTTGCTTCAATCATTGGCCACATTATAACCCATGATACTATAGCACCAATTAGCAATGATATATTGACCATGTAAGGGCAAAGCATACCAACTCCAACATACGTAGACGAAAAATCAAAATAGAACCTTTTAGCATAAGCTTGAGCACCAAATGTATGCAAGCTACCAAATCCACACCCTTCATCCCGTGCAACTAACCACTGAACAGCTGCGAATACAAAGCTGAACCCAAACGATTTGAACAATGAACTCACTTGTTTCTTCGCGAGCTTAGCTCCTTTTGGAGTGTGAAAACAGTTGATAAGATATGCAGTTGCAGTTCCACTAGGATATGTTAAACTTATACTTCATTATCATCAAGTTTCTCAATGCCACAATGGAGAAAAGCCCCGCGAAACTAACCACAAATAGATAAGGAAACATCCAACTAACAGAAAGTTTCTTAGTATTATTCGGGGTATTTCCTGCCCCTGATTCTTCTGCTATATACGGACTCATTCCCAACATATAACTTGCTGTTCCGCTGCTAAATGCAATGCCAGAAGAAGCAACGACACACATCTGTATAACAGTCTTTCCTGCCTAGTAAAAGGCTGCTTCAACAATCCAAACTTGTCAATAGCAACACTCCATGATCTAACCCCCGCGAACCCTAACAGTCCAGCTGGTACATTGAGAGAAGGGATAACACCAGTTGTGAGATTGAGTTTGCAAACGATGAAGTTGAAGACAATGCTCAAGATCAATCCGGTCACCATTGATCTCCACGTTATCTGCACATATTCGTCCTTGAATGCATACTCTCTTGATCCTCCTCATCTCCATTTCTCAACCTACATTTTTGTTTTTGAACCACTATATGCCCCACAACACCAAAGTAAGTGATACGTTTCTAGTTCTGAAAGTGCGTACACCTTTTAATAATAAAGTGATCGAAAAGTTGGAAGGAAGAACTCAAAGATTGCTCATGCTAGTAGTTTTTCAATTGATTTCAAAGTTTAGTTGTCCATATATACACAATCCAATCAAAAAATGTAAATGTTATTCAAAGTATATAAATAAATCAATATTATATAAGTAAATTTACTCGAAAGCACGTGAATTATGATCACACTTTAATTTTTATTTTTCGATCAACAACAACAACATACCATCGGTTTATTAGCAATTTCGAAGAAAACATATTGAACCACAAAGAAATAGAGCAAAGTCTAGTATATAAATGAATCAATGGTATTATATAAGTAAGTTTTACTCAAAAGCATGTGAATTATGATCACACTTTAATTTTTATTTTTCGATCAACAAGAACAACATACCCTCGATTTATTAGCAATTTCATATTCAAAGAAGAAAACGTATTGAATCACAGGAAAATAGTGCAAAGTCTACAAAAAGGAAGCAATAACTACAAAATAATGTAATGATCGAACAATAGAAGAATAAAATATTAAACACAATATTAAATAACGATGGATATCAAAAACATTTTTTTCGATCTATGTTAGATTAATTTATTCTATTCTATTGACAGAAAAATGAGAATTTATTATTTTAATGCTTTGAATATCTCAAAAAATATAAAAATAAACTCTTATCAAAACTTTTCAATCAATTTATATTATATTTCAAAAATATATAAAACGGTAATTTGATTAGTAGACAAAATATTGAAAAAGTCTTCAATTGAGCAAACACTACTTCCGATTGTTATTTTTCTTTTCACTAAACAAAAAATAAAATGAAAAAATCAATTAAATTCAAAATAAAAATAATCAAAAGTAGAAAATTAGGAGAATTTTGAAAGTAACTTTTCTTTACCTTGATAGATAAGTGAAGAATGATACAATATTATAACTTTGAATATACAATGATAAAACTTAATTAAATAAGGGAAGTTGAGAAAATAAAATATTTAAAGGTGTAATCTTCTTCTGCATTAGGAGTGTTAATTCACCAAAAATATGTACAATCTAAATTTATTAAATTTCAAATCAAATATTAAATGAAAAGTGAATCTTTTTACTTATTTACTCCACCAAAAATAGTTGTTAAATAATTTTTGTCCAATTTAAGAAATGAAGAGATAAGTTTATCCTTTTATATCTATTTTACTCTTACTATTTAGTTTTCAAAATTTTATCCTTTTATATATTTTACTCTTACTATTTTGTATTCAATACAGTATCTAATATATTTTTCAAAATATTAAATTCAATTTATTTAGAGGATAAATAGTAACATTTCTCTTATTGTTTATTATGTTAAAAGATATATGTCAAGTTAATAGTAGACAATTATTTATTAAACAGAAAGATTAATAGTTATATGATATTTATGCAATTCACTTTTTAAACTTAAATTTCTTCCACTTTTTCTATTTATGGAAATAGAAATACAAATCTTTATTGAAGACAAAAAAATAAGATAAAATTATCACTCTAACACTTTATCTTGTATCCTTATTGATTCCACTCAATCCGTGAATAAAAGTTAAAATAAGTGAGTACTAAATTAACTTTAGTGATGAAAATTTGGTAAAAATAACAAATTCTTTTCATATTTTTTAAACTGTGTTCAAATTAAATAACGTCACATAAATTGAAACAGAAATTTCAAATCAAATAACGCCACATAAATTAAAACGAAGATTGTAATATTTTAAACTTTAAAATCGATTATAATTTTGATAATTTATATAATAATCATTTCTTTATTAAATTAACTATTTGTCAAATTTTCAACTCGTGAGTACGAGAAAATATATTATAAAGTGTAACTTCATTTGGCATTAATATATCTCATGATTAGGAAATGAAAAAGGTTAAAATTAAGTTACTAAATATTTATTTTATGATGCCAAAATATAATTATTTTTTATCCTTTTAAAATAGAGTTCACACTGACAAAATAATCATTTAATTATTTATCTAATATTTAAAATTTTAAAATTAACTTAATTTCATGTATTAAATCTTTCCAGGTTAGAAAAATATAGAAATTCAAAATCGACTTAATTTTATTTTTTAAAAGAACAATTACACTTTACTTGTCATACAAAATAATTTTACATTTAGACTTTTGATAAAAAAAACTTTTCTATTATAAAAAAAAAAGCGATACACAAAGCATTTCACATTAACTTTTTTTTAAAAAAATACATACCTAAATACAAATATTAACCATATCCTACCAAAGTAACGCTCAAGTTAATGTTTGGAATATCTCAAAAATATAAAACAGATACAAATAAAATACAATACCTTTTTAATAGAATTCTTATAAAATATTTCAACCAATTTATATTACATTTCAAAAATATATAAATAGGTAAAATTGAATAAAATGGTACCTTGATAAGTAGATGAAATCTTGAAAAAGCCTTCAATGAATTTTTCTACCAATAAATATAACATGTAACACTTCTCTTCTAATGTTTTTAAAACTTCTACTTGCTAAATCTTCTTTTCACTGAACAAAAAAGAACATAAAAAAAATCAATTTAATTCAAAATAACAAAGAGAAAAAAAATTAAGAAATAGAAAAACTAGGAGAATTTTGTGAATAATAAGAATGAGATTTTGTAAAAGGAGAAAAAAAGCTTTACATGATATAATACTTTATCTGGAATATATAAAAACTAATTAAATAAGGGAAGAAGAAAAAAAAATATTTATAGGTATGATTTTGCTACAATTAGGAGTGTTCATTTACCATAAAATTCTACCATCCAAATTCATTGAATTTCAAGCAAATATTAAATGAAAAGTGCATTGTTCAAATGATTTTAAGAAAACTAATTAATAGTTAAAGAGTATTTTTATAATTTAATTTTTGAATAGATTCTTCTCATTTTTCCTATTTATGGAGATTATGGAAGTAAGTGTTAATTGAGCAATTAGAGGGGAAAATTTAATAGAGAAAATAATCATTTATCATCTTTACTTATTTGTAAGATGTAGGTATTTATTTAAAATTGATTAGAATTCTTTACTTATTTTACTTATTTGAACTACGTTAAAAGTCCAATCTATCTCAATTCAAAAAAAAAAAATATAGAGAAATTCATCATTTATCATCTTCACTTATTTGTAAGAAGTAGTTATTTGAAATTGATTAGAATACTACCTTAAAATTTCCCTTTTTTGAACTATGTTAAAAATTTAATATATCTCAACTTATGTAATATTTTTTTATCCATTCGGAAAAAAAGTCATCTTTCCTGATAACTATTAAATTGCATCATATTTTTATTGAATCCTGCTCAACACTTTATTGTGAATAAAAATTAAAGAGTATTAAAGTAATAAATGCAATTTGGTAAACATAACTAACTCTTCTTGTATTTCTTAAACTTTGTATCCAAGAAAACGACTTTAGATATATTGACGGAAATATAAACATTTAAAACTTTAAAATTAATTATAATTTTGTTAAAGTTATAGCCTATAGGAGTAGTGGTTCTTTCTTTATTGACTAAGCAATTGTCCATCTCAAATTTTCAAATTATGGTACGAGAAAATAAAATATTAAGGTGTAAACTTCCAATTTGTATTAAAATTTCCAAATGATAAACGAGAAAGTTTTTAAAATTAATTTTCTCAATATTTAAAGTACGAAGCCCTATACCAAAACATATATTTTTTTAAAGCTTTTAAAATATAGTTCACCCTTTGAGAAAATAAATCATTTAATTATGTAAAAAAATGCACACCTTTTGTTTAACTTATTTCCATTATTTCCTCTTACTTTTTAAAAATTTCCAAGATCTCTTATTTTTTTATGTATTTGAGCCGCATATTAATGTATTTGAGTCAGTATTTAGTGTACTCAAGCTACATATTAAGTATCTGAGTTAATTTGTAATGTATTTTAACTACATATTAATATATCCAATCCAAATATTGTAATGTATTTGAGCTACATATAATGTATCCGACCTAGTTTTTGATGTATCCGAGCTTTAATTATTGTATCAGTTTTTTTAATTCTTAAGAGGTTAATGTAATTAGAAACTTATTGAGGATAGATTATAATTGAGTAACTTTCACATATAGCAAACACAAAAATCATATTTGTATGTTATAGCTATACTTTTTATAATTGCGCTTCATAACAAACATAAATATGTATATTTTCCTATACATATACAAAAAAAAATTGTATAATTCACTATCAATATAAAAAGAAACCAGTTGTATAATTCGCTATACATATACAAAAGAAAGCAGTTGTATACAAAAGATCAATTATATAATTTGTTTATGTATAAAACGAGAAAGAGAAAAGAAAATTAGGCAGGGTATTATTTGTATTGCATAATTATAAGTGTACAAGACGAATATATATATATATGTATTTGCATGTGTATATATAATTTTCTCTCGCTTTATATAAACAGAAACACAATTTATACATTTCGTTTCTGTCTGTATAAGCGAGAAATGCGAGGGTGGCGAGCGAGATCTGGGAGAGGGGAACGAAAATATACATAATATATACAATTTTCTTCGTTTTTTACAAATAAAACCACATTTTATCCATATGTTTTTGTATAAAAAACGAGGAGGAGGGAGAATGCGAAGCGAGAGTTTGGGGGAAGAGGAGGGAACTGACAAACAGTTTGCGCACACATTGACAACAATTAAATCAAAAAGTATAATTGTACATATGATTGAATTGTTAGTTGCTAGTATATTACAATTTCCATATAATTTCATATTAAAAATATGGATTTTATTGTTAAAATTTACTATAAATAATCCCAATATAGTCATATTTCCAAATATAAAAAAATTGGACTCTTTTTGTATATTTTCAGGCCCAAACTAGAAGCCTAAATATCCAATAACCCGGCCCATACTCCCTATTCTAGAACTCTCACGCGCTCCGTAGATTCCCCACGCGCTCACTCTCCTTCTTCATTTCTCAAATGCAACAACGGAACCATAGCTCACACAAAAACGACGCCGCTGCTTTGAAGCTGAAGTTTCTAGAAGGTTCTGGATGATGAATCACTCCAACGGTATGCCTCTCCTTTGATTTTTCCTTTGAATTTCATTCAAAATCACTATGAAAATCATAAATATTCAAAATACTTTTCGTTCAACTTATTGCATTTCCTTAACCTAATTGCAGATGCATTTTAGACGGAATTGCTTCTCCAGGCACTGATTATAATTGATATTTTGAAACTCTTTTTTTTTTACCTTATCAAACACTTTTTAATTTAATTTAAGTCAATTTAAACTTATTATAAGTTACTATTTTTTATATTTGTCAAATATTTTCAAAAATCACTAATTAAACGTTTAAATTATAATTTTTAAAAAAACTAATTCCAAGACAACCTCCATTTTAAAAAGAAAATGATCTATGTTTAAGAGAAAAAAATAAAAATCATTTCCAAATCAATTGTTTCTATTTTCTAATATAAATATTCTTTCTATTCAACAATATCTGTTCATTACTGATTTTAAACACTTCCTAACAAATTATAAATTAAAAAAATAATTCTATTATATTAGTCTTTAATTAATATAATAAATACAACCTCTTACAAAACATAATTAAAAAACTATAATTAGATAAGGTGTACAATTATCCATTAATTTATATAGTTGACAAATACTACTATTAGACTATAGACAATAAAATTTGCTTCGAGAAAATAATAATCAAGAACAAAAGATTATAACAACAATTGATTTATTATATCAAGTGTTAGGGTTATAATCTCTATGATTCCTCTGAATTCGTCTTTTCAAATATAATTCAAAGGTTTTAAAGCTTGATCTTGAACTTGAATTTATCTTGATCTTGATCTTGGACTTGAACTTGAACTTGATCTTTATGTTGAACTTTATCTTCATCTTGAACTTGAACTTTATCTTGATTTCTTATTGAATCCAAGCGTTTCGAACTTGATCTTGAACTCTTGAACTTGTAGAGAAATCTGCACATTTTGATTCACGAGTTTTCTCTAGTTTTTTGTCCAAATTCTTGGCTCTTTTTTCTGTATTATGAGACCTCTATTTATAGTTTTTGGATAGAGGAATTGCGATTAGAATAGGACTCCATTCGGCCAATCAGATTTAAGTGACATGTCTGGGTTTATGAAGCAGACTTTAATTAAATTTAATTATTGAATTTAAATAATTTTAAATCAAATTATATTAATCTCCATAATATCTATATATTCATTAATTTAATATATCGACAAACTTATAAATAAATGTAATATTTTAAGTGACTACAATGCCCCCTTCTTCCATTTTTGTCGAGATATTTTTTATCTTTCAAAGGAATAGGTTTGAGGAACTTTGAGACTCAAACTCGATACTTGGAGATTTTGAATACTTCATCTTGAAACAATTTTATTCATAAGAGTTTGCCCCCATTGAGTCACCACCACTTGGTGTAAGTCTGAAGTTTTATGAAAGCTTACTCGTAGCTTTAACTCATGTAACAGATCAAGTGGAAACATTTGATTTTTTGACACTCATGCAACTGAACTTAGAATATGGTTCTAAGTGCCTATGTACCTCAATGAAGAGGATCAAGTCACAATGTAGTTCTGAGGAGTGAGCGCTTTTTTTTCTTTTTTTTTTTGTTGTGTCGTACACAGTTTATACTCTTGCGGGTCAGAAGTGACATGCAATTTAGGCTCGTACCTTAAAGAGCATTTTAACTTGAAGATTTAACTCAAATTCAAAAAGCTTTATTATATACAATTTAGGCTCGTGTCTCAAGGAGTATTTTAACTTGAAGATTTTCTTCAAAGTCATCTTCGGATGCAGACTTGCCCCCACTTTGAAATTCTTCAATATCTTCATCTTCATGAGGTCCATAAACAAGAGATTGTTGATCTTTTCTTAAAGTTATGTTTAATGTGCACGAGTTGCCAACTCTTCGAATGTATTGGGCTTTAAACCTTGTAAAATGTAGCGAAGACCTCAATTCATACCTTGGATGCGCATTGCAATGCTAGGAATTTCACTAAGGCGATCTTTGCAGTTGAGGCTCAAACTTCATTAGCGATTGATAAAGTCAACAATTAACTCATCTTCACCTTAACGAGCCTTTGTAAGTCCAATCATACTAACGAACGATTAAGGACACTTGCTCTAATCGCTCCCAAATATCTACAGAATTAGGTTCAAGATATGTGTACCATCAAAGGCATTTTCTTTGAGAGATTGAACGAACTCTTTAACAATATAATCACCATACGTCTCAGCAGCATTGGAAGTCTCAATAAACTGCGCTATATGTGGTTTGGGGTTTCTTTGTCATCAAATTATTGAAGCTTAGGGGTTGATAAACCTCAAACACACTTTTCAAGTTATCATCTTTGGTATATGGATTGCATATATGGGAGAAAATTTGGATGGAAAACTCAGATTTTTTCGACGGCCTCTATGATAAGTTTTTTAATTGACAATTGGAATCAAAACTTCAACTTAGATAGGAATCTCTTTGATCTTTGTGTGATTACGCAAAGACTCTACTTCGTCTTGAATTTTAGAAAGATTCAGAGGGGAAATTGACTTGATCTTCTTTTAATCATGTTATTCATCTTATTTTAAGCTTTGAAAAGTTTAGAATCTTGTTCGTGGCGCACTTTGTCTAGACTTCAAGTACGGTAGTTAAAGCTGTTAGTTGGTCTTCTATAGTAGCAGGACATTTTGATATTTTGTTAGCTTGAAAAAGTTGAGTTGGGAGAGAGGTAATATGGTCCATGGCGCGTGTCAGAATTTGTAGACAATAAATTCGAGTTGAGAAAACAATAATCAACGAAGGAAAATTATAGCAACAATCGATTTATTATTTCAAGTGCAGGTATTACAATATCTATGATTCCTCTGAATTTGTCTTTTCAAATATAATTCAAAGGCTTTAAAACTTGATCTTGAACTTAGAATTTATCTTAATCTTGGGCTTGAACTTGGACTTGGACTTGATCTTGATCTTGGATTTAAATTTAGAATTGGACTTGATCTTGCTCTTTATGTTGAACTTGAGTTTTATCTTGATCTTGAACTTGAGTTTTATCTTGATCTTAACTTCTAGTTGAATCCAAGGGCTTCAAATTTGATCTTGAATTTTATCTTTATCGTTCTTGAAACTTAAATACTTGAATTATTGAACTCTTGAACTTGTAGACAAATTTGCAGCTTTTGATCCACGAGCTTTCTATAGCTTTTAGTTAAAATTCTCGGTCCTCTTTTATGAACTATGAGACCCCTAATTATAGTTTTAGGATAGAGAGTTGCGATTGGAGTAGGACTCCCTTCGACCAATCAGATTTAAGTGAAATGTCATATGAGTTTTATGAACGAATTTTAGAAATTCGATTTATGAATTTACAATAATTAATCAAATTATATTAAATCTATCAAATATTATAGTTGGACTAATATATTCACTTAATTTAAGATTAATCCGAAACAACTTATAAATGTATATTTTAATAAATTTTAAGAGTAAACTACATAGACATCTCAAAATAGATAAAAACAAGTGGAAAACAATTATATACTAAATGGTATATTAAACAATAAACACCCATAAAGGAGAAAAATATTTATGTATACTCATAAAAAATTAAAGGTTTAAATTATTGTTTTTTAAAATTATTCGTATATTTTATTTAGATATCTTAATTATAACTATTATCTGTTGAGGACAATTTTAAGAGATCGCCGTTGGAATGTGAGGGGTATGGGTTGCTTTCATTCCAGTTCTCCTCCTGTATGAACATGACCCATTCCACCATGTGTTTCTGTCAAGCAATTAAATTTCAATTTCAATTTCTTGTACTTTGACAATCAACTTTGGGATTTTGTATTTTAAATTTTAATTTGAATATATCTTAATTAATATAGACTAAAAAAATATATGTTGTCTTAATTTATGTTAATATTTTTTTATTTGAGATTTAAATAAGTTTAATTTTTTTATGTATATTTTAAAATTTAATTTGTCAATTATTGTAATCTTTTAATATTTTTTACGTAATTTATAAACACATAAATTTTATTAATTCTTTTTAAAAATTTCATTAAATTATCGGTCAAATTTTAATTGCTTAACTCTTAAAAAATAAAATGTGTCACGTTAATTAGGATAGAGAGAATAAACACAATAGTCAAACATCTTTTTAATTACTTTATCCATCTTAATTTTTATTTGGTTAAGTTTAACTTGATATAAAATAAATAAAAAAATAATAGAAAAAAAGATTTAAAATTTTATAATTTTGATGTAAAGATAAAGAAAAATTGAAATCAAAGAGTTATCTATCATCAAGAGAAGAGGTATGACTTTTGAAATGAACTTAAAGAAAAAGAAACAAATTAAAATCGGAGAAATAATTACGTATTAATCTACATATAGATAAAAAAACACAATATTCTCTCTATTTGAATTTATTTATCTTTCTTTTTTTTAGTTCGACATAAAAAAATATCTGTATCCTTTTCAATTTTTTTTTATTATCAATTTTTACATATTTAATATTGTAAAATTAAAAAATATTTGATACATTTAAAATTATAAAATTATAAAATATAAAAAAGAGATGGTAGACATAACATTTTTTATTAGAGATAATTAATAAGAGAAAAACTGACTTGATCTTTGTAAAAATTTCTAATTTTTCTCCAAATATACACATTCACTTAACCCTTATAAATATATTTATAACACATATTTTAATTTAAAGTCAAAAATCAAAGATATTATTACTTATTTTTTAAAATTTCGTATCAATCAAATAAAATAAAATTGAAACGGAGATCATCCCTTACATTTCGACCTAACTTCGTTGACTTTTATTATCACTTCCTTTCTCCACCGCTAAATCAAAGAATCATCTAAACTACTATTTTCTTTTGTTCACTTTTACTACTTTAATTTTTTGATTTTCAAGCCACTTAAGATGTAATAATTAATACTATAAAAACTTATTATAAATTCATATATTAATGGATATATAGTCAAATAAATTTGAAATATAAATTATTAATATCAAAAATAAAATTAAAAAAAAGTAATTAATGTGTTACAAACATATTTATGCTATAATGAAAAAAATTAACAATGTAATTGATTGACTATCTAAACTGTCACCTTATTGATAAGAAAGAATTCAATTCTACGTTATAATTCGTCTCTATTTCCTCTTCCCTACTCCCTAACCCCCCCCCCCTCCTTCTCTCTCTCTTTTTCTTTTAATAGTGAATGTTTATTGATGTGGAGTCTCTTTTTAAAAAAAAAAAATAAATCAATTTCACCCCTTAATAAAGCAGAGAGGTTGTTCTTAGTCAGGCAATAAAATCTCCTAGATTATAGTATTTTAAAGAAATAAGAAGTTTTTTCTTTACTTTTTTTCCCCTCATTTTTCATTGTAAAAAGAGAAGTAAAAATCTACTGTATTTTTTTTTCTAGAGTAACTTGCAATAAAAGATAGGAGTTAGGACTATGCAAAAATCAAACAAACAGACGAATGGAACCTATAAAATTTTTGTTGGTTTATTGTTATTGGTTTAACAATTTTATAGAAAAACTTTTTGGATTATCGGTTCGATGTTGATTTTTAATAGTATGTATTATTGGATAAACCTACTTATTTACATTTCATAATGACTTTAAGTTCACAATTTCACATTATAAAAATATTAAAATCTATAAAAAACTCTATTCCTCTTAATTTCTCTTTCTGTTATGCTTGTATAGTTTTTTCTTGTTTGTATAATTACATTATTGTGTATATGCATCAAATTTATCATAAAAGTCATATACTTATGTTTAAAATATTTTCTTATTAATTAAATAAAAAATTAAATCATTAAAAATTAATAATATACGACCCTACATAGGGTCTAGGAGTATCTAACCCAACTGGCCACGTCCCATCACGTTCCGTTTTTTGTGAAAAGGGTTTATAATTTTCTCATTTTTTTACGGTCAAAATAGAACTTTTCATATTTATAATATAATAAAAAAATAAAAAAAAATAATATAGTACTATTTGTTTATTAGTAGAAATTGAATATAAATACTTACTCCAATGATGTTCATGCCTTCTCCATTCTTTAATCTGAGTAACAGAATCAGTAGGGGTGTGCGCAAGTTAGCAACGATGAGTTGGACGTCTCATTCTTCTACTTTCCTCTTACCAAATCTTCCCGCCGACGACGCTCCTGCTCTAACGTACGCTCTCGTTATCCTTAACCAAAGCCTCCCGAAATTCACTCCTCTGCTTTGGAAGCACGGTAATGGACTTGCGGCTCTTCGTTTTTTTTTCAGCGTTTTTCGTAGTTTTCTGTATTGTTATAGTCTAAATATGGTATATGTGAAATGGTGATCTCTTCGTAAAATTATAATATTAAGTTATTTAGCTTGAGGACTGGTTATCAATTTGTTCCTGATTCATTTTTTTTTGAACTTTTTTTAAGTAGTGCATTTGGCTCTGGGATTTGTGTTAGTTTTTGTCTAATATGGTGAATATGTTGTTGTTTAGAACAGCAAAGGTTCATATATGTGCTGACGGTGGAGCGAATAGGGTGTTTGATGAATTGCCAGGCATGTTTCCTCATGAGGAGGCTTCTGAAATTCGTAAGAGGTGAGTTTGAATATATTGAGTGATTTTTGTGGTTAATGAGTTCTGTAGTAGCTTATTGATTTAATTTGATGTGTTTTTTTAATGAGTTTTGTAGTAGTTTACTTTCTACAAAAGAAATTTTATTAGCTTTTGAGGTGTTTAGAGAGGAACAACTTTTTTTGTAGTTTACTTTCTACAAAAGAAATTTTGCTCTTTTGTCTTTTCCTTTGTGTGTTTTCAATGTGTGAAATCTGTTTTTGATTCCATTGTTTTCTCGTCTTTTTTTATCTTTGCCTTTGTTGTTGTTGTTTGAATCACCTCGCGAAAAGTTTTAGCTCATAGAGAGATTTTATTCTTAGTCAATGTTCATCAAACTCTCAAAAAATGCACTGCTTTTGGAGTATGTGACATGCACCCATATACATCTTTGAAGAGTCCAAGCAAAAAAGCAACGAAAAATCAACAAGGGTTATGTTGGAATGGTAACTACTCTTTCATCCTTAATCGGAGGTCTCAAGTTCAAATTCTCTTTGTTATGAAATCGCCTTTGCTAGGGATCGGAGCTTTAGTCTTGGAATTCCAATTTATAATGAACGCATCTATAAATAAAAGTTGTTCGTGGATCAGTTACGTTTACAACACTTCCTCATGTGCGAGCCTCGTTTATTTTTCCTTGGACCAAGATGGACTAAAGGAAAGCTTAACTTGGATTTCTACATTAGGGAAGAAAATTAGTCACTATTTGAGATTAGGTTAGGTTGTCTGCATCACATCACTTGGGGTGCGGTCTTCTCCGTTCCCCGCTAACGCGGATGCTTTGTGCACCCGGATGCCTTTTTATAATAGGATTGAACTTTAAATTAGCTAAAACATAATCTGACTATATATAAAAGCTCATATTTTATCTTTTTGTTTGGCCAAAGCACATTTTCTTTATGTTTGGAAAACCTGTCTGTTATCATTGATTGAATTAGACTAAATCATGATCTTATTGCAGGTACAAGCCATATGCTATTAAAGGAGATATGGATTCAATCAGAACTGATGTTCTTGATTATTATAGAGGCCTGGTAAGCCAGAATTTTGTTATGGTGGTCCTGTAGTTGCTCAACAAATTTCTTTTGAAATGGGATATTTTTTTTAAGAAAATTGTGTAGGGATAAGTCTAAAATTTAGAGAACATTAGTTTTAGAGAAACCATAGTTTGCCTTAAAGGACAAATTATTTAGTATTGAAACTAAATGGAGCCTGAATTGTGTGGCCGAAAGGAGATGATTGATGTAGCTGGTCTCAACTAATTTGGGATATGAGACCTAGTTAATTGAGATATTTTTTAAAATTTGTCCCTTAAGACTACTTTAATTGAATCATCACTTTGGGTTAAATGCTTGCCTCCAGGGAGGATCTCAAAGAATTTGATGTTGAAAATTGACTTGTATCTTTTCAGAGAAAGGTAACACGGTGAGTCTTTTTTCCATGTGGTGGCTCAAATTGGATACATTATGGAGTGGGACATAATGTGATGGGTTACTAGTGTATGATGTGTTAAGGGCTTCCCTGTTGGTCTCAGAGTTAAATGATGTGATAACATTAAATTACAATCCAGTTAGGAAGATCAGAAATTCAAGTAGCTTGTATGTAATAACGAAATGAAAAACTTTGCTAAATTGTGTGCCAGAGTGAGAAACTTGCTTACAGCACAGTGAGCTCTGCAAATATATTCTTCAGTCTGGTAGAGAGATGCCTACTTTGTTAACACCAAGAAGTTCCCAAATTTATTGTTGAGTTCAAGCTTTTGAGCTGCATAACGACCATTGTTACACTTTTAGTTACTAGTTTTTGTGTGAGTATTACATCAAATGTATGTGCTCTTGTCTAAATGTCTTTCTAGCCTATTTAACAATTATACATGTGCATTTTTCTCATTTTGAATCATGTTAAAACTCCAATTTTGGGGATGATTAGCTAGCTGTCTACATGTGTATTTCATTTTCCAGCATTTCATTACAAAGCATGTTTGAACCGTATTTTGAAGATCTACCAACTTGGGAAAAACCATATTTTGAGATTTGCTTGCTAACCACATGCAGGGAACCAAGATAATTGATGAATCTCAAGATCAAGATACTACAGATCTTAATAAATGCGTTACATATATTCGTGACTCACTAAACTCGGAACATCCAAATGTAAGTTAAGCTTTGCAGCATAGCTCTGGAAATTTTTAACCTTTTTCTATTTGTTATAAATATGTGGTATTCTAGTTTACATCTGTTAAAAATGTCATTTCACTATATAGTTTCTCAACCAATATCTCCATCATCTCCTTGTGGATATTTGTGATCTAATTCTTCTGCAGTTATATTTACTCCAAATAATTAAGATATTATTCTTTTTAGAATGGATGCTTGAAATAGTAAACGTTTTGAGCTTTGCCCTAAACGGTTCTGGATCATCATGCACTGTCAAATTTTGGAGTTGACAGATTGGGTTTTGGTGATATACATTTTACAGTATGGCATAGTCATTATAAACATGAAACTGTATTAAATGGTGCAATATATATTATATATTTTTTAAGAATAAATGGAGCAGTATATTTGTTGTCTTTTATTATTATTTTGAGTTCATCACTGCATCTATTATTGACATTGAAAAAAAGCAACTATTGTGAAGCTTAAAACTTAAAAGTCTGATGCAGTATTACAAGTCAACATATTGACTTGAATATAGGCTTCCATCACTGGAAAGAATGTCCTAATAGAGTTTCAGTGGATTAACTTTATCTCTGTGTAATTACAGTTGTGTATTCTAGTCACTGGAGCACTTGGGGGAAGATTTGACCATGAGATGGGAAATATTAATGTCATATGCTGTTTCCCCTCCATGCGGATTATTCTTCTCTCTGATGATAGTCTAATCCAACTTCTTCCAAGTAAGCATCATCACAAGATTCATATACAATCCTTAGTTGAGGGCCCACATTGCGGACTCATACCCATTGGAATGGTTGCCGGAAGAACCAGTACTACGGGTCTCCAATGGAATCTGGGTGAGTAGCTCAATCTACTTTTTCCATATAAAATTTTATGTGTGGTTTAGATGCTACCTACTTTATTTTGTTATTGGCTAATGCTTTATGCCAAGGACATCTCTGTTTAGCTATTGGTTCATTTACAAGAAGGATACAATTCTCGCCAGATAGCCAATGCTAACATTTTTTCTGGTAACCAACTTTAGTTTCATTACTTAAGTGATGCTTTACAAACCATCTGAAGGGAGAGTACTTGTTGGACACAGTCCCCCCAAGTACTCCGTCAAAAATATATAAGCTAATGTCAAGAGCAAATAGAGTCAATTGTAACTACCAGAGCCTATAATAACAAGTCATAGGCAGCTATGGATAAAAGTTGTGATCTGTCACCAAGCTTTGCAACATTTCCTGCTTTAATATGGATTTCATGTATCACTTTCTTGTCATCATTGTTGTGGACTATTTCTTGTTTAGGAAATCCCTGAGTTCCTTTCTCTCCATAAAATATTAACTCCTGCAGCTAGCATCATCCTGTATTATCTCAGCTTTGTGACTTCTGCCTTTTTGCATATGCTTCAGCTCAAAGTAATTCTTCATTCCACTCCATGGTGCCTCTGCCAATCCATATTAAGAGTTTTTCCATACCTGAGTTGATATTGTCCAAGCAAAGAACAGGTGGTTTATACTCATTTTCCAGCTCACACAGTGCACATTGTGGTTGTGTTGTCAACTCTCCATTTAAATAATCTATCTCTTGTGTCCAGCCTTCCCAAGGCAGCCAGTTCGAGTATCAAGATCCATCTAGGTAGCCCTAAGTTTTTACGCTCCGTCTTCCTCCAAGTTACTTTGTGGAATTGCCCTCTAAGTCTCAACTACATTTACTTGATTGAGAAGGAGAGTGCATCTGCAATATAGCCACAAAATATCTACTAGCCTTCAGGATATTTTGAATAATCCAAGAAGCTCTCTTAGGTACCTCATCAAAAATATTCCTGTTTCTCCCATAATAACAATGAAACCATTCGACCCATAGTTGATGTTTTTGTACTTGTGATTATCTAGTTTACATGCTCGACTCTGATATACCTTTACTTTACTTCTGTTCAGATAATACCGAAATGAGATTTGGTGGCTTAGTCAGTACATCAAATATCGTCAAAGAAAACATAGTTACAGTGCAATCTGATTCGGACCTCCTATGGACAATTTCTATCAAAAAAGATTGAATGATGCAGTTTTTGCAGATGAAATGATTGAGAGACAATCAATGAAACTTTGTTGGATGAATTGTGGACGCTAACCTCCATTTTCTGAAACAATGGGGTTATTCTTTACTACTTTTTTTTTTTGTATAGGAAAAAAGCATCCCTTTAGTCTTATCTTTGTGAGGCACAAGCAGATCTATTTGACATCAGGTGCCTGCATTGCAGTAAAGGAAAAAAATTAACACAGGGGCTAAAGAGTGAGAGTCACTCATTGCGGGTTAACGTTGATCGTCAACTTCTGCTTATGTGCTGTAGGAACTTAGTAGCACGTTTTCTAATGTTTTGCATACGTTATTCTTTATCCAATGGAATGAAATAAGGAGATTTTACTATTAATTTGAATTATTAGATAGCATTTTATTTATACTTCCACTGACAAAAGTTTTAACATTTCGCAGTGATACAATAGTGTAATAGTATGTCTGCAGTTGGTTGGTTAATACGTAAGATTTCAATATAAATGAGAAAAAGTGTTCACTCCTTCAATGTTTACGTTTAACTTGCTGCGTCAAGCGCAACGTAGAGGTTATCTTTCGAAAGATTGTTAGTAATTGAGTTTATACATCTGCCAGACCCGTGTATATCAGCATGCATAAGAAACAACAAATCTATTGTAATCCCACAAATAGGCCTCGAGAAGATAGTATGTGTGCCAATTTTATCGACTATGCTCTCGTCTCAAATAGGATCTTGGCTCTGTAGTGTCATTGCAAACGAATGATGGGACACCCTCATTCACTGCACCATGACCGGTTGCCAATTGTTTATAGATCCCTGGCTGAACAAATAACATGCTTAACAGAAAAGACTAAATAAAGGATTCTTCTTCTTGACTTCAAGTTCCAAACCTTACCAACATGGGTCATGGACTGGTGGTGCTGGTCGAAGTGTTTTACCTTTAACCAGAGGTCTCGAATATGAGCCTGGTATAGAGAAATCGTGTTGGGAGCGTCACTCCCGAAGAACCCTACAGTGACGATTCAAATTTAGTCGGAATTTCAATGTAGGCTCCGAACACCAGAGGCGGAGCTAGATGGGGGTTCATGGGTTCGGACGAACCTACTAATTTTTTCGTAAACCTTATATTTATATTTGAAAATTAAATAAATACATGTATATTAACATGAAAAACCACAAAACAAAATTGATTAAAAACTCCTTAATTTTTAACCCTGACTCCGCCTCTGCGGACACCGAATGGAAAACCAAAAAAAAATAAAAAGATATCTAACTTTGTGGCGTCGCCCGGACTCGAACCGGAGACCTTCAGTGTGTTAGACTGACGTGATAACCAACTACACCACGACACCGCTGTGTCCATTTCGCTCCCAACTAACAACATATATCTCTAAAGCCGGTATTATTTTGGCGGCAAGCAAGTGATTTTTCTGAAATCTGAACAGCAATCGAATTGAAACCAATAGGGTTTTCGTTTTTTGTCACAGTGAATCTTCTTGTTTCGTTGAAGCTCCAGTAGCCCACATGTATCACTGAATTTCTCAGCATGAAGTAGTAAACTTGATATCTTACAGTTACCGGCATTGCCCCTACAAATCAAGCGAGCGCCATTGAAATGGACGGAGCAGCAGCGGCTTCTTCACCGTCGACTATTAAACCCATAAACAAGAGCGTAGTCCATCGAATTTGTGCGGGTCAAGTTATTCTGGACCTTCCCTCTGCCGTCAAGGAATTGGTTGAAAATAGCTTGGACGCCGGGGCTACCAGCATCGAAGTCTCCCTCAAAGACTATGGTTCTGAATCCTTCCAGGTCATTGATAACGGTTGTGGCATCTCGCCCCAAAATTTCAAGGTCTTTTCCTTTTCTGTTTTCTGCTCACTTTCTTTCTGGATGCAAAAAGTTGCTGCATGTGGGATAATAACTATTAGTTGAGTGATAGAGTCTAAGCCTTATTGTTAATTGTTGTAAGTGAAGAAGCTAGTAATACTGTGTCTCTTGTGTCTGAGCTTTCCATATATGTATTTGTATGTGTATGAGTAATATTTATGCACAGACAGACACGCACTTATACATGTGTAATGGGTTTGTAGTCTTTCTCTTTACTACTTTCTGTTTTCAATCAAAGTTGTGTCAATGTGTAAATAAATGTGTTGATGTGCACATGCGTGTGCACCTGTACTCTAATCTCTATTTACAATCAGGGTTGTTTCTGCTCTGTGTAGTTCCACTTGATGCTAATTTCCACTGTTTGTTTATGTTTCTTCGTTTCTGTTGATTACTAGTTGTTGTGTCCATAGTAAATTGAGCTTGTTTGATACTAAGTGTGTGGGTGTTTTTGTATTGAAGGTATTGGCGCTAAAACATCATACCTCAAAACTATCAGATTTTCCTGATCTTCAGTCATTAGTGACTTTTGGATTTAGAGGGGAGGCATTGAGTTCACTTTGTGCTTTAGGGGATTTGACAGTTGAAACAAGAACAAAGAATGAGCAAATTGCGACACAATTGACTTTTGATCATTCGGGCCTTCTGATAGCTGAAAGGAACATAGCTCGCCAAGTTGGTACCACTGTCACTGTTAAGAAGTTGTTCTCCACATTACCAGTGAGAAGTAAAGAGTTCCACCGCAATATCCGGAAGGAATATGGAAAGCTTATCACATTGCTGAATGTATGATCCCTTTAATCTGTATTATCTTACTCTTGTTTGGCTATTGATTTCTTAGGATGGTTTTATTTTAATGAAACTTAATAATTGAGATGGGAATGTCAACTGGTGCCGTCAAATCTATAGGGCTCTTCGTGATGGTATAATCCAATTCAGTTCAAGTTGGTTTGAACTTCAAGCATCAATTTTTGTTACAGTAGCTATCTTGTTCTTTGTCCTTTTGGAGGAAGTTGTTTCCTAATTTTAGAAATTTGTCGACTACTATTGCTACCAAAAGGAAAAAGAAAGAGGTAAAAATAAGAATTTCTTCACCATATTGAAATTTTCATTTTAAGATTCTACTTGGAGTATCTCGGCTATGAATATATCGCCTAAAAGACACTGTTGCAGATGAATTTGTATGTCCAGCAGTTATGCTGTGTTGGTGCTGTAGTATCTTCTGGGAGATCCTTTAATATCTGCTAATTCATTTTTAATTCAAATGGAAAAGCTTAAAGTAAGTTGGAAACCAGCTGAAAGAATTTGAGCCCCTTTATGAACTCAAGCATTACAAGGGGTAAGAAATACAAAATCTTCCCAGGAAATTGAGGTTCCTATCTAAATTGAAGATTGCGCAAATTGTGGAGCAATATGTAGAGACTCATACTTTTGTGTAGGCTATCCACTTTTTCTTTGGGTATACTTCTTGTATAGGGGAGATTTCCCTCTTTAGTGAAATCGATCAACTTCATCAAAAAATCTTTTTGCTTCTGGTGATCGTGAATTTCATTGTGCTATAGTTTGGTGACCTTTCATTTTAGACTGCTTAATAATTTGTTCTTGTCAAGGTTCTTAATCTTGAGAGAGTATGTGCATGGTTTCTGCTGAAGAAGTATTTTAATGCTTTTGTTGTTTAAGTTATTTATTTTCCTTTCTTTTGTTGGTTGAACTTCTAGGCCTATGCTCTTATTTCTAAGGGAGTCAGACTAGTTTGTACCAACTCAGCTCTAAAAAATGCAAAATCTGTAGTTCTGAAGACTCAGGGAAGTGGGTCTCTGAAAGATAACATTATAACAGTATTTGGTATGAGTACCTTCACTTGTCTGGAGCCTCTGGAAGTGTGTATGTCTGATGGTTGCACTGTTGAAGGATTCATTTCCAAGTCTGGCTATGGTAGTGGACGCAACTTAGGAGATCGACAATATTTTTTTGTGAATGGACGACCGGTGGATATGCCAAAAGTTGGCAAGCTTATCAATGAATTATATAGAGGTGCAAACTCTCGGCAATATCCCATTGCAATCATGAATTTTGCGATCCCACCAAGAGAATTTGATGTCAATGTAACTCCTGATAAAAGAAAAATATTTTTGTCTGACGAAGGTTCCATATTGCACTCTTTGAGAGAAGCTTTAGAAAAGATATATTCATCTGATCATGCTAGTTATGCTGTTAATAGTATCCAAGAGGTTGACCAAAAACATACATCCACTCTTTCCCATCTTAAGGCCTTTCAGTTTCAACCCAAGCAATTACTGTCGGATATCAATGATGATCAGGAAGGTGACTGCGTCGGGAAACTACATAAAGAGGGTCATTTTCTCAAAAAATCTCAGGAATTAAAAGATATGTCTGTCACGGAGATGATGCTAAATGATGGAAGCAGGTCAACAGAGAAAGACTTCAGTCTTCGATTCCATGGAAAGAAAAAAGACAATAACAGTTCCAGAAGTTCCCTGCAAGCGATCGGTGGTCTGCCTACTGCTGTAACCGATAGTAATGCACTCACCCCATGCTCAAAAGATAAAAGTTGTATTGATAATTCACGTTACGTCGATTGTGCAAGCATTGTCCAGTCATCACTCACCAAATTTGTTACGGTAAATAAGAGAAAGCACGAGAGTATGAGTACTACATTATCTGAGGTACCTATCCTGAGAAATGGATCAACTGTCCACCCATCAGAAGAAGACCATACTTTGAAGAATACTGCATCTTTTAGATCTCCAGATAATCCAGTTAAGGCTGATAAGTGTGATGAAGTGACCATTAGTGAGTCTGGATCTTCCAAGATCTCAAAGATAGACAGATTTCTTCATCAAATGAAGCACTCAAGAATGGGTAAAGTCCTTGATCAAACAAATGATTTTTCTCCACCTGGAAATAGTATACAAATTGGAACATTTGAACAGGTAAGAAAATTTAATAAGAATCACTTTTCTGAACGGTTCTACTCTCCTTGCTTTGTTGTTCAGTTGAATTTGATTAGGAATAATAGTTGCCACAGAAAATTTCAATTTGTTCTCTATACTATTTTGGTCAGTCCTTTTAGGTTTAAACCATTTCATTTTCAGGAGCATGAAGTTCAAAAGAATGAATTATGTGTTACTGAACCAGTGCCTCTTGATTCTACTTGCAACAACATCCATGATGTGTCAAAAAATAGGGTAGATGCTTCTTCTTCTGAACAGCCTGCTAGTCTGACTCTGGATGCTCCTAAGGCTTCATCTAAATCGGAGATTGCTTCAACATTGCAATTTAGTGTGAAAGAACTTGTATCAAGAAGGAACCAGAGGCTGTCAAGATTGCAACTCCTTAATCATACATCTCAAAAAATGAAAACAAAGAGGTACTATGTGGTAATTTCTATTGGCTTGGGAGAAAGAACTTTTGGTCTTTAAATTTGTTAATAAAAGTTCTTTAATGGTTTCTGAAGGGATTACGCTGCAGCAACCCTGGAGCTCTCGGGATCAGAAAATGAAGAGGCGAAGGCAAGGGCATTGATTGATGCTACCAATGAGTTGGAGAGACTTTTCAAGAAAGAAGATTTTACTAGAATGAAGGTCCAAACTCGTCCATTTATTAGCATTCCAAATCAAACCTGTATTATGATTTTGATTTGCCAATAATTTTATTTCCTGATTGTGGCTGGAAGATAAAGATTTCTTAGGATCTCCTTGGGGATTCTTTTCTTTTATCCTTACCCCTGTCTTAATAGACCTTGTCTCTAATTCAAAAAATTTAGTTTTCTGATTTTTGTTTTATGTGAGTGTTACTCTTAGATTGTCTGTAGTTGGTTTGGTTGAGGATCTTGTGGTACTAGAGATGTTCCGATGCTTCATTACCTTTTTCCAGCCAACAACACTTCTAAACGCCCAGTGAAATTCTTAGCATTCTTTGGTCCCAAATTGAATTTGTCCACCTACTTCTGTCTGATATATAATGACATCTACTTCTTTAAAGGTGCACTTTAATTGTACCCTATATACCCACTTCTTCTTTTTTGAGAGATGCCTTATATATCCGCTTCTCCGCTTCTTAATGCAACTCTTTCTTCTCTTTTATCAAGTTCAGTCTGAACATGTTACTCATTTAACTCTTGATAATACTCATTCTCAGCTATTCTTTTGAGACTATCCAATTCATGACATGACAGGAGTCACTATTTGCATTTTGATTCTTTTAACTGCAGCATTTTTATGTTCTCTTCTTTCCTCTCCTTACATCATGAAGCCTTAGCATTCTGACTTAAAATATTGTTGCAGATTCTTTAGTCCACAATAAATGATCTTTTTCGTCCTCTCTTGGATATGCTGATATAAACCCACTCTTTTGAACTTCTGAGTATTTCCAGAGTTGAATTTGTGCTATACATCTGCAATATGTGAGTCTATTTGTATGCTATTTGGTTGTCATACTTCTAATGCTAAATTTAGTCAAGCACTAGTTTATTTACATGCAATTGGTAATTGCTTCTTGTCCATGTTTAGTTTTGTCATCAGCAGTTTCAGCAGAAATGCAGAGTTGTGTGTGTTTGGTATGGAGGAATTTGTTTTTCAATTTTCTCATGTTTCATCGGTCAAAAATTTGGAAACATTTTTCTCTGGGAAAATAAGTTTCTTAAAAATGAGGAAAATGACTTCCCTAGTGGAAGCAGGGAAAGCATTCCATAAGTGCCATTCCACACTATTTCCGAATATCCACCCTCTAGAACACTCCACCCACAATCCCATAGTTCCCATCCCAACTACCCCTAGCCTCTCATGCCAATACCAATAGTGTTTGCCTAAATTTTATACAACTGCTTTTGCAATAATATTTTTCTGCCTATTTATCAAACACAAGAAAGTAAGAATTCCACTTACTTTCCAGGAAAACGATTTACTTAACAAACACACTCGTAGTATCAGCTTTCGAAAATTCTCAACTTCTATTTTGGTTCTGCAGGTGATCGGGCAATTCAATCTTGGATTCATTATAGGCAGGTTGGATCAAGACCTTTTTATTGTTGATCAGGTATTATTGCTTTGTTGTTGTGTACTGATCTATCTGTAGTCAATAGTAAACTAATCTTTCATTTTATTTTGGTTTTTGAAAGTTGCTTATGTGATTTGCATCTCTCTCTCTCTTCTTTCTTCATTTTTCTTTGGTTGGTCAGCATGCGGCAGACGAGAAATATAATTTTGAGCGCCTGTCACAATCAACTATCTTGAATCAGCAACCTTTACTTCGGTGAGGGTCTTCATTCTCCTGCTATGAGTTTTGTCTAAGATTTTTTGAATTTATTATGTATCAAGATAGGTGCAAACTGCAAATTAGTTGGAAAGTGAAATGTTTTTGTTAAGGTAAATTGATACTGATTTTATTTAACTCGTTCAAAAGAATAAAGGGAATACCTTCTCTTTTTCCTTCTAAATAAGTTGTTTACACAGTGGAAAAGAGTAACATAACTGTTAAAAGCAAGGATTAGGAGAAGACTTTAGTTTTGTGCCTTTATATGTGTTAGGTTTCTTTATTGATTTATATGGGATTTGAGCTACTTTTACTTTAAGTGACTAAACCATTTTTCAAGTCAAATCCTATCTTGACCTTAGAGTAGTTGTTATAGATTTGAGTTGGTGCAGCAAGTGCTGAATGATTTTATGATTATCTCGGCTTTTACCTTTCTCCTGTAGCGTGGGGAAGTGATGAGATGTTAAAACCAAGAAAAGCTAAGAGATTATTAAAATTCTCTTCCTGTTGCCAAATGACTAGAGGCTGATTTTGTTGATGTATGTCTTAAATTGGCCCACCTAGATGCTAGGTCAAAATTAAAGTCCTTGTGATTCAATGTTCTCCATGTTTATCTAAGGCGAGAACTTAAGATCTAACTGGTCCTATTTTATATCATCTAAAAATGATAAAGAGCATTTCAATTGGCCTCTCAAAATTGAGTACATATCCCTCAATTTCATTTTGGAAGGAAGGCCCTAGATTCTTATCTCTGTTATTTCTAGTGCAAGTTCTCTATGTGACATACTCCATTGATATGTTGATCAATTGATAGTCATGCAATCTGATTGAACATTGCAGGTGAGACTGCATGTTAATAAGTTATTAATGGCATGGATTAATTCTTGTGAGTAAGCAAGTGTGTGGACGGAAAGAGACGACCAAAAGGCGACAAGGGCCTGACTCGCAACGCGGCGAGCGAGGCGGCGAGGGCGCTTGCCCTTTTCGAATAAAGAGCCAATTAATACTAAAAATAAAAAAATATTTTAAATGCAGATTTTATCCAAAGTCTTAAAGCAATAACACTATTTAGCAAATATTCAATTCAAAAACCACTAGAATGTCTAAACGTTAAAGACCAAACAATCAAAATACATAAACCAAAAACTTTAAAAGTCATTCTCTTCAAAAATTATTCCAAACTCTTGCAGATCAAAATCTTTCTACATCATTATATGCTTCTTCATCGTCTTCCTCCTCGTATTCTTCATCAATTTAGTTGTCCGAGGTTCTACTTGAAGAGAACTTAAGAGTACTTTTTTCTATCCTTGCCCTTGTTCAAGTACTGTTGATCTTGAAGAAAGTCCCCTAAGCTGATAGATACTCTCGTCCGTCCAATTGCCGTCGCAACACTACCCCAAGTAAGATCATCATCCCATTACTAGTTCATCCTATTGATCTTCGGGGCATCCAAGCTAACCATTCGTTGGAATCTCTGTTATCCACGCGAATTGGATCAATAAGTCACGAGCATCAGAAACGGCGTCGTTTCAATGTTCTATTGTTACTTCATGACCACTAGATCATTTGAGCCGCGAAGTTGTAGCTATTCCTCTTTTGGGATGAACTGTGCATAAGTTATTGATATTAGCTAGTGATATTGAACTAAATTATAGAGCTGAAAATAGGATATAAAATTTACTACGTGTCAAACACACTCCAAATGTCGCTCACATCCAATGAGCTAAAAGGTAGGTTAAAACACTTTCATGGCACACTTTGCAAAGGTTGGTGTTTCACTACCAAAATAGTGACCACGCCCATTGCAACTATAAGAAAATAAATTTAAGGTTAGTGACTCTAGAAGGCAAATAATATAAGTACGAATGTAAGATCTAAATCAACCCACTTACCCAGGTGGGTGACTTGTGTCTCTAGCTCTTTTTTAGCCGGACCACCAAAAACAAAATAGTACCATCCGCCATTTTGTACTAGGAAGTCAGCGATTAGTGCATCATTGTATTGTTGTTATCACGGACCAACTTCTCAAAACAGCATAATACTCGGTCCACAAACTCTGTATAAAGTTCCTCGTCTTCAGCTTATAATATAATCCTGGGTTCAAAACATGGCATGCAGGCATGGCAAAGGCCGATGAGTGTTGTTCTGACCACATTGCATCAATAATTTGAAACACCTTTCTCATAATGCTTCTGAAACTCACGAAAACATGTTGCAATAGCTTCTTTGGCTCTATCCATTGCTCATAATATAACCCATTGGTGGTTTTTTCTCCCCATCCACCAAAACGAAGCACTTTTGTCAAATGGGCTACAAACGTAAGTGCTCCGAAAAACAACATCATTCAAAAGTGGATAGAAATAAGAAGATTGTCAACTTCTTCCCGAAGATTTCCTTTCAAATTTGGTGAATTCCTTCGGTTGAGAGGACTAAAGTTTCAAGTTTTTCTTGAATGTACATGAGCTCTTCAATTAAGAATGCGTTGTGCCAATCTGGTCTTGGCCGGTTTCACCAAATTTCTTTCTTGGTGAATATTTCTAATCAAGTTTTACAACATGGCCTTTGGACTAATGTAAGAAAGGGATTATGTGGCCTTCTTAAAACTGTTATAGAAAGATTAAATAACTAATTTAGTAGCTAATGAATTATTGAGTATTGACTCTTACAAAGAAACTAATAAAGTAAAGGATAAGGTTGATTACCGGAAGCATAGGCTAACCTGAATATGTCACCAAATATCAAGTTGATGCAATGAGCGGAACATGGAGTCAAATCAAGTGTGGATACGCACCCAGTATCATACTTCCAGCTTTGACCATTCTCACTAGCATTATCGGTGACAATTTGGACCACTTGTTACGGTCAATTCTTTCGATAGTGCTTCAAATAACTTGTACATTTTGGTTGGAATCGCGTAGACATTGCTAGCATCAACCGAACCAAGAAACAGAATTTACACGACCGATTGGAGAAGTCACCAAAATATTGATGATCATTTTGCCATTTTGTAGCCGTCCATTTTGTCCATCATAATGGAACAACCAAACTTTGTCCATTGCACTTTATGCTCCTCAAACAAATTTTTTCTACTTTATCCACCTCTTTTTTAAGGTGAGTGACTCTAACTTCATGGAATGTAGGAGGATTCATTCCGGGGGCATGATTTGTCCAACCGCTCAATAAAATTTAGCGAATAATTGTGTTGACGCAATTAAAGGGAAGCCCGGCCATAATACCCAAATTGCAAAAGCCCTTACCGCAAGCTCTCTGAGAATTTTTTTGTTTCTTCGATTCCGCCTCCTTTTTCTAAGCCTCCTGTTTGTGTGTTGATTTTTGTGTGAAAAATAGAGGTTCAAAGGTCCTTTCGTCACACAGTGCGGGGGATGACTACCTAGAAGATATCTTTGGAGTTTGGAGGGAGGCCCATTTCCGCATAATCATCCATTTCTAGCAACAGCACAGTTCATCATATCAACAATTCTTCCGGTGGCCCATTTGAAATTTGGATTATTAGCTATTTTGTTTTGATACTAAGCCCTTATTTCTTCTTAATTCCGAGGACAATGCGGCGGCACATTGTTTTTTAACATTTTTGAAACCACCCACTCAAATGTTTTTGTTGTGTCGCGTATTCCAACCATTGAATTGAAGTACTCCACAAAAGTTACAAGTGACGATCTTTGTCGCTCCTTGAGTGCCATAATTCCATCCTATTCCCTCTTTTGGCTAGCATCCGCCATGATTATCAAATTCAATTAATTGCTGCTAGGAATATTGGAATAATAATTAGGTCTTAGGAAAGAATTCTTTAAAAAAAAAAATTAAACACTTTACTGAAAGTCCTTACTGCTCTAAGCAGATTACAAAAAAAAAAAAAAAACTGAAGAAGAAAAATTTTCGAAGAAGAAGAAGAACAGAAGAACAGAAGAGAAATTTGCGAAGCAGAAGAACAGAAGAACAGGAAGAGAAGAAAGAAGAGACTGAAAGAACAGAGAAGGCGAACATTACCTGAAAACAGAGAGCGCGAGTCGCCGGCGACGGAGGAAGACACGCGGAAGCGAGGGAGTGGGGATGCGCGAGAAGCAGAGACGCGAGTCGAGGACAGCGAGGGAGCAAGAGGCAGGCCGGAGAGGGGGGAAGCGGGAGAGCAGCGAGGGCCGGCGAGGGCCGGCCGGCGATGGAGAAGAAGGAGTCGATCGAGAAGAGAGAGAGAAGGAGAGAGAGTCGCGAGTTTCAGAGGTTTTCGGAAAGTAAAAACAAAAAACCTAAAACTATTAAGTCAAAATTTTTTAATAAAAAACGGCAGCGCCTTTATCTCGCCATTATCGCCATATCAGGCGCCTTTATCTGCCTTTTTCCACTCGCCTCGCCTCGGCTATAGTGAATGGCGAGACACCCTCGCCTCGCCTCGCTCTCGCATTTGGCGTGAGGCGAGCGCCCTTCATAACCTGGATTACAGCACCTTTATCTTTCTCCCATATCAGATGTTTTCTCCTTCTGGGGCATGGGTTAGTTTAGTTGGGGTTGTAAATAATAGGGAAATTGAAATATATGGCAACACTTATTAGATTAAATAGCATTATATGGGTTTATAGTTTACCTAATTACATAATAGGGTATAGTTATTTATAAAAGGTGTCTTAATTTTGTATATAATTTTTGTTATCGATACAATTTTATTTTATGTAAAAAGTGGTTGTAACTGAAGAATTAAATATGGTAAAAATAAATCAAGAGTAGGCCACAATTTAGGGAAACGTCCCTATTTTTCAAGCCCATACTTCAAATCAAAAAAAAAAAATTTCATACAGCAATTGAACAAAAAAAAAATATATTGTTTGTTTTGCTCTTTAATACCTATATATACAAAAACAATCAAAAACACAGCTTCACAGATTATTTTCGTTTTATATTTATGAACTTAACCTTTTTGGTATATAGTAATACAGCCCGTATTCAATGTCTTTTATTGTAGATGCAAATCCAATTAGATTGCATAAAATTAATATACAAATACTTTATTGACTAAATATATACATGTACAAAAATTGCATTTTACGAATTTTGTATAACAAGAAGATAGAATATATAGCAAGGTTTGATATGTATGTAAACGTAATATATACTAACTTCAAAAATTGTTAAAACTATAGATAGAATATACAAATTCAATCATATATTCAAATTGTCCATCTGTATAACGAAGTCCAATACTATTTTGTATATATATCCAAAAAATCAAAAATAACATAAAACATGCAAATTATTACGATATACAATATCACACGGAATTACTATATTACAATAAGTAATTTATGGTTTTTGTAATTGACAACTAATTAACAAAAAAATTGTATCTAAGTTTGTGGTTTTAAGACACTACCTGATGATTATTGAAGTTCTTCAGAGATCCGACTCAAAATCATTTCTCTGATTTCAAATGTACAGGTTTCTCTTTCTTGGTACCTGGTACAATTTTTAATGCCTCTAGCTTGGGACAAAAATTCGAATTCAAATCTGATATTGGAGTATAAATGTAGGAGAAGAGAAGACGTTAGAATGAGGAAAGGAGAGAGAAAATTAATTGGAATAGGAGAGGAAATAGATTGTGTAGAATTATATACAAAATTAGAAAATAAGGTTTTTATACAATGGTTACATAATATGTTGGGGGCCCCACATTAATTATAGCAAAATAAATAAAACTATAATTATATAATGTAAAAATTAAACTAACACCTAATATTCATTAGTTATGAATGTTTGCCATTTCATATAATTTTCCCTAAATAATATCAGTTATCTATGAAGGTGTGAGGCTATATAACATTGCAGAATTATTGTGGATTAGACTACTATTGTTAGGTAGACACGTTTCAGAACTTTTTGCATTTTGCTATTGTTATTGTAAACATATTTAATGAACCAAAAACGTGGAAAATTGAAGGGGTGATAGAAGTTATAATATTTCTCTTCTGCATTGTGTGAGAATTTTATTCCTGGCTTTAAGTTTTTATTTTCTTTCTTAAATTTAGGCCCTTGAAGTTGGAACTATCTCCTGAAGAAGAAATAGTTATTTCCATCCACAATGATACTTTCAGGTGCTTGAGAATCCTTTTTGTTCTTGTTTATTATGAGTTCTTATTGGCATTCTTTTATCATCATTTGGTTTTGTTTCTTCATGAACAATCTGAAGTATGCTTATGTTCAACTTATGAGGTTAAGATGACATACTTTCAACCTTTGCATGTTTTTCTTAACCTTATCGATCTATTTGGGAAGTCATAACCATGACTGCACTGATTCATAAGCCAATCAATTAGTTGTCCGAGTTAAGTAGTCCTTTGCTTTCTATGATAATTAGTTGTCTTCACTCTTTCACCAAAGTAGTCCATAAAATGTGAAGAATTTGGAGAACTACTTTTTGGTTCTTTTTCTTTATTATAGATTTAACTTCATTGTTTTTTCTGTTATCATGCCACGAAAGTAAGAAATGAGATAGCTTCCCCTCTTCTGCCTTAGTGCTCCTATACAAGTTTTGTAACCCCTAACTAGTCTGTCCTCCTCAGCCCTTACAGATAGATCCCTGTGTTCTAGACCCCATCAACCCCCACCCCCTTCCCTAGGAAAAATTGAGCTATGACTACTCTCCGAACTCCCAGATTCCACCATCTTAAGTTCTTAACATTGGAAAAACAATAGGAAGTTAAATCCTGTATACTCTCCATGGTGAACAAGGAAACCAAAGAAAAGGAGAACGGAACATTTCAAATGAGAAAAGAAGTAAAAAAAGGTCTGTTAAGGTTTTTAATGAAATAGAGGTGCCAAAAACAAATAAACAGGTTCTTTATCTGCTTAATCAATTACTTTGACAACAAAATAAAATTAGCTAATAGCAGCCAAGTGCAATCTACAAAAACATCTTGGCGTTTTGCACTTCTTCTGTTTCATGAACTACTAATCCTTATTAGCTTCAAACTATTTGGTACCATGTATACTCTCTTAGATTGATGACAATAACATTTCTATCTTTGGCTTCACAGGAGAAATGGATTTCTCTTGGAAGAGGATCCGTATGCTCCTCCAGGGCATCGTTTTAAGCTAAAAGCAGTTCCCTTCAGCAAAAATATAACTTTTGGAATTGCAGGTAATCAATCACTCAGATGCATTCCATATTTCTACTAACTTGAAGGTCTATAGGACATAGATCATTGTTTCATCCTTGGGTCCTACTTCAGAAATGATCACACAAGTTGCCAATGGTTGATTCAGATCATCTACAAGTAGGTAGTTAGAGTAGGGATATCAGATCTGAACGTGATAAGATAGCTAGAGAAGAGCCTCATAGAAAAATAACTAAAGAGAGAACTTCATTATGTGGAATACGCTTTGCATTACTGGACAAATTTCCCTTTGGTCATTCTATTGGCAGTTAGTTGGGCCTGATGTGAGCTACAGAATGTAAGGGGGGATAAGTCGTGTTAACTCTTGCATCTGCACTGCTTTATTGCATCTAGGAACTTTGACTCGTATATTTTCTTTTTGCTTTATTGTTCTTGCAGATATGAAAGAACTCATTTCCATTCTTGCCGATAGTGAGGAAGAATGTTCCTTAATGGGTACTTATAGGAGTGATACAGCTGATTCATTATGTCCTCCTAGAGTTCGTGCAATGTTGGCATCACGTGCCTGCAAATCATCTATTGTTATTGGAGATCCACTTGGGAGAAATGAGATGCAAAAGGTATTTTTTGTTCATTTTACTGTGTTCTTGGATGTATATTCATATTGTGGATGCATGTTCATCAACTATGTCACAGATATATTTCTTTTTGAATCTTCTGCTGCCTCTGGCTTGCTTTATGACCCGAGTTCCATTGTTTCAGATACTTGATAATCTCTCGCGCCTCAAGTCTCCATGGAATTGTCCACATGGTAGACCAACAATGCGTCACTTGGTTGATCTGAGGACTGTACATAGAAGATTAGAAGCGGATGATACCACCTTATGAACTCCAGTTGACAATATCACCTAGCTGAATCAAAGCAGGAACTTCTTTCTGTAAATTATTAGACACCTGTACATTGAAATTGCGTTTTGTCTATGGAATTAGAATTATCTAAATGGCAAGGAATCAAATTAAAAATACATGAAGGTTATCTCTTGCTAACACTTTCTTTTTTTTGTTGCATTAACTGTCTTTCTTTTTGGTTTGAGAGGTGGAGAAAAGGACTCTGGCTTCTGGGTGACATGTGTGCTATGCTCTCACCCCTCCTTCCATCCGCGACATAGTGCAGAAGGTAAAAAGTTTTTTTTCAAAGATTGGTATTGTTACAACAATTTTTAATCAAAGTTAAGATATATTTCAAACATTTTTCCTCATTTCAAAATGAAGCTAACCTGACAAATAAATTAAGACACAACATTGATATAAGAGACGAAGACAATATGAAGTAACTTACAAAATAATATACAACATAATCTTCCATCCAAAGGAAAAATTGTTAGTACGGGGAATGTCTGCCCTTTCGGCGAGTCTTGTCTGATTTCAGAGCAAGAGTAGAGATCCATGATTGGCTTGTACTAGAACCATCAGACAACCAACAACAAAGACGACCATCTTCACCACCAGTCCATCCAAAGATCCCGTGGTTATCCATGGTCCGACCTGGTACCCCAGACAAGACACTCCTAACGATGCCTTCATGTCCACCGCATAAAATTGCTTCTGGAGGACCAATAGCTCGTGTCTCTTTATAAGTTACAGGGAAATAGCCCAACGAACCACCATTTGTACCACCAATTATCCAGAGACGATCTTCCTCTACTGAATAGTGGCAATCAACGAAATAGTCAACCTGCCATCAGAGTTTAAGCCGGAGTAGTCAGTTTATGCTCTATCTAACTCAGAATTAATGCCTTAAATAGCACTGCTCCTCAAATACAACAGATTTGCCAAGTTATATGATAAATCTGTAATTTTTTATTTTTTTAAAAAAAAAACTTCCAAGTGCAGAACATTGCAGTAGCCAAGTACGAAGAACTGCAAACTGGGAGTAGTTCGTCTTCTTTCTGTACCATACATGTCATATATCTATAACAAAAACAGATAATAAATTCCCTGCATAAAGAAAATGAATAAGGTACAGTCACATACGTTGTCTGCCATCCAGCTCTTAGAGGCCAAGGATCTAGCATCCTCAAAACTGGCCTCGGTTTTTTCTTCTTTCCAGTCCCAGACACTGCACCGGAATAAGGGGTTAAAAAAAGGTGAGGGTTTCAGATTTTTCCTCAGAAAGTAGGAAAAAAATAGCTTAGATTGTGTTTAGAGATGGTGAGATTCACCAACTGTGCTAAAAGGACCAGAAATTTAGCATAAAAGACGAAATCAGTATAGAGCACTATTAGGCTGATATGGATATTATAAAACCTTAAAGTTTCAATGTGTGTCAAACACCAAAGCTTCTGATTCTTCTCTCCAAGAAATCCCACTTTTCCAATAGAGGTTCCCACATTGAGTACCTGCAATTACATCCTGGTATAAGTAGCATACAATCAAAAAGAACAGAAATCTACTTAACGGTAGATAGAAATATGAAAACACTGGAGTGCTCATCAATCAATAAAACTGCGATATGCCATGCTTTTTCGTCAAAGTTTAGCTAAACATCTACACTGTACTGATGTCAGAACTAGTAACTTCAGAAGTAAAGAAAAAAAAAATCAAAATCATCTTAAGAACTGAGAAGAAGACGAGGTGTCATATACTGCATGGATGGAGGTCATGTTCCTTCCACTAACCTAATTTACAGTGATGTGCACTCACGAACATTTATCATCGCACTTTAGATTATACGACTTGCACATCCCTTACTTCACCGTTTTTGTCTTTTGGGTTCCCACTCTACGTTACTCTTGTCATCCATCTCTCTCTTCAAAGATTCTTCTCAGTAGCAATCGAATCTCTCTATCCTATAGATATAGCAGCGTGGATTTCAGTAAAAAGCATAACAGTATGAAAGGTGTTACTATTGTAGTCCTTTTCCGCACCTAAGTGATTCAGTTGGGCTGATAGGCGCCTTCTCAAATACTTTATGTTTATAATTTTTAAATGAAATAAACAGAAAATATGGACTGCAAAGGTTCTTTTTGACATACCGATACCATTTGATCATCATCGTTGATATCACCACCAGTATCAAATAGACACATTAATCCATCAACTGATGCAGAAATGAGTCTATCATCATATCCTGGAATAAAGTGCACCTAAAAGTGACAAGCAACAAAAGAGACTTGAAGATACATATTGCAGTATTTCTGAACGCCAAAAAAAAAGAAGACAAAAGACTTTGAAAGGGCATGCATTTGGTAATCATTAAACGCATAAAGAACTTTGCATCGCAACTAGGTCAGTCATTACTTTGTCTCCTCTTGCTCAGATATAGTTAAGGAAACATGAAATGAACACCACAATCTCATCTGTGAATGGTATAGGAGCAGTAATCAGATGACTGAAAACCATAGCAGGTTCAGCACAACATCCAACTACTTTAACAGAGTTGGAAAGTAGCACTTAAAAGTATAATTAAATCTCGCGCACTCAAACTTCAGAGAAGCTAATAATCTACAGCAAGATAATAGCTAGTATGCATATATACATTACCTTTCTTTCGTGTCATCATTAGAATACAAAACATACTATCAGAAATCAGAAAATACTCAAAGAGCACCTCAGGTATAAAATAATATTTCAGAAAAATTAACCAAACTGAAATTTCTCTACAATCATGCTACAAAAAAGAAACTTCAGATTGTTCAGCTCTTAGAAATAACAATTTGCATTATAGTAGTAACATGGGTATAAGTTGTTCTAGAAGTAATGAGAAACTAATATTAACTTATAGGACATAGATTAACACAATAAACTCAATGGTTTACTACCAATAATCCACAGGAAATGAGTCAATAAACTAGTATAACAGCACACCTGAGTAACATCTTCCGTATGAGATTCCTCCAAGCACGCAACCTGACGCTTGGTCCTCCAATCCCAAAAGAGTATCTATACAAAGATAAACACAATGCAATGTCATTTGCCGCATATCTCATACAACTAAATAGAGCCAAGTAATTTCATGTGCCTTAATTACAAGAATAATCCAAATCGCATCTCTTGTGTAAACATGAGAGTTCTTAAGGAATTATATCAAAGTGGAATTCTTTTTGTAGTTTCAAACATTTGAGGATGGACAGCAAATGTAGATCAGATAATTCTGACATGACGCAGCAGATCACTGTCCTTCCCTTGAAACATATATAGTTAAAACACTTCATTTCTCAAATATACACCATGCACAGAAACACCAAGTTCATAAACACTGCTGCTTTAGTGAGGCACACAGGGCATCCACAAACGAAGGATTCTACTAAATTTACCACTGCTAAATTGCAGCCACAAGGTTTCGTACCTGAGAATCACAACCGGCAGCAAGCAGATTATGATTAGGTCCACCAAAGGAGAAACTAAATATCTCTTGAGAAGGGCCAGCATTTAGGGAAAACACCTGCATTCAATCTTATTTGAAATCAAAACAATATACTAACTCAACTCGTAAAAAAAGCACATTAAAGTTAAAAACTGGAACCTGCTGAAAAGACCTGGTATCCCAAGCTCTGAGAGTTCCATCAGAAGAACAAGAATGCAGCACATGTGGCGATGAAGGATCCGAAAAGGAAATTTGATTAATCGTTGAAGAATGACCATTACATTCCCCAATGTACTGTGCTGTAGCTAAAGAGTACAACTTAATCGCATTAGTTGAGAGTGATACCGCCATTGATGTCCAATCATTCCTATCATAAACACGAACATTCAGTGAAAATTTTAGGACCAAAAATTACTACTAATACACAAAAAGGAAAAACTGAAGAGAATTACTTGGGAACAATTTGGAAAACGTAATCGTCGGCGAAGTTAGTCTGAATAGAGTTTCTGATACCAAATCGCTTAGAATTGTTGCATAGTGGAAGCACCTGCGATTGTCCCTCTATTTCCATCTCCTCTGCGCCATCCATTTTCTTCTTCTTCTTCTCTCTCTGTCAACAGTGAAGAAAACTCCGGCTCGCAGGGTTTAGGGTTAGTACATTATTCCATTTTGAGTTTCACCGTTATTTCAACTAATACACCCTAAACATTTTATGCGCAAATTTTTCACTAAAATTATATGATTCTCGAAAAAAAAAAAAAAAAAAAATTATACAGGTTTTTTCAAAATTAAGGTGGTTAAATTTGACAATTCCTTCTGAATTTATATCAAAAAGTCACTTATACGCTTAAATTATCATATGATAATTTATTACACAATTTTACTATTTAAAAGTGAATTTAATAACCCCTAAAATTGATATAGCAAAATAATTTTTTAAAAAGAATAAAATAGACGTATCAAATTTATTGAAGTACGAAAAAAAGTTAAATTAAGGTATATATATACCCACTCCCACCTTCTACATTTCTTCTTTTTCACAACCCACCTTCTTCTTCTTCTTCTTCTTCTTCATCTTCAATCCAACCCTCTTGAGAAAACATATTGTTTTCCTCTCTCTTTTAAAAAAAAAAAATTATTTCTTCTTCTTTCTTCAACTTCTTCTTAGCTTACTAGCAAATTACTTATCATCAATCTAAGTTTTGAGGGTTTTGATTTGTGTTTGTTAACAAAAGATTTTTTCATGTCATTGGCAAGATAAAATTTTGGAAATTTCGTAGCCACTGCAGCTATGACGGACTTTTTCGAGAGAACGGGAGAATTTTTCACTCCATAAATTAGCTCCATATTTCGATTAGTGTTCTTGGCGGCCATTGTTAAAATTTTCATCTTATTATAATTTTGCTATAAAGAAAATATAATCATTAGAGAACTTTAATTATTAATTGGAGATTAATTAGTGTAAAATATACAAAAAAAAAAAAAAGTTTCATTAAAAATAAAAAAAAATGTATTATTTTTTTAAATTTCTAACGCGGCACTGACACGGCGCTAACGTGGCAGCGAGTATAATACACCACATATTGTGAGAGTGGTACTACAGGTGTCGAGGGGTAAATACATTCACTTTTAAATAGTAACAGTGTGTAATAGACCATCATAATAATTTAAGCGTATGACTGACTTTTCGAAACAAGTTCAGGAGGAAATCTATGCCTTTTTCCATCTTACATGTATATAATATGATAGTTATACAAGCTTTTAATTGATGAAATGCAAATAAATATGAACGAGAGGCATTTGATGGAAGACTGATGAACTTGTTAATTGTATTTTTTTCTAACCGAGATAGAGGAAAATATAAAGATATATAGAGTTTTAATCAATGATGTGAACCTATGCTAGCCTACTCAACAGTGCTTATGTTTGCTAGGACTTGTAAACATATATTAAGCACTGATGCATTCATATGTCAAACCTCTGAACCTAATATTTAAAGCAATTTGAAAATCAGCAGACTGCTTGTTCCAGACTAATTTCTTCCACCTAGTTTAATACAAACGGATAATGAAACTGAGAAATGAATTGCACATGCAGAGGATCATTCATCAAACATTTTTTTACTACTCTAGAATGTTGAACTAGTTTTGAAACAACCAGATAGTGTAAGCAGAACTATCGAAAAGAGATACTGCAGGTTAAGGAAGATACAGAGATTTGATGCATAAGTCGAGCAAACACCATTATCAGTCGAACTAAAACGATAGTACAAAAGTCAAACAATCTAAAGCATGTTTTCCGGCTTAGGTGGATGAAAATGATAATAATGTCCCTCATAACAAACTCCCATCGGCCATAAACTTCTTTTACTTTCATGAACTGAAAGGGACGAATTATAATCATGCCACTCTAGTGCATTGCTGAAAGCAAGCCAAGCAGCACCGTCTACTTATGCACCCGAGCTTCTGCTTCTTGCCTATGCAGCAGCTTCGCCTTCTGCCTTAGGTTTCGCATCTACCACCTCAGCAGCTTTAGCGGAAGGCTTTATCACTTCTGGCTCTGGAGAAGAGAACAAATTGGGTTTATAAAACTCGGACATAATCAAAACGGTATTACACATGTTGGACATTCTTATGAAGTTCAAATACATATTTTACCTATGGTACGACAAAATATCAGGTGTAGTCCCACAAGGTTTTGGGTCTGGGGAGGGTAGAGAGTAAGCAAACCTTACCACCCCTAGCTAAGAGGTGGCGAGGTTGTTTATGAGACTTGGCTCAAGAAAAATCGTCCAAAGCAATGCCAAGAAAGAAGTAACGGAAGTACAAGAAATAAAAAACAAAACAAAAAATAGCATATAATAACAAAATGGAAACAAAAAAATGATAATACAATAATCAAGGTACATAGTAATAGAAATCAAAAAACAAGAAACTACAATGGCGATACTACAAATACTAATATGAACTGATAGCAAGACAACACACTGCTACCCATGAACCTTCTACCCTAATAGATGCCTTCCGCACCTACCATCTAAGTCATGTCATTGGTAGGCTGAAATTGCATCATATCCTCTCTCTAATCACCTACCCAATACTATTTCAGTTCCCCTCTACCTCTCATAAACCCATCCATAATGAACCTCTCACACCTCCGCACTAGGACATACGAGCATCTCCTCTTGACAAATTGTCTATGGTAAAGTATGTCATTACTTCATTCGGGAAATATCCTGATTAGCACATCTACAACATGTATCTCAAACTTATCCACCTCTTTACATCAACTATTGGAAGGAGGCAAGACTAGGAGTCGAACTTCATCCTGAAACACACCAAGAGAGGTACACTAATATCTACTTCTCAAGTTCTAGACTCTTTCTAGTTCTTGATTTCTCATCATAAAAGTTATTGGAGAAGTCATCAGATAAACAATTTAACATATAAAGTCAAGTACCTTAAATCTTATCAACTAAAACAATATAATTATTACTCTTTGTATACCACTTTATTCTTTCAAAAAGAAGTTTAAGAGTTTATTAGTTGATCTTGCAATGGAAGGGTTTACATTTCATAGACATGATTGGAGGTCTGAATTTGTTTCTGATGGAACTTGAAGGTCTTGCAGAATACAATCAGAAACAGTTGGTACAACAAGGATTTGGTTACACTCACCAATTTCAACCATATCAATTTTGAAGAATCACACAGGATTTATAACACAATGCATAAATTCCTCATCATATTGAATATAATCAGAAAAAGTTGGTACAACAAGGATTTGGCCAAGTTCACCAATTTCAACCATAACAATTTTGAAGAATCAAATGAATCCAAACATGATTTATAACACAATGAATAATTTCCTCATCATATTTAAAACTTTTCTTTGCAAGCAACATGCTTCAATAGGTTTGCTATTGAATTCTTCTCCACCCTGTGCATTACGGAGGAGAACAAGGAAAGAGAACTTATTTATGCAGAAAGAAGAGCCAAAAGAAGAAGAAGTGCAAGATACGTAATAGTTGCAATCATGAGGATGCAAATCTAACAGCACATCATTAAACAGAAAGCAACAATCTATACATGCTTCAGAGCTGTCAAATTACCTTCGTCGTCACTCTCATCAAGGTCATCCCCCATATCACCTCCCATTCCACCCATCATTCCAGCCATATCACCTCCCATTCCACCCATCATGCCACCCATTCCTCCCATCATTCCACCCATTCCTCCCATCATTCCACCCATTCCGCCCATTCCGCCCATCATCGAAGCCATATCACCTCCCATTCCGCCCATTCCGCCCATATCACCGAATTTCTACAAAATAACACAGGTGAATAGAAAGATTAAAAGATATTCCAAATCAAAAAAGCAACATATAGATAGAGTAATACAGTAAATTCTTACTGAGAAATCCATTGAATTCATATCCATATCCCCAGGACCTAAAAATGTTTGAAACAGTAAAAAAGTCAGTTTTTGCATGTGTGATACCAACTACTGTAAGAGATTGACAGGTCATGATAGAGATGATACCAGCATCAGGTTCATCATCTTCATCCACCCACTTGTCCCAATCTACCTTCACATAGTGTGGTGCTTTACCGTCTCCACGCAGTAATTTAGTCCACCATTTTGGCTCTGCTTTTTGCAAAATGCAGAATATACTCCTCACACCAGTACTAATTTTGCTCTCCTACAGAATAAAATTGCAAAATTACAATACAATTCTATACAACATGGATAAACAATTGTAGTGATTAAATAAGGCCCACTTAAAATAGTATTTGATCTGACCCAGTTCCCTTCACCATTACCTACTATATTATGACAGCAAAATCATACAAACTACCATCCATTTGTTACTATTTGATGATTGATAAATCACCTACTTGTTGACATCTTACTGTAAATAGAAAATAAAGTTAGGGTTTCAAAATTTGTTCAACTACACTTGTTATTTGGCTTCTATAAGCATGATTTACAACATAACGTTGGTTCTACCTAACCTGACCCAATTGGAAATATGATAGTTTGAGTGACTAGAAAATTCAAATCAATCCAATGATGTAACCAAATCAAATAACAACTTCCTACCTCAACATTAACTTTATCCTGAAGCTCAAGCTTCAACTCATAGTGACGGTCTCCTGTCCCAGCACTAGCAGAGAAGTTAAACACTCCTTCTGGATCCAAGTTTACTTTTGCATCTTTAGCATCTGGTAGCATCACAGTGAGATACACGACATCAGGCCTTTGTGCCCACTTGACTTCTGGATGGAGACTGCCAACCAAGAAAAAGTTCATCTTTAGTTAAAAGAGGGAAATTAGATTACACATGCAAGGGGTTGTTGTGAAAATTAGATGAGTCTCAATATAATCACATACTGAGTTCCAATAAACAATGTGGCATTCACCACACTAATTATAAACTAAAATAGGAAGTTGTTCTATCATTTTAAAAATTGACTAGATAAATAATTTTCATATCCTCCATTTAGGAGATGAATTTCTACCAGACAATTTCCAATTTGACTTCAATAGACACAACTACCATGTCAACTATACTCCATATCTATCATGGAGATATAGCAATGTTACTACTATAACTAGCTAATAAGCAAAAGAGAATCAGTCACCAGAATGAGTGTGTCATAGTATATATATCTCAGGAAACATGCATACAAGTACTGACACTGGTAACCAAAACCTATATTGCTCGAAATCTTCAAAAACACCACTCCTACAAGTGTTACAACATTTTGAAGAGTCCGAGCAACATAGCCTGAAACTACACAACCGCAAGAAAATCATCGATGGTGCAACTACTTGACCTGAGAACAAAGAATCTCCTTCAAATCACAAATACACCTCCGATTAATACTAAATAGGAAGGATATACAAGTATTACTGATACCACTTCAATATCCCCTTAATAATATACTAAATTTCTACCTTTTTAGCTTTTTTTACACAACTATTTTTAAAAAAAAAAAAACTGATGATTATATTAAACCACAATAAACAAAATACATCAATATATCTGCAGTTCTACAAAAAAAATCACACTCATACATATAAATGAATAAACACAACAACATCATCAACAACAAAAACAAAATAACCAGTATAATACAACGAAAAAAAAATAAAAAATCGCAAAAATAAACAATAATAATCGGAGATCTTACGAAAAACATAAACTGAAAGCAAAATAAATTTTTCGATTTAGATTTTACCTCATATTTGAGTATAATTTTTTCTGGAGCAGATGAGAAGAGGTTGAAGGAAGAGAGACTGAAAAACCCTAAAAATAGTGTAGCGGCAGAGAAGATAATACAGAACCCTTTAAGTAGCAGTAAAAACGTGTGAGAGCTCACTTCCCAATATCTTCCCATTATACCCTCTCTTTATTTTTATTTTTATTTTTTCCTTTTTCTTTATGTAGGTTTAATTTTGTCTATCTTTTTACTAAAGTTATCTTGACTATTTCTTTTGATCAACAAATAATATTTCAAGAACGTTGTTACGTATGATTTTATAATATATTATATAGCGTTATAGTATTTTTATTTTTTCCTTTTTCTTTATGTAGGTTTAATTTTGTCTATCTTTTTACTATAGTTATCTTGACCATTTCTTTTGATCAACAAATAATCACAATAAATACCTCAACCAGACCCGATTTGGCACATACCCTTCATTATCCGCACGCATCCACCTTCACCGCTCACCTCTCCACTCCACGCCCGCTCCCAATCAACCCTAGTCCTACCCAAACAAGCCCCTTATACTAACATCCACCAGCCCGACTAACCAAAACTCCAACCACCTCCCCATTACACCACCAAACAGGATTCCACCGCCATAACCCTCCCACACACATCCCCCCTTCCCCCCATCCGGATACCCTATCACACTCCAAAAACCCAACACCCCACACATATCCTCCCGTAACTACACCCCAAAAATGCCACCCACACCTCATCCATAATCCCCACCCTATCATAGTCTTAGTCCTGCCACCTACCTTCCACCCTCATATTCTCATATCTAACATCCACTCTTTCCCAGCCATCTCCCCGTACCTACCTGGATACACAAGTTAGCCCGTCCATACCTACCTTTCATTAGTTGCTCAATATTCATAACGTTGTTCACGTATATGATTTTATAAATAGATTATATGCCGCTTATTATTATTTTAATGAGATAAATTCGTTAAGATTAAATTGTATTCATTCTTTAGAAAAGAAACAAAAAAATATTCATCTAAAACGATTCGAAAGAGCTCATATAACCTTGGAAATTGAATATATTATCGGCACTCAAAACTACCCTTCCCGTCATACTATTGGCCCGTTCAAAAGTATCATTCTTATTACGAAGTTGCTTAAATGCCCCGTTGGCGATGTCATATTAAATGTCGAATAGCAGATTCCATCGCCACAGACTAAATAGAAGTATCAAAAATACCCTCTAAACTATCGAATAGCTCCCCAAAATGTTACCCTTTTTTTTTAACTATATTTCGACTATCAAAACTGCCTTTCTGTCAAACTATTGCTCAGAAATATCCCTTCTTATCAATAGAAGTTGTTAATATCATGTGGAGCTGCTAATTGCATAGCCAATAAGGTTCCAGCACATAAGACTAATCCTCAAATCTTAAATACATTCCCCCTCATTTCTTATCAGAAATGAGTAATTCCCGTTCTCCCTTCTTTCGCGGCTTAGGGTTTCATACTTTTCTTCATGAGCTGGGTTCAGAGTGCGTATTCAATGCTTTGTAGGTTAGTAAATAATGATTTCCTTATATATTATGTTATGATTCAAAGAATCATAAGTATAGGGATGGATTTCACAATTTCCCCTAACTTCGACAGTAAGGCTCGCATAGCTTCTCATGGGGCTGCGTTTTTCAAAGTGGATATTCATGGTTGGGTAGTAAATATTTTTTCTTATTTTATTACGTTTACGATTTCAAATTTCAAGTTATGATAGTAAGAATTTCACAACTTTCCGTCATTTCGTGAGTCAAGGTTTCATAACTTTCTTCGGAGTGCTGAGTTTCCAGGGAATTTTCGTGCCGTTGTAAACACATCAAAATAGGAAAAAGTTACAACCTATAACCATGAATATATCACTTTGAACGAAGCGACGAAGAAAACTGTGGAAATCTTAGCCACGAAATGAGCGGGAGGGTGAAATCGTTCTGAAACATATATGAAAGGAGGGAAAATGAGTTGTAATTAATATTAGGAATTTAGTCAAGTAGGCAACATGTGGAATTGACAAAATTTCTCTAATAGAAGGCTCACTTTGACTTATAGTTGACCGGGAAGGGTTTAGTTTGAATAGAAATATAATTTAAGCGTAATAAATATGAGCTATTTCGGATAGTCTAAGGGTTACTTTGACCCTTTCTTTTAGTCTATGTGGCAGTAAAATTCAGTGAAAATTTATTGGGGTCAGTTGGTGTCTGTGGCATCCACATGAATTTAACAATTTTCGTTAATTAGAAGGGCACTTTTGACCCAATAGTTTGACGAAAAGGATAATTTTGAGCCAAAATATAGTTTAGCGTATATATAAGTTATTTCAGATAGTTTAAGAGTATTTTTAACTTTTTTTCGTATTCTTTATTGTTATATAATGTCATGCAATTATCATTAGTAGAATATAGAGTAGAGCTATTATGAAAAAAAAGGAAAAAGAGAAAATATAATTATTAAATCATAAATAAAGAAAAAATGTGAAAAAACTATTAAGATAATGTTGTAATCACATTAATTGATCAAAATACATGAAATGATTCTTTTTGTGTTATCTAATGAGCTATTTCAACGAAACAATATAATAAATCAAAAAAAAATTATTGTAATTAAATTAGCAATGCAATGTAATACAATACAACGAGTACAACCATCCAAAACAAGGTGTCAATGAAATCTTACAAGTCAAATTGGAGCAGATAAAATGAGTGCAAATTTTACTATTACCTTGTGAATATAGTGGGGAGGTTAATTTTTATACTTATAAATATAGTGGGATAGGCTATTTCTGATAGAGTCTTCATAAATAAACCGTATAAATTTGTATTAAAAATTCAATACATACTTAAGTTATGAGTAATTTTTTAATTTTCACTATTTTACATTTTTTTTCTCTCTATGCATTCTTTATTCCATGATTTTTCTCAACTCCGTCTAAAGAAATCTTTGTAAATTGTAATCACTTAATTTTATAAGTTACGTAAGAATTTCGTTTTAATTACTTAAGGTTAATTAAGGACTTGGAGGAAGACGATTAATACAGATATATTAATGGATATTTAAAATAACAAACTACGTGAATTATACTTGAGGTGTTTATGACTTCTTATATGTGAATAAGAAATTTGAATCAATATATATTTAAAATACATGTTAATGGTAATACATAGTTAATGGTGCGCTTGAAATCATTAGTTACATCAAAACTAAAATATCAATACAGTAAATAAAATATATATATATATATAATATATATATATATATATATATTTAATAAATAGAAACTAGTGAGAATTATGCAAACTTTAACATGAAAAATGGCGCGCAAGCGAGTTCATTCGCTTATTTATCTAGGGCACATGTAAATCCGTAGGAAAAGGTCACCGGATTCACGTAAAATCATGCCCCTCCGAAATCATAATATTGTTATATTTTTTTTTTGTTAAATATAGATTTTTGAATGACACTCGAAGTATTATATAATGCGACAATGATTGAGTGGACTAAAAATTTAGATTTTTATATCTACCTTGTTTATTTTTCTTTCTAAAATTGAATAACACCGCTCTAAGTGACTATTAGTACTTTTGGCGTTTTAACTAATTAAGCATTATGATTTAAAAAATTGTAAAATATTATACGAACGTAAGAACTAATCTTAAACCGATCGTCCATTCTTTCAGAATAATTCATACCATATATTCGAAGTCTTGGCTCTTGGATTCACGCCTACTGATGTAAATTCATATGACATTAATACGTTACCCATATAAACTACTCAATTTTAAATTGTTATGCTACTGGCATCGCATAACTGTGTATGCTGTTAATTAATAATAATGAAATATAAATTTATGTCGAGGAAAAATGGTTTGTTATTGCTATTCCCCGTAATATTTGCCATGATGGGCCTGATTCTCCACGATCTTGTGGCCCAATCGTGATAGTGTGGCCTTTTGGCCCATGTAGCCCATTCATAGTTTGTGGCCCATTATGATACAATGGCCTTTCATTCAATCTCTAAACTATATCTTATATTTTGCACTAATTAATATATAATATTTTTAAAGAATATAGATATATCATTACTACTAAAAATTACATTGAATAGCAAATATTTAATCTATATTAGGTATTATGTCTATAGTTTAAGAAAATTATAATTTGTCCCTATAGTTTCCTCAATTCTTGCTATTCGTTGGATTTGTATAAATTCAAAATTTGTATAATTCGGTTCCTGATTGTATAAATCCAGAATTTTGTATATGTTGTATACGATTATAAGAAACTTATAATAAATTACCCTGGAAAAACATACAAACGAAGTTCTGAAAAATTCTTACATATATTAAGTATATATACAAAATTTGTATATACTTACCATATTTGTATATTCGCAATCGAGATATACAAACCGGGTAGAAATATGCAAACTGCAACCTTCATAGCAAACATAAATATAGCTATGAAGCACAATTTTTTAAACTGTAGCTATAGATCCTTATTATGTCTGTTATATTTGTTATTTTTTAAATTTTCTTATTAATATATAATGTTTTTAAAGAATCTGAGATATATTATTGGTATGTATAGATGGAATAAAACATATTATTAGCATTCATATTACCACATAGCTGAAATAATATGTATAGGTAATGTATATAAACCTATATATTTGAGATATATTGTGATACATATAATGCATATCATATACATATCCACTATTATATTCCATCAAAATTTTTGATAAATATCATTTGATAGTTAGATAATAGAGGATTCAAAATGAACGGACTATGAAAATGTGGAGAGATCAGGAACACGATAGATGATAAGAGAAAAACTTATGTGTATTTAGCTACATCCAAGCCTTACATCTTCATAGACTTCACGTTTACTTTAAAATACATCTGTTGTGTTTGATATCACACGATATTTGTTGTTGCTTTCAACTGAATACATTTTCATGCTGAACACCTATTTTAGGTAAGACAGACTTACTTAACACTCTATGAAAAATAAAGCGAATGCGATGAAATCATTTGCATTTCGACTTATATTATCAACGATTACAAATATCATGTAGTTTAGAACTTAAATTAATGCAAGTTGGTTAATTGATCACAAAGATAAACACAAGAACTTCTATATTTGCATAGAATTATATATAGCTTCTCAATATGAAATAAGCATTAATTGTGAAGAAAAAAAAGATGTAAATATTCTTGTTTAGCCAAATAATTAGTACTATTTGGGCTTGGGAGTTTATGGAAAAAACTTATACATATTTGATATTTACCAATTGTGACAAGAGATTTTCGTTTACCAAACATAGTTAAAAAAAAAATTTCAAAACAAATACGAAATCACACTTTAAATTTTCGTTCAACGTTTACAATTCTGCTCACAATTTCGTCTATAAAATTAGTGTGAAATTACTATAATATACATTGCACTTTCTAAAGCTTCATATGAGGATATACTAAAAAATCCCATTGCAGAATCTTATTTAAAGAATTTAAAATCTCGCACTCATATGATCATAGTATAAAAATATTTCGAATTCAATATAGAACAATTTGCTTAAAATTTATGTTAGATTTATTTCTGAAAATTTAATATAACTATACAACAATACATTTTTCATATAATATTCATACAAATTTAATATTTATTACTACAATAACTTAAAAACATAAAATATAATCTCATACAACTTAATATAGATTTATAACATAATTTTAATACAATTTGGTACCACTTCATATAAACTCATTGCTAGGATTTCTCAATAATAAGAAACTCAAAAATAGTGGTGGATTATGTTGTTGACCTTCCACAACATAGAGGGAGATATTCAGGGGTGTTCATTGTTCGATTTAAATTATAGATAGGGATATTCATAATTAAATTTAAATTGAATATTGATTAAAAATCAATTCAATCTAATTGGTTTTAAAAAATTTAAAATTAAATCAAACGGAAAAAATAACTGTTGATTTGATTCAGTTTTTTCAGATTTGAAAGTAATAATTTCCTTCTCCTCTCTGATACATCCCTCCCCTCTCTGTTACATTCATCTCCTCTCTCTGGTATTATCCCTCATCTCTCTCTGATACATCTCTCCCCTCTGGGAATACATCCCTCCCCTCTATATTTGGATGTTGTTGATCTATCTATAAGTCTAATGATGTATTTGAAATTCATAAATTTTAAGGAATTCTTGTAATTTTGAAAATAATAGGGAAATAATGTAATTGACTCTTAACACTAATGAGAATTATCTAATTATATTTAAAAATTTAAGTGTGGGCTTGAGAAAATGATTTAAAGTTAAAGACTTAAGCATAATAATTAAAATTTAAACAAAATTTTATATTTTATCTAATGATTAAGGTATAGAATAACTATTAAAAGTAATATATTCATTCATCGGTTCGCATTTGATTATTCTTCATCAATTATTTTGATGAAATGACAAATAGAACCAAATAATATCCGATTTTCCAAAATTTAAAATAAGACCACCTAATCAAATTAATCAAACAAACAAACAATATATTTCTTAAATCTGATGTTTTAAATTATCATAACTCAGATTATCTTTTTTTTTTTTTAACCGCTAACAAAACTACCTAATATATTAATCCCTATGATCTTGCTCAAAGGCTATACATGAAATATCTAAATAGATCACTCAAGCAAGTAGTTGGTTGCCATCCACATTGTATCCGTTGCACATAGAAAATTTAATCCTAACTTACATAAGACAGATATAATTATCTAATTGCATTTATATATAATATGTATGGTCACAAAGATCATATAATATCTAATTGCATTTATATCTATATGTATGGTCAACTGTATACGTATGTATTTTTAAAATACTCACCCAACTTCAATTTTTGTGGCTTACATTTTTAAAATTATTTTTTAAAACAAATGAAGGAAAATTTTAAAATTCTTGGTAATATGTATTTCTCATTATCATTAAAAATAGTATTTAAATATTCTTCGGGATGGTCCAGTGATAGGTTGGGACTTCATGTCGGACGGTCTAAAGTCGAAATCCCTCATGCCCAGCGGGAAAGCGGAAGCAAGCGGATTGCCTTCTGGTCGAAGCTCGTCGCACAAGGCTGGCCCTAGTTGCGGGTACCTTTCTATGTCGCGTTTGCGAGCTATGCATAGAACGAGAGTTTTACCCTGATGCGCACCAAAGATAGCGATTGCAGATTTCCCTTGTCAATAAAAAAAATATATATTTAAATATAAATATATATATTATTTAACTAACTAATATAAATCGCAAAATCACAAAAAGTCGAAATCACAAAAATTAAATCGCAGAAAGTATAATCAAAGAAGCAACCTTTCTTAAATTAAAATCTTCTAGATATTAAGTTGATCAATAATTCAATATGCTATTTTCCTAGTTCATCTTTATTTATTCATACTTAGATTTGATAAATGTTTTTTTTAAGAAATAATAAATATAATTATAATCATATATTATTCTTAGTAATTACGAGTCGCTTAAATATTTTAAAATAAAATTAAAATAGATATATAAAAATAAATTATATTTGATTTTTTAAAATAAAATAAAAATTATTTTTAATAAGATTGAATAAGTAAAACGTGAACATGTGATAGACCCAATCTAAAATGTGAATTGTGACATAGGGACTCTCAATTTAGTAAGCAAATATCCTACATGTAATGAATGCATTCTGTTGGAATTTTAATAACTATATCCCATCTATTTTGGGCTATGCTTTTGTTATTATTATACTGTGCGTTTAATAACAGTTGCTTATTATATTGTTTTGAAATATTTATAAATATTTTTATTATATTCTAAAAATCCAATGAATTATATGTACACTGTAGGGAGTGTTTGTTACGAAGAAGAGTTGATGCAGGGTTAGGATACAGGGTATTAGCTATGCAGGGTTAATTAGAATGTATGTTATTACAATACATTACTGATTAACTCTGAATAATAAACTTGATTATAAATATGTAATACTATATTATTTACCAAATAATAATAAATACTAATAAAAATGTTTAATAAAATATAATTAAGTAAGTATATATGCGTAATATTGATTAACATATTTAGTGCCGTTAAAAAATTAATACATCAATTTCTAATATCAAAAAAATTATTACTATATTTGCATATATCAATCAAACGTATAAGTATATAAAAAGAGATGAAAATAATGTGTGTGTGTGTATATATTTATATATATATATATAGATTTTTTTATATATATATATATATATAATTCTAGATATTAAAAAAATAAGAAATAAAAACATATACATGTTGATAGGTGGAACAATAAAGTTTTCAATTAAAAAAATTTTAAAGAAATTAAAAATGCCGTCTAAATATAAAAAGACAATAAAAACAACCCAAACTATATATAGAGGTAAACTAATAAAGTTCCCAATTAAATAATAAAAGAAAGTGAAACAGGGGAAAAGAAGAGGAACCAAGGCTTCATTACCTCCCAAGTTATCCCCTTCCCCCCCCATGCATCCCTTATTCCCCCCACCCCTTTCCGTCTCTTTCGTCACTCCACATCACCCTTCATCGCACTCATCATCAATTATTCCTCACTCTTCAATCCCTTATCCAATCTCACTCGCCCTGCTCTCCTTGCACCCTCTCTTTCATTACTTTAATAAAATGTCATAACTAATATCCACATTAACTTATTGACATCTATACCCTTGCATAACTTTATACATAAATTTACCATCATAAGTATGTTGGTACTAATTATTGTAGCGACTAGCAAAATGCAACCAAACATAGGTATAAGTGTAGGGTTGATTTTTACTACCTAATATAAAAAATTCTACCAAACATAGTATAACTAATACAATTTTATTTTATATTAGGAATAAAAGGTAAGTTCTACCTAACCAACCGGCCCGTCGTAGTTAATAATTTATTATGAGTATTATTATTAAGTTATTATTTATTACCACTTTTCAAGAATAGTATATTTAAATATACAAAGGGTCATATAAGTTTATTACTCAGTTTCATTATAAATTTTTTAAAATTTTAAAAAATTGTTAATTAAAGGGAACAGAATATATGCACAAACAATTACTTTATCTTATTATAGATTTTCTTGATGAATTCTTTTTTATTGTAAATGCATGAATAACTATAGGCACGGTTGAAATATATTGTTTTTCTCACCAACACGATTCACTTTTGTTAGTTTTTACATCTTGAAAAAATATTCTAATATCTTACATATAGTATTGAAGTCAGAATTAAGAGTTTAAAGTTCTAAATTTCAGGACAATACAAAACACTAGTGTATACATCATTTATATGGCCATTTCTTATCATTAATTCATCAATTAATTTTATTAGGAATTTAAGATAATATATATATATATATATTTGTTTAATTTATTAACGCACCAATACAACATATTACTATTGAATTCGTCTGAAACTGAAAACCCTCACTCACTCAACTCTACTCACATGCATGCATTTGGGAAAAGTGTGAGAATAATTTATTTATTTTCTTTTTAATCTTAAATTGTTAACAATTGTGAAGAGATTTTAATAAAATCCGTTCATCCTTAATAAAGATTTCTGATTTGAGCATAAATTGAAAAAGAAAAATTTAATATAAATTCAAATCAATCCATCAAATCCCAAATAAAATACCAATATTTATTTAAAAAATAAAAATAAAAATAATATAATAATAACAATTAACGTAAGCCGTGACGACTTGAGGTTAGTTAGCACCACATTGGGCTTGGTCAACTTTGGTCTTCTTTAGACACAATAACAGTAATTGTTTGGAATTTGAATGTTTTTTATTTTATTCGGTACAAATCTAAATTAATCGAATGTTAGATATAAATATTAAATATTTAATAAATAATAATAAAAATAATAATTTTAAGAAAAGACCAATGATCATCACTAGACGAAAATAAAGTTTTTCGCTGCCTTTTAACTAACCCCCCCTCCCCCCCCCCCCCCCCCCCCTCCCCTTTTCCTCTTTAGGGGTTAATAATAATAATAGAATAATAAATGTTGATAAGAATAAATGGATTAGATGATAAACTTTTCAAAAATTAAACGATCATTTAAGAAATTTAAATTGAAAGAATAGGTTTTTAATCTAACTTTATCATACTAATTTTCACACTGACAAATTCAAAACACTAAATAATTATAATTTGTAACTCCAAGTTGGAAAATTGTTTCGAACATGAGAAAAAAAAAATACTTTTCTCATCTTTTTTTTTACAAAAATATTCAGACAAATAAAATTTGATATCTTCAATTTCATAGAAAATATTATAATTAAACGCTAACTAAATATGATATGATAAAGAATTAGATTATGTTACGTGTAAAAAAATAACAAATAATTTGTCCAAAATAATGGTCTTCATTCAACATACCGTAGACCACAAAATTGGAACTAGTTTTTAGTCAAAGTTCACTTCACCAAAATTTATTAATTTTTCTTTGTTGAAAAGTCTTAATGCATTTACACATAATTTGAAAGTGAAGATGAAAGAAACTTTGTGGAAATTGCATGCGTCCTATAATACTCGTTTCGTTCCTTTTTATTTATCACCTATTTGTTTGCGAAAGTCAATTTAATTAATTTTTAGATTTGAGTTAAATTAAAATAACTTAATACTTTACTTTTTAAATTTACAGACAACTATGTCCTCTAACTTTGAGTATGCACAAGTAGACACTTAAACTTGTATAAAATTTGGATAGCACATGTCCTACATGACATAGTACGTGTAGGATACAAATTTTCCATGTAGATTGTCATGTAGGACGGATGTGTCTATTTGTTCAATTTTATACACGTTTAATTACATACTTGTGCACATATTAAAGTTAAAAATCATAGTTATTAGCTGATGTCAAGTTAAGAATCATATTTATATATTCCATCTTAAATTTAAGTATTCATAAACTATATTAAAAAAATCATAAATTACAATCCTTCTCGTATTAATACATAACTATCAAAAACTATATGAAAAAAAATCAATATTTTGATATTAATCGTTAGATTAACATCCGAGAACTGAGATGTGACTAATCAAAAAATATAGAGGGTGTAATTTATTTCTTTTAAAAAGTTTATTTAAAAGTTGAAAATTTGTGACTTAATTATGACTTGCAGTAAAAACATGTACTCATAGTTGATATCTTTATTTTTATTTTTTATGTCAAACTGAAAAGTATTACATATTAAAATTGTTTTTAAAATGAAAGAGACTAAGAGCGCTTTGTAATAAATAGCAAACTAATAACCTAAATTAAATTGAAATAGCTAGGTTTGTTTAATTGTGCTCCATAGCAACATTAGCTAAAATTTGCCACGTCTCTCTCTCAAAAATCTCGTCGCCAATCTCCTTCTCGCTCGCCTCTCTCGCTTTATACACAGAGAGTGTCATAATTTCTGTTTCTATTTTGTATAAAGCGAGAAGAGAGAGAAAATTGTATATACACATGCAAAAATGTATATTCGTTTTATACACTAATTATACAATTTTACAAACATTTTACTTAAATTATTGAGAGAAAAAAGGCCACAACGAAATTATTACAATGCAGTGAATACAATTTCTCTAGCTCTTATACACAAAGAAGTGAGATATGGGTTCTGTTTTTGTATAAAGCGAGGGAGAAGAGGAGAAAAAACAATATCTTCTTGCTATGCCACTTATAATTATCCAATTATACATACATTGTAATTCGCTCAACTGTATGCAAACCAAATTATACAATTGCCGCGAAATAGGCTAGCGAATTATACAATTAGGCCAGTGAAATTATTACAATTGTATATGTTCTAGCAAATGATCCCGTTTTCTGTTTGCTCTTGCGCGCACTCTGCCCCGTTTGCATAGCCTACCCATCTGCCTTTTTGCTTGTGGTTTATGTGCCCGTTTCCCTTTAAACCAAGAAAGGGGAAAAAGGAGGGGGAAGGGCGGAAGGGAGGGGGAAAGGGAAGGAGGGAGGGGGGGGGGAGAAAGGAGGGGGAAAAAAAAAAAAGGGGGGAGGGGGGGAAAAAGAGGAAGGGATAACAAGGGGGGGAAGAAAAAGGGCGGAAAGAAGAGGAAAAGGGGGAAAGGAGAAAAAGGGGGAGGAAGGGTAAGGGGGGGAGACGGAAAAAAAGGAAAAAAAAAGGAAGGAGAAGGGGCAGCGAGATGAGGAGAAGAGGGGCGAGGCAGGCAGAGAGGGGGGAGCAGCACAAGGGGGGGAAGAAGAAGAAGAAAAGAAGAAGAAGAAGAAGAAGAAGAAGAAGAGAGAAGAGAAGAAGAAAAAGAAAAGGAGAAGAAGGGAAAGAAAAAGAAAAAAAAGAAAGGAGAGAAGGGGATAAAAGAAAAGAAAAAAGGAAAGAAGAAGAAAAAAAAAAGAGAGAAAAAGAAAAAGAGAAAGGGGAAAAGGAGGAGAAGAAGAAGAACAAGAATGAGAGAAAAAAAAAAGAAAAAAACGAGAAAAAAGGAGACGAAGAAGAAAAAGAAAAAACGAAAAGAAGAAGGCAAAAAGGAGAAGAAGAGAAAATTCAAACTAGATCCCCCCATTCTCTACACACTTCCGCCCACATCCCCCCCCCTTTCACCATCCCCATACCCATACCAAAACACTTTCGCGCACACACCTCCCCACCTCCTACCCGACCACCAAACTACACCAAACCCAAACTTCACCATCCTCCATACCAACTCCACACCTTCATCCCCTTTCAACATACACCCCCCCATAGATACAACACTCCACCCCTCCACGCCTCCATTCAAACGCTACTCTCCACAATACACGCACCAATACCTTCCGAAACAACCCAACCCCAAACACCTATAATTAATTTAGTAATACAACCACACTTCCACCCAAACACTTCAACCTACCACTCCCTCCCCAGCTCATCTCGACATCAAAGCTCTATCCCCCTCCCACCCCCTCCCGCCATCAAACCTCCTAACCATCCCCTACCTCTCACACCCTAACTCTTCTCCTCCTCCCACGTCTACATATTTTCCACACCTCCCCACCGCTTAACCAATATCACTCTTACTCCTCACCCCCTCCATCTTCCTTCCCTTAATTAAAAACTTATAATAATATAAAATAACAATAATAAGAATACTACTTACTAAATAATAATTATACAACGTAAACAATAATATAATAATACAATAAATAATAATAATAGTAATAGTAGAATAATAATAATAAACTAATTATAAGAATAATAATTATATATAATGATATAATAATAATAATAAGAGTTATAATAAGAATAATAAAAGAATTAAGAGCAAAAAGGTAATGTACTGATAACGTTAAAAATGACTTAAGTGAAAAAAAAGAATATTCTATCATCTAGCTTTTAGCTTTAAATTTAAAATAAATTATTTTTAATTTAAAATAAGTCATTTTGATAATCGTTAAATATTTTAATAAATTAAAATTTGACTTTTAAATCAATTAGACCTGCTTTTAAGTTTATCCGAACATGTTCTAAACAAGAACAAGAGGAATCCACCAATAATGGAACGGATAAATAAACTTTATTGACTAGTGGCGGCTATCAACCTAGCAATAGCAAACACTTTCTTTGTGAAACACGTTAATATTTTCGTAAATTGAGAATAAATAATATCAACAAACATATTTGTTTTAAAAATAAAAAATAAAATATTATTCTTTCAAACTAATATTAATCCATAATTTATATTATTCGATATTTTACTGTAAATTTTTTTTTTTTAACCTTTGTCTTGCTTATTAGCGGTTTTAAACAAAAAAATAAATGTTCTTTTCGTCAACTAAACATAGTTACTAAAAAGGGTTACGTTTTTAAAAGAGTAAAAAGAATGAGTATATAGCAAAAGTAACGTAAGCAATGACGATTTAAGTAGTATCATCGATATTAAAGACTTAAATTTAAATATTTTAGATTAATTTTAAAATATTTTTTATATTATGGGTTCAAATTTATTATTTATTGCAATTTTATTAGTTTTTTGTTTAAAAATTTAAATAATATAAAAAATATTGAGTTCAAATAAATTTAATAAACATGTATCTTACTAACCAAATGTTGCGTACAAGAGACATTATTTTGACGGAAGAGGCTCCTCTCCATTACTTTTTCTCTCCATTTCTCCAAGTAGGGTTGTTCATGGTTATGGTTAACAAGCAAATCAAACTGCAATTCGAATCAAATTGATTAAAAAAAACCGATATCTGGTTTAGTTTGATTAGGTTTGGTTTTTAAATTTTGAAAGCCGATACTATTTGATTTTGTTTTGATTTTACTAAAAACCAATTGCAAAAATAACCAAACCGAGCCAAGGTATAACGATTTCAAATCCAAGTCCATCAAAATCCGTTTTAGTCTTTACTTACTGCACTTTACATAAAATAGTTACACTTTATCTTAAATAAATCACTTTGTTCGTGTAATGATAACTCTAAAATTGTTTAATGCTTGTCTGAACCGACATTAATTTTTCTGTAGATTGTTCATATACTTGGTATTTGTGTCTATCGAAATACGTTCGTCCTCAAAAAAATTATTACTTTCAAACCAAATAAATCAGAAAAACTAAACCAAATTAACAATAACCAAAATCGATGATTACCTTTTTCGTTAAGTTTGGTTTTAGAAATTTAAAAAATCAATTAAATTGATTTGATTTTAATTTTAATCAATATCTGATTCAAACAAAGTTCTAAATTAAGAAGAAAAAAATCCTATTATTCATTAAAAACAAAAATTTTAATTTTCAAAGCGTTTTCAAAAATCAATCATATCTTCTCGAAAATTTGTATATTAAAACAAAAATATAAACTCCTACAAATGAGATGTTTTTTTTTTTGGTAAAATTACAAAGTGATGTTATGTAGTCTAGAAAAAATTTGGATCACAAAAATATATGATTTATTTTATTTATAAAAATATTTAGCAGATATAAACAAAATTGATTTTTTTAAAAATTATTTTTTATTTTACTTCTTTTATTTTAAATCTTCTTGATAAAAATTTTGATTCTGGCACCAAATTAAATTTAAGACTATTATACCTTGAGGAAGTTGTCATTTTTATTATTATATAGGTGGCAAGCATATATAGTTATATTAGAGAAAAATACATTGTGAACTTTGGCAAAATATTGGGAGAAAATGTGATAAATATAATGACATATTTGTCACATCCAATAAAGTGCTCAATTCAAAGGTTGTTGCAACGTAATTATTTTGTCATATCATTGAGAAAAAGGTTAAAACTTGTGGTCCAAAATCCAAATAGAGAAAATGATTAATGAAAAAAGTTAAAAGAAAAAAAAAGAAGAAGATAGATACATTAGATAGGAATATATTAGCTAATATAGATGGAATGATAATAATTAAATATAGTTAGCGTTTGATCATAGATTTCAAATTTTATTAAGGTAAAAATTTGAGTGAAATTTCACTATATATTTGGTTGTAATATTTGGAAAATATATTTTACTATTTAATATATCCATAAATTTTAAAAACTATGAAAATTAACCATAAATTTATATTACATAGTAAGATAGCAATGTTGACTTAACAAGATTCATGACTTCTGCAACAAGTCAATTGAATTTCGTTGCAGCAAATAACAAGTATTGTCTATGATATTGGAGCATTGCGATAGTTTGGAGTGAGTGCAACAAGTATCATTTCATACATGGTGAAGTAGACGAAGCACATGACTTTATCATCCTCAGTCGATTGTTCATTGTTTTGATCAACAATCATGTCATCACTTTCATATTTAGTGAATATTAATTTATTACTTTGGTGTTCACATAAAAAATTATGTAAATACAACACAAACAAATACTATAGAGAATGTTTTTATAAAAAACAAAAGTTTGAAATAAAATTTAATTTTTTAAAAATTTCCAAATAACAAAACTTTGGCCCAAATACTTGTTTTTTTCTAATATTTAAAATTTTAGATTATTTATTAAAAATATGTACTAAATAATAACAAATTATATGAATGAACAGTAGAGGAGCTTTTTTATTGGTTATTGTATCAATATTAATTTGTAACCTATAAGAAGTAGCTTTGCTCTGTAAATATTTTTCTTCATATAAAAGTAACTTTAGATCTGATTTTAATAATGTTAAGCCTTTGGACATATCTAAATCTAGACATACACCATCCTAATTTTGTTACTTATTGCTCCTTTCGTTCACTATTATTTATCGTAATTTTTATTTTTAGATTTAAATTATAAAAAAATTGATTAAAATTTTATGGTATGTTTTTCATCATACTAATATTGAAAAAAAAATTATTAATTATAGGATTTTTAATACTTTTGAATATCTATTTGTTATTATAATATCTAATTAATATATCTAATTTAACTTTAAAATTAGAAAAATTACTTTCGAAGAGCACCAATATATAATTTAGAAGGACGAAAAAAGTACAAGTCTAATTTTAATTTAATCTCATAACAAATATACATAAACTGTGTATAATCAAATTTAACAAATTAAATTGAAATATGTGTTTTTATCCTAGTACTATAAAATATAGTAAGACAAGAAGAAAGAAAAAAACAAAGAGTCAATGACAATATAGTGTATGATTACTATGTCATGAATTGGCAAAATTAGGTGTCATGATGTTAATTTTGTGTATGTACCTAAATGAGATTGTCAATATCTTCACACTTTTTCTTCAAGTGTACCATTGATTTTGTCCATATAAATATAGTATAAATTATCAAGATATTGGTACTCAAAGTTGTCTTTGACCATAAATTAGATGACGTTATCTCCTATATTCAGATTAGCAATTTAGAAAAAATAAAAGATGAAAAGAAAAACACAAAGAACAATTTGAGTCCACAGATTTTACTGTGTGTCTTTAAGAAATTTAATCTCTTCAAGCACACAAGGTTGTAGATTAATTTCTCCCAAGATAAAACAGATTAACCATTAAAGAAATAGTGGTACCTCAAACTTCGATAATTTTAACAAACTCAAAATGACAACAAAAGAATCACACACACGCGATCTATCGATTTTGTATTGTAAGAATGTACACAAGAGAAAGGAAGAATTCGATGCAGAAAAATGGAAGAAAACCTCTCTATTTATAATCAACAAAAAATAAAAGTCGCAACTCTTTAGAAATAAGACAACCTTTCAGAAATGTCACAACTTTTTGGAAAAGACAAAATCTTTTAAACGGTCACAACCCTTTAGAAAAAACACAACTTTTCATAAAGGTCACAACCTTTCAATAAAGTCATACCCCTTTAGGAGAGACGGTACAACCCTTCATTCCCTATTCAAACCTTTATAACCCAACAAATGATAAAAAATTTTATATTAAAACAATAATAAATATATTAATGATTTTCGGTTTTAATCTATCTATCTACTATCTATAGGATATATATATAGCAGATATATATATATTATATATGATACTGGATAAAAAATTAATTTGTTGAGATAAATCTTTTCCTAAATAAATATATATAACGACGACCATTAACGTGATTGGTATGAGAGAAAAATCTCCAATCATGGTGGTCCAATTTTTTTCTGACTATGAAAGCACATTGTATATTCTTTTTAAAGGAAAATTAGAGGCAATTATAGACTTATAGTAATATTTTATCTTTTTTAAAAAATAAAATAATTCAAATATATATAATTAGAAACTCAAAGACCAAAAACTCTCAACAACTTTTAGACATATCCCATATTTTCCTTCCTTGGAGAGAAAGCATATTTGCCTTTGTTGAAAAATCTTTGAAATATTTGGTTTTGCATGTGAGCTTTTTTTTTTAAAAAAAAAAAAATAATTAATAGGCGTTTAACTATGTAATTTAAAGCTCAAATTTTAAATTTTAATTTATTCTGTAGTTAAAACTTTGAAATAAAATGTTATTATAAATATTTATCTATAAATTATTTTTTTTACTAATGTTGATATTGTGAGATGTAATCTATTAATGCCCCCACTTTAGAATTTATGCAATTGTGCAAGGAGTAATGCATGCGATAAATTTAATAAAATCCTTTCATCTCAAATTAAAAAATTTGAGCTTGAGTCTTGATTTTGATTTTTTTTTAATTAAAAAATAATTTCCTTTTAAATAAATTTAACGGGATATAAATAATCTAAATTAATCAAAGTCGAATGTGGAAGGAGAAAAAATCCAAACATAAGCAGATACTTGTGAATATTATGTGATCCACATTGTATTTCTTAAGTCAAAGAAATGACAACCAATTCCCTACACAGCTAATATTTTTTTAGAAAAATTGTGTCCAAATGTGTTTAAAATATTTTGGTTACTGTCATGGCTTCTTGTACCATGATTTCTACAATCGTGGCTACAATATTTACTTAAAACTTGATAATTCAAATTTATAATCGAAAAAAAATAAATTAGAGATAAAATATTCAGAATAAAATAATATTTATAAGTTATTAGTACAAATTACAACTCATAACATCCTTATATAAATAAATTACAACTCATCACAATTCTTTGGTACAAAATATATAAGTGGTGTATTAAATATTTTAGTGTCTCTAATTAAAAATATTATAATCATATCAAATGAAATTAAGGAAATAGATCTGAATACGTCTTGTCGTATTTTTTATTAATATATTTTCGCTAAAAATGTATTTGACCAATATATTAATTAAAAACAAAATTGATTACTATTTTTTTAAGTCATAAGAAAGAGTATGTAATTCATTTGTCTTAGGAATCACAATATTATTTATTTGCTCTTGAATCTTCAACTAGATTTGCTTGGAAAATTTTGGTATCCCCAAGGTCACCATTTAACCAAATGAAAATTTTACTAATGATTAAGGTCTCACTTCGAAGTTTGGCTTTAAGCAATCAATCTTATTGAATCGATTTGATATTTATTAATGTAAAATTTTTAAAATATTTTTTTTTTAATTTGGAGAAAATCTCTGTAAATTGCTACTTTTTAACCGTCTAATAATCGTTTTCATATTTTTATATATGTTATTGAATTGATATTTCAAAATTAGAGTAAGAATATGAAGTTACTTTGGACTAATGTAATATTATACATGATAATTTTCTTATCCTCATTTGACTTTCTCTATTTGGGATGAACATGGGGAGTAATACGAAATTGGGGATTTATGCATTATTCCTATTTAATAGGACTTTAGATAGTATTAAGAGTGTGTTTGGTATGAAGGAAAATGTTTCTGGAAAATGGTTTCCAATTTTTCTCATGTTTGGTTGGGGCAAAAAGTTTGAAAATTGTTTTCAAATCAATCATTTTCCTCAAAATTAAGGAAAATGCTTCCCTTCAAAATTAAGGAAAACATTTTCAAAGCTCTCCTCCAATTTTAAATTATATTTTTTTTTTGGAAAGAAAAACCTTAAATTTTCTTAAAAAAAAAAAATATTTTAATTTCAAAATTTATTTTTTTCACCGATCTTGACACCCCTCCCCCTTACCCCCCCCCCCCCGCCCCCCCACACCACACCTCCCAAAAAATATTTTACTTTTTAAAAAATATTTCAAATCCAAATTTTTTTTTTAAGCTCCTACCTCTCTCCGCACCCCCGGCAAGCCCCCTACCCACCATACCAAACCCCAAAAAAATAAATTTTATTTTTTAAAAATAATATCATTTCAAATTTTTATTTTTTCATTCCTACCTCCTCCTCTGAGCCCCCCCCCCCCCCCCACCACCACCACTACCCCCCACCCATTATCACCGCCACCCAAAAAAAAAATATTTTAAAAAATATTTTAAATTTCATAAAATTATTTTGTATTCTAGTAAAATAAAAAATATTCCTCAAAAATATTTTTCATTCATAAACAAACACTCTCTAAAAAATTATTTCCGAAAAATATTTTATACTCACCAACCAAACATGAGGGCAATAAGCCAAAATTACTTGTTTTCCAGGAAAACATTTTCTAGGAGGAAAACATTTTCCATGGAAAAACATTTTCCTTCATACCATACAACCCTAGTGTGTCTTGAGATTTTGAACATAGGTTGAGGGGTATTTGTGCATTATCCCTATTTAATATTGAAAATAAAACATGAAAAAATATAGTTGTTTTTAATTGATATGTCAAAAAAAGTAAATAAAAATAAAAATCTATTTTAGAAATAAATGACAAGTAAAAGTAAATGGATTAATTTGAAAATTTCTTTATTTGGGACACGTTTGTTCAAATTTCCCAAATAATTTTTGGAGAAAAACTGACAATAGTTTTTGTCCATACAATTTGTTATTTTTTGACAATACCTAAAATTTGCAAATATTAGCTTTTTCTAGTATTTGGACCAAATTTTATTATTTGGAATCTTTTGAAAATTGAAATTTTACACCAAAACTTTTATCTTTAACAAGAACACCTTCTATATTAGTTGTTGTGTTGTATTAAATATTTTTTTTTACGTAAACATTAAAGTAGTGATTAAATATTCAATGAATATGAAGTGATGATATGATTGTTTATGAAAATGATAAACAATCGACTTAGAGTAACAAGTCATGTGTTTTGTCTACTTCACAATGTATGGAATGATGTTTGTTGCACTCACTCCGAACTATCAAGTTGCTCTAGTGTCATGGATACAATTTGTTATTTGTCGCAACAAAGATCCAGTTGACTTAAAATAAAATTTATGATTAGTTTTGATAGTTTTTAAAACTGATGAGTATAAATCATATTTTTCTAAAAAAGTGAAATATATATTCCAAATAATATGACCAAATACATGGTTAAATTTCACCCCAATAATATTTGCCTAAGAATACGTAAATTTATGGCCATATCCTAAATCCTACTTCTGCTGATCACTTTTATTTGTTATGTTATATTTTTCGAAAATTAATTTTAAGTTTTTATTAAGTAAAAATTAGATACATCTATTCAAATTTTAAATAAAAAATATAATTACAAAATTGTATAAAAAGTATTATAAATTATAATTTTTTACATATTAATATGAAAAATATATTTTAAAATAATAATAATTTTATAATTCAATTATAAAAATAAAAAAATATGATAATTAAAAATGAACGGTGAATCATTAATAGACACACGCATGAGGATGGCTGTCGATGTCAAGTACATTAAATTCTAATTAATCTTGTACATGCTCACCATCATTATTTTTTTAAGACCTTCAAATACTTTTGTGTCCTATTTTATATGCAATTTTTTTATTTTATACTTTTATTAAGAAATATATAATTTACTCGGTTATTTTTGTTTAATTTTTTTTTGAAACTCAAGTTTTTCATAATGAATTTAACTAATGAACATGAATTATCTATTTAGCTTTTTCAAATTGTTCAAATATATATTTTCAAGGTTAATAACTAATGAGGTAAAAAGAAATAATATGATAATTTATGTATTAATTTTATAAAATGACAAGTATTTTGGACCAATTATTTATAGAAAGAAATGATATGGAGAATGAGATGGAGGGAGTATCCAATAAAATACTTAAAGTCATTTACGTTAAACTCTAATCAATTTCTGAAATACTACTTCGCTACATATTAGTTGATCATTTTCGTTTTTACAATCGAATTAAGCGAGTCAATAATCATCTAAACTTAAACAAATTAAGTGAGTCAATAATATACTAAACTTAGATAGATTAAGCGAATCATATTTTCATGAGCTAATTCTATTGCTACTAAAAGCCTGAGCAAAAATACGTCAAGTACGTGACTCGAGTAGTTATCATACAATTTATTTTCCTGTTCACTTTTACTTGTCATATTTTTTTTAAAAAAATAATACATGATATAAGTATTTATTAAATTATCCCTTATCAAATAATGTTTTAGAAAATAAATGTTTTCATATGATGAGGTTAAAAAGATATAAAAAATTAGTAGTTGGATTTTTTGATATACAAATTAAAGAAAATAAAACAATATTTAAAAAATAAAATAATAAATAATAAATAAAAGTGAGGAAGTGACAGAAATAACTTTGAATTACACGTCTCTCGTCTGTGTACTTCTTTGACAACCAATTTGGTTTTTTTTGGTCCACAAAAGAAATTCACAGGGAGGGGTGGAAAATAAAAGGGAGAGGAGAGGGAGTGGGGAGGTGCGGTAGGGACGGATTGGAGGGGAGGGAAGGAAGGGGAGAGGAATTTAAGTCCTATTTTTATAAAAAAAATAATTGTAATCTAAGAAAAATTATGAATATTTATGAAATTATATCATTCTTATTTTACAATTAACTAAAAAAAGAACAAATCATCACACAAATAAAGCAAGGAAGATATTTCTTCCGTGATACAATTTTTTTTCTAATTTATTTTAAAAAAGAATGATACATTACTATAATTAAAAATAATTTTATTTAAAAATATCTTTTATGTAATGAATTATAACAATAGAAATATTTAAATATTTTTTAAAAATTATAAATTTAAAAATCTTTCATATATTTATACTGATGGTACGCCAAACTGCATAATGTCACACATAAATTAAACAAAATTAAACGAAGAGAATAGCATGCAACGCATAATTATATTTTAATGAAAAGATACATAAAATCTTCCTTGTACTTGACAATAAAGTTTACTCTGATACTTTTAACTTTACGAGTGATCACCGAATAATTATTTTACTTGAATTCATCGTAATGATAAATAAACTAATCATAGGCACACACTTTTGGATTAAATATTTTAGTCTTGTCAGTTATCACCAACTATTAAATCTTCAATCACAAAACACAATGATTATTTTGACTGCCCCATGATATTGTACTTTAAAAGATTAAACTATAATATTTTGTCATAAAAGGGTAGTGAATGTTATTATTCTTTTTAAATATTTTTAATTTTAATATATTTTAATTAAATTAAAAAAATCAATCTATTTACTTTATTTGTGTATTTTAATAAACTTTTCCTTTTTTAATTTTTTCCTCTTTCAATAATATGACACTACTAAAAACAGTGCAAAAGTCGATTGAAAGAAATCGACGAATTGATTTGGTTAAAAAAAATTAATGGGAAATCAATCCAACTTATTTTTTATTTAAAATTATTTTAAAAATAAATCATCGAATTTAAAAAATATTCCAAAGAAGAAATTAACTTTTTTTTTAAATATATTTTTTGATAAAAATAGAGAGACTTCATCAATATAGTTGAAGTACGAAATTGCAATTGAAGCATATAAATAAAAAAGATGAAAAATATTTTGTTAAAGAGTATATATGACTTACAATCGAGTGATAAAATTATTCAATATCTTTGTAAATGTAAATAACTAAGTTATAACTACGTTCTTTATGTTATATTTCTTACATACCCTGTTATATTTGTCTTGTTAAAATACTACATAAAGCTAAAGATTTTTGAAACTTTATCGTTGATATAAATTGGTAATTCTCATGAAACCAAAACATATAATTCCATGCCAAAGTAAAAAAAAAAATTGATGGAAATAACATTTAATAATACAACAAAATTGATAAAAAAAAATATCTAACAATATATTACTAAAAAAAAATTGTAAATACAATTCGTTGATTCATTTCCATTTAATTTGTATATTAAGATAAAAATAAATTAGAGTTTAAGAAAATATCAATTAATTTTAAGTCGGATCATAACACGTATTAAATTTTTTTTAAAAAAAGTGATAATAACTAGTAGACAAATCAAGAAAAATTACGACAGAGTAGTAAGTATTTTTTATTTCTAATGAAAGATTCAAATTTGAATCTCTATTAATATGATATTTTAATATAAATTTTTTGATATTGAACATCGAGCGAAAAATTCAATTTTATAATAATTAGAGGACAAATTTGTCTCTTTGCCACAAAAAAGGCATATAAACGGTCGTACTTTGCCACAATAATAATACAAATTAATAAATGGACCATTTTACCTACAAACATTTTCTGTCCACTTAATAACAAACGTAAAGAAAAAAAAACATTTTAACAGAAATGGAAGCTTCTATCCTTGAGAAAATATGAACGTAAATAATAATTTATTTAATATTTTGAGATTAGTCTTTCTTCATATTTAGTATGATCAAATAATAATAAAATAACTAAAAAAATATTTTCTAAAAATAAGAAATATTTTGATTTTTTTTCTTTGGTGACCATGAGAAAAGTGGCATTTTTATTAAGGCTCTCAAAATATGGAAACTAAATATAAATTTTTTCACACGTAGCAAGTATAAAAATTATATATGTATGTTATAGTTTGCATAATATGCTTCATTGCAAATTTTGTGTTTGACGAAAATAAATACATTTATATTTATAGATATATTTTTCTCTCGCTTTATATAACACAAAAACATTTTATACATTTCATACTGAAATATATAAAATGACTAATTGTATATCTAAAATGACTGATTATATACCGAATTAAATGACAGAAGAAAAAAATATTTTCTACAAATTACAAATAAAATAAATGTAGGGAAATTAATCAATCTCTTGATTATTTATAAATTGAATTAAAAAATGATTTTATGGTCGTCAACATGCCTTGCATTGCGAAAGGGAATATTTGGTCATTAAAATAAAAACTGCTAAAAGTTTTTTATTTTATTTTAATTTGTTTTTTTTTTTCAATCAGTTATATATTTGAAAATTACACAATTTTTTATTATAAATTGCTAAACTCTATCGGTGTTATACAAAGTGGAAGAGAGAAAGTAAACACATTATTTGAGAAAGCTAAAACATATTATAACTCATAATAATTAATAATTTAAAAATTTAAAGGATATTCAAAAAAGTTAATTGATTCTCTAAATTCTAATAATGTTACATAAATTGATATAAAAAAATAACATATTTTATTTTAAAATGACATTAAAAATAATATAATTCACAATTCTCAACACTTAATATGTTAAAAGCCACAAAAAAATTAATTCACTCTCGAGATTCTATCCATGCCCCACTAATTAAGACATAAAAAATAACATATATTATCTGGAAATTAATTTTAAAATCCTATAAATTACAATAGTTAATAGTTTAAAATATTTACAAATCATAAAATCAATTGACATTTAGGAGTCGTTTGGTACAAAAATGAATAATGCAGAGATTAACAATGCAAGGTGATTAGTTTAAGCAGAAATTATTTTTTATCAAGTATTTGTCACTGTTTCTTATCTAATTTGTGTGTGGTTTGTTTAAAAGTTTGTTTTAAAAAAAAACTTTCCAATTATACCCTAGAGTTATTATGAAGATTTTGTATTTCATGTAATTGAGTCAAAAGTAAATAATTAACGGAGAATATTATTTTTTTATCAATTTTTAACTAGTTAGGAGAATTAATTTTAGTCATGTCAATATTTCTCACTTAAATTATTGGAGAGTAAATATTGTCATCTAATAAAGTAGAGTAATACTCAAGGGTCAACAACTATAATGTTATAGAGAAAATTTATTGAACTTTGTTTTTGTATCAATTAAATTTTAAAAACTCTTATCATAAAATAAAATAAAAATATAAAAAAAATATAGAAAAATAAATGAAATATTTTTATACTCGAGATGGTGTGTATATTACACACACACACTCTTATTTAGGACTACTGTGTAATGTTTAATGAACTTTCATTAAGAGACAAATTACTTATGATTGTTCTTAAATTCCTATATCAATTATTAACATATTAGTGGATTATAATATTTTATATTAATAATAAAGATTAAGTTAATTCATATTTTAGAAACAAAAAAATTATATCTAATAATAAAATTTGTAAGCTTTAATTTTTTAAATAACTTTATTAGTATAGATATAAAATATAAAATCAAAAAAATAAATAAAATATTAAAAAGTTTGTGGGATATTTTTCTTTACGATAATAGTCTATGGGAATTAGAGAATACTACAAAATGGAGTATTAGTAATACACTCACATATACTATGTAGGAGGTATTAATAATCCATGGATTAGTTATACATAGAATATATTCCACAACAACAGTATTAAATTATACCACATCTAATACATGAATTATTTCTTTTAATACAGCCTACCAAACGCCATCTTAAAGTTTCATCTTAAATCATATAAGTTGAGACAAAACAATACTAACATATATTGATTTCAACCTGAATATGGATTCCAATATCAAAATTTAGAGAAATAATTTTTAAGTCATGTACTTTTTTTATTTTAATTATTTATCCACTTTTAAATAAACATACTTATTAAAATATAATTTTTAATATTATAAATTTATTACACATAATAAATATAAAGAAAATAAGTGAATAATTAATTAGAGACAAAGACAAAGGTGTATGTGATATCTTTGAATTTAAAAATGAATTATATATTTTTCTTATTCAATTTATTACTTGAATGAATAACTTTTCACATTTTGCTAGAAGATAAAGTATATTAAACGGCGAAAATCTATATGTATTTTTTTTTAAATATTACTCCCCTCTATTTTTTTATTTGTTATAATTTTTTTTAGCTAAACGATAAAAGTTTTAATTAATATTTTATAATATATTTTTATGTAAAAAATTATAATTTATAGTATTCTTTTTTAAAGGATTAAATATTAAATTTTGTGTGATGAAAAAGATTAAATGAGATAACCTAGGTTGTAAAATTAATTAAATTAATTTTTGAAAAACGAAAAAAAAAATATTTATAATGATGATTCAAATAAAGGACAAACAACAAGATGTGTCTGCTTCTTCTGGATGAGATTAAAACATGTCCACCTCTTTTATTCCACTGCCCATGGATTTGTTCCCAATAAATTTCCAGCTTTTTTATACATCAATCAAATCCACATCTATTTTTTTTTAATTTATGTAAAATAAAAAAAAATTATAATTACTTTTTTAATCATGTAGTAATTATTATCATTTCAAAGTCTAAAGGTGAAGATGAGTTCAATTTTTTAAAAAATAATTCTCTCTTATTGAAATTATGTTACTTATATAATATTTTCTCAATGCTTAGTATTTTTTGTTTTATAAAGAATAATTTAATTTAATTATATATAGAGTTTAAGAAAATAAAAAGATTTTGATTATGTGATTTTAAATTAAAATTATGTTAAAATATATAAAATTATCCTATAATCTTGTGCTTTTAAACGTGTCATTTGGACAGTTATAACAAAAAAAATAAATTATTTTTGTAAAATAAACTTAAAGTAAAAGAAATCATTCTTTTTGAAACGGAAGGAATAAATATATTGAAATCTCTTTGTTAAGTATACGCATTTAATTTTTCATATTTGATTATTTAGAAATTTTTTTTATTTCATCACTCAATGGAGTTCAAATCTATGATATTAGTGTGAAAAATCTTTTTTTTTATCACTTAACTGTCAATCAATTTTTTCAATAGTATTTATTTAATTTATTAATTTATTAATTTAATTATAAAATCTATAAAAAAATTACTTAATTTATTCAAAATTTTAAATCTCTATCTAGCTCCGTCTTTAAATTCGATCGAAGTATTCATAAAATTGCATGTCACTCTCGTAAAATCGAGAGTATCTTTGATCCCCCAATATATGGTATATTTAAATCATTTCGCATCTTTCAGGTTAAAATTGTGGTTCTCAATAAATGTTAATGATTTTATATGTCAGAAATTTTTTATAATCATGATTATATCATAAAAAAATTAAAAATATAAAAGTTGTATTTCAAAATTATATTATTTTTCATGATATTTTTCTCAATTTTTTCTATTTGAAGTTTGATTTACTTTTTGATTATGAAAATAACATATAAATGTCCACTTTATAATATTGGTAGCTTCAGAATCAAGAGTTTTTAAGTTAGCGTTAAAAAATATTTTATATTTAATTTAAGTTTTTAAATATAATTTTAAATTTAATTAAACTCTAATAAAAATATCAAATATCAGATAAACCGAGAAAATTTTGAAAAATCAATAACTTTTGATGAGAAAAAATTGTATTTGGTATTTAACACTTTGCCGGAAGGCCACATTGTCTTTGTCGATGAGTTGTTAAAATAAAAACTATATAGTAAAATGACTTCTGACAAAAATTAGGAGTGAAAAATTATAAGTCTACAAAGAAATAGACTTCTTACAATAATGAACAAAATACACCAAAAGAGCTAGCTGTTTCTTGTTCTTGAAATACTAATATTTACCCTCTTTGGCTTTCTGTGTTGGTGAGTTTCATTCATAAAGATTAATGTTTAATTTTTTTTTTCTTGAAACCCAAAAAGCATCTATCTTTATGCATGACAAATTGTTGAGTTTTTTTTTTTTTGAAGAGATTGGATTATTTGATTTTGCCTTTATGATTTGACTGTATAAAATCCTGGAAAAGTTATGAACTTTATGCCAAAGAGAGCTTTTGCTCATAGCTGTTGTCATGTTGCTGTTAACTTTTGTTAAAGTTGGTTCCTTTTTTGTGTATATATTTTCCATACATGAATCTTTTTATTGTACAATGCTTCAACCAAGCAGCTGACAGTTCTTTTTGGTTAATTACTATGGTCTATGAGTGGTCACTTTCTCCTTCATTTCACATTTTCAGATGTTTTCTTGTGGATTTCTTATCTTTTAGTTCTTTGTCTTTTTTCTTTTCCACCCTTTTTCTCTATTGTTATGGGGACTATAATATGTTTTCTTGATGAATAAAAAATCAACTTTTTTGGTGTTTTTGTGCGTGCAGGAAGTCAGGGAATGGTGATTCAGTGGGTATAGAAACATAAAGGATGAATCTTGTATGGTTTACCATGGATATTGGAAAAAATATGGCTTGGTTAACATCACTTTCTTGTTCTGCATCCACATTAGAATCTGATTCTGGAGTGGTTGAATGGCTAAGATTCATTTTCCTCTCTCCATGTCCTCAGAGGACTATGTCATCTTCCATTGATCTGTTGCTTTTGCTTATTTTCATGGTGTTTGCAGTACAGAAGTTGTACTCAAAGTGGAGGTCTAATGACCATTCTAATGACTCTGGCATTGACAAGCCTCTCATTGCACACAGCAGAGTTTCTGTAAGAACCAATCTTTGGTTTAAGTTGTCTTTGATTTTGTCAGCTATTTTAGCTATATGTTCTATAGTTTTATGCATTTTGGTTCTTGGGGGAAGTAACCGGTCGCCTTGGAAGGTCATAGATGGAGTATATTGGTTGTTTCAAGCGATTACACATGTTGTGATCACTATACTAATAGCTCATGAGAAAAGATTTCGAGCTGTTTCCCATCCGATGTCCCTGCGTGTGTTCTGGATTGTAAACTTTGTAGTTATGAGTTTGTTCTTTGGTTGTGGGGTTACAAGGTCGGTCTCATTTAAGGAAATTGATCCTAATTTAAGAATGGATGATATAAGTTCATTCTTTGCATTTCCTATTTCTGTTGTTCTTTTCATTGTTGCGATTAAAGGCTCGACCGGAGTTGCGGTAATTAGTGATTCTGAAACTCACGTAGAGGATGAAACCAATGGGTATGATGAATCACTTGTGGAGAAATCCAGTGTTACTGGTTTTGCTTCAGCCTCTCTATTATCAAAAACTTTTTGGCTTTGGATGAACCCTTTACTGCAAAAAGGTTACAAGTCACCTCTCAAGATTGATGAAGTTCCTTCGCTTTCGCCACATCATAAAGCAGAAAAAATGTCTCAACTTTTCGAAAGGAATTGGCCTAAACCTGAAGAGAACTCAAAGCATCCTGTCCGAACAACATTGCTGCGTTGCTTCTGGAAGGAAGTTGCATTTACTGCCACCCTTGCAGTAATTAGGGTCTGTGTGATGTATGTAGGGCCAACACTCATAAATAGGTTTGTCGATTACACAGCAGGAAAGCGGACATCTCCTTATGAAGGATACTACCTCATAGGAACTCTCTTAATAGCCAAATTTGTGGAAGTTCTGACCTCTCATCAGTTCAACTTTAACTCCCAGAAGCTTGGAATGCTCATTCGATCCACTCTTATCACTTCTTTGTATAGGAAGGGCTTAAGACTGTCATGCTCAGCTCGTCAGGCTCACGGCGTTGGACAGATTGTAAATTATATGGCTGTGGATGCTCAGCAGCTGTCTGACATGATGCTACAATTACATTCCATTTGGCTCATGCCACTGCAAGTTTCTGTGGCTTTAGCCATCCTTTATACCAGCCTTGGTGCTTCAACCGTTGTAACACTAGCGGGACTTGCAGCAGTCATGGCATTTGTGGTATTTGGAACTAAAAGAAACAACAGGTTTCAAAGTAACATCATGAAGAATCGTGATTCCAGAATGAAGGCCACAAATGAGATGCTTAATTATATGCGCGTTATAAAGTTCCAGGCATGGGAAGAACATTTTAACAAGAGAATTCAATCCTTCCGTGAATCGGAGTACACATGGTTGTCCAATTTCTTGTACTCAATAGCTGGTAATATTGTCGTCTTGTGGAGCGCGCCTCTTCTAGTGGCTACGCTCACTTTTGGAAGTGCAATTTTATTGGGAATTCCACTTGATGCAGGGACAGTGTTCACTGCAACTGCTCTCTTCAAGATGTTGCAAGAACCAATAAGGGCATTCCCTCAATCCATGATCTCACTTTCACAAGCAATGATATCTCTTGAAAGATTGGACAAATATATGATCAGTAAGGAGTTAGTGGATAAATCAGTGGAACGACTGGAAGGTTGTGGGAGTACAGTTGCTATGAAGGTGAACGATGGAACTTTTGGTTGGGATGATGATAACAGTGAAGAAACTCTGAAAGATATAAATTTTGAGATCAGAAAGGGAGACCTTGCAGCTGTAGTAGGGACAGTTGGGTCGGGAAAGTCCTCCTTTCTCGCATCAGTACTTGGTGAGATGCACAAGTTATCGGGTCAGGTATGGATCTTATCCTTGTAAACAGACTGCCAATTACTATTTCTTGTTGTTATCTGCATAGTTTTTTCTGTGTTATTAAAAAATAATGTAGACAAATGTATATAGTGGAAGTCTTATATGAAGAACAATTACAATCAAACTAGTACCTATCAAAATATATTTTTTCTTATAGGTTCACTGATGCATTCTCATTGGTGTATCGTTTGATCTCCACTGAATCAGCACTATTACTTGCCAAACAGTGGCAGACTAATGTGCTTCACTCCTTTTTGCACCAAATATTAATAGTCCTTGCTTCTAATGAACTTTAAACATGTAATGTGAACACCTAATGCAAGATATAAGAACCGAATATTATCATTTATGTTGCATTAGCTGATCAGTTACTTTACTCGTCATGTTTTACATTTTTTGCTTGGTTGTCTATCTTCTGGATTAACAATCTTGAATGCTAACACAACCAATGCCAATCAATTAGTTTGTGTTGTCCTCTGTTTGTCCACTCTGGTGCCTCACTGAAACTACGTGGGAGATTCATACTTAATCTACATGAACTAATTCACCTATTTCTTAAATATTGAGTGATATGATAAGAGAATAAATTCCTAAATATCTAACCATCTGCTAACTTGCTTTTGCCTACCCTTGTTCGACAGGTCACAGTTTGTGGTTCAACTGCCTATGTTGCACAAACATCATGGATTCAGAATGGCACAATAGAAGAAAATATCCTGTTTGGTATGCGAATGAACAAAGACAGGTACAAGGAAGTAATCCGGGTTTGTTGCTTGGAGAAGGACTTGGAAATGATGGAGTTTGGAGACCAGACTGAAATAGGAGAGCGTGGCATCAATCTCAGTGGCGGCCAGAAACAGCGAATTCAGCTTGCAAGAGCTGTTTATCAGGACTGTGATATTTATTTACTTGATGATGTCTTCAGTGCAGTTGATGCTCACACTGGCTCTGAGATCTTCAAGGTTAGAACTCTTCAATGTCATACCTCTTGGCAATTTAACTTAAAATGGAAATTACACTGTTCCCTTCTGCTAATTATATGGACTACCAGAGGAAAACAGAACTCTGCTATTTATGGATTTTGGATGACTAGTTTCCTCTGTAAACACACCTCATTTTTCTAGGAGGAAGATGTGAAAGTGGCAAGCAATAAACCCAAAAAACACACCCAAAAAAGATTATTTTCAAGTTTGGCAGGCTTGATCCATGAACTCTTGCTACTTACTGTCCACATTATTTTAGGGACCAAAGAACACCTTCTCCTTCTATGTTAAGTTTAATATGTATAGAAGGAGGCAATATGATGATTCTTGTTATCTCTCCCCCTTTTGAATTCTTATTACTACATTCATTTTCCGTGAAGTTGACAATTTATATAATGCTATATGTGAATACTTTGATTCTTTGACTTGGTGTCTATGTATTTTCAACCATCACACTTTGAAGCTCCGACTTATTTTCTCTTATAATGTCCATCTGAAAATATCATGATCTTTTGCAGGAATGTGTGAGGGGAATTCTTAAAGATAAAACCATTTTGCTTGTCACTCACCAAGTGGACTTCTTGCATAATGTTGACCTGATCCTTGTAAGTTTTGGAGTGTGGTTCTCATCTTCCTAAAGCTCTTCGGAACCAAGTGTCAAGAGTAGTGTTGTTTGGTTTCTATAGAACCTGAACTATGTGAAATTTTTTTCTTGAAGGTCATGCGAGATGGGATGATTGTGCAATCTGGCAAGTATAATGAGTTACTAGAAGCTGGCATGGATTTTAAAGCGCTAGTAGCTGCACATGAAACCTCTTTAGAACTTGTTGATGTGGAAACCAACAATGAAAGCACAGCTTCCCTCGAAGTATCAAAATCTTCTCGCAGATTATCTAGACAGGGGGAAGAAAATGGAGAGGATAACTCTCAACAGTCTACATCTGATAGGGGCAACTCAAAACTTATAAAGGAAGAAGAAAGAGAAACTGGAAAAGTTAGTCTTGGGGTGTACAAGCAATATGTTACTGAAGCTTTTGGATGGTGGGGTGTGGTGCTAGTTTTGTTGTTTTCTTTCTTGTGGCAAGGTTCTCTGATAGTGGCCAGGATGTATTTTGTGACACTCATGGGGCTTAAGACTGCCCAAATATTTTTCGGAAAGATTCTTCACAGCATACTGCACGCTCCTATGTCCTTTTTTGACACAACACCTTCTGGAAGAATTCTGAGTCGGGTAACTTTCTGAAAACAATTTTGTGCATTTGCATGTATTTTTAAAGTTTGTTGCTTAGATTATCAATGAAGACTAGCATTCATTGAATGTTTTGCTGATGTCATATTTATATGTAGAAATTTGTTTACTGATGTTGAGATGTTCTGGTTATTTCTGCAGGCATCTAATGATCAGACTAACATTGATGTATTCCTCCCGTTTTTTATGAATCTCACTTTGGCCATGTTTGTCACCCTGCTTGGCATCATCATCATCACATGCCAATATTCTTGGCCAACCACACTACTTTTGATTCCTCTAGGCTGGCTAAATGTCTGGTACAGGGTACGAGCATTCCTTTTCTCTCTCTCTTAGTCTCGTCTTTTTTCTTGTTTGAACTCAAATCCAAATCCATTTCTTAACCTTCTTTTAGAAGCAATTAGTTCTCTGAGCATTTTGCGTGAAAGTTATGTTGATTAAAAGGGAAACTTCTTAATTTGTTTTGTCCAGCTAAAACTTTTTATTTAAAACGTGGTTAGCCATGTATCTCGTAGTAATTTTTGTTATTATTTGCAACTTTGATCAAAAGATGTGAGGCTAGCGTTCTGTTTCTTGATGACTAGATACTAAGCTCACATCTACATTGGTTGCACTAGAATTTTCATTTTTTTATTCACAAGAAAAAGTTTTTGGCAGATAGAAGACATAATTTGTTAAAGTAATTCAATTAGAGCACTTTATGTGGCATATTTGGTATCTTTGAAAAGATAGGGACTGCTAATTATGTAGACCGTAATCGAAATAACACTAAATTCATTTCTGGTTTACAGGGATATTATCTTGCAACATCTCGTGAATTGACTCGGCTCGACTCAATTACAAAAGCACCTGTTATTCATCATTTCTCTGAAAGCATCTCAGGTGTTATGACTATACGTTGCTTTAGGAAGCAGGAGATGTTTAGTCAAGAAAACGTTAACCGAGTTGATGCTAATCTGCGAATGGATTTCCATAACAATGGATCCAATGAGTGGTTGGGCTTTCGACTGGAACTGCTTGGAAGCTTGCTTCTCTGTGTTTCTGCAATGTTCATGATTATCTTACCTAGCAGCATCATCAAGCCAGGTATGACACCCGTCCAATGGTCTTTCATGGATTATCAGGAATGCTAGTTTTAATAATCCTTTTCTATTTAGATCTACCTCCTCTACCGAAAAAGGAAATGAGTATGAGTAAAGAGAATACACTTTCAGCATAGTGTTTCTATGAATAACTTGCTTGCTATCTACATGTTTCAAGTTAAAATCTTACTTGTACCTCCGGGCATTTCAATTTTTTTGTATCCTATCCTAATTGTCAGTCAGATTTTGTCAGCAAAAGTTACACATACCTGCTTCACCTCACCTATAAATATAGAAAAAGGCTACTGTTACCCCAATCTATGGGAATCACTTGTCTTGAACAACTTTATCTAGAGATCTTTTCCTTCTTGTGTGAAGTAATGCATATACTACCTTAAGAGAACGTGGAGTTGCTGAATGAAATGTAGTAGGGGAATCCAAGTGATGTACCTTTAAATAATTCTATGATGAGACTGAATTTAGTGGTCATAGTATTTTTTTCTATCTTAGCGATCAGAGGATATTCCATACAAATGGACAAACATTTAGTCATGCATTCATCTGTACTACAAAAAGTAAAAGATTCAACCAAGAGTACAAGAAACTTCTAATTTGGACAAGGAAGGCCAGTGAACCAACATGATTCTAGCTTCGTCTATTCTTTCCTTCAGTTTTCATTGTACTTATCTCTGTGTTTTACCTGGAGCTGAAGTAAACTAATATACTTCTTTTTCTTTTTGCAGAGAATGTTGGCTTATCGTTATCATATGGTTTGTCCCTTAACAGTGTGCTATTCTGGTCCGTCTTTGTGAGTTGCTTCGTGGAAAACAAAATGGTTTCTGTTGAAAGATTAAAACAGTTCTCATGCATACCATCAGAAGCTGAGTGGCGAAAAAGGGATTTTGTCCCACCTTCAGATTGGCCGAACCATGGCAATGTTGAGCTTGAAGACTTACAAGTAATAATTCCAACTGATATTCACTAGCCTACAAATTCTTAACTTTCAAATATGTTACATTGAATCTCTCTATTTTTTTCTGCTGGTGAACAGGTTAGATATCGTCCAAATACTCCTCTAGTGCTTAAAGGAATTACTCTCAACATTAGAGGGGGAGAGAAGATTGGTGTTGTTGGTCGTACTGGAGGTGGAAAATCAACACTTATTCAAGTTTTCTTCCGCTTGGTGGAGCCTGCAGCTGGAAGAATAGTCATTGACGGCATTGACATATCCAGGCTCGGGCTTCATGATCTTCGATCTCGCTTCGGGATCATTCCTCAAGAACCAGTTCTTTTTGAAGGAACTGTGAGAAGCAACATTGACCCCATTGGACAATATTCAGATGATGAAATTTGGAAGGTAATTTAACTTGCTGAGCGAAATAGTTTACGAACTACCTCAAATGATAACGTAAAATTAGCCATTAGCCAATAGCCATGTCTAGACTGCTGAGACTTTGGATTATAATTCTGTAAGAGCAACATTCTAGTTGTTAATGAGAAAAAAAGCATATACTCCCATACATTGTTTTGTTATCTTCTAGGAATTCCTCTTAACATGAAATCTTGTTCATTGTAGAGCCTCGATCGCTGCCAACTGAAAGAAGTGGTGTCTTCAAAACCCGAAAAGCTTGACTCACCAGGTAACTTTCCCTCCTCTATGTCGTCGTTGTGATTCCCTGCCGAATTACACAACCAACTTTGATGCTCATTGTTTATATGTATACTCATAAGTGAATACTGTTATTGGGGAATTATAGTTGTTGATAATGGAGATAACTGGAGTGTCGGGCAGAGGCAGCTTCTTTGCTTAGGAAGAGTGATGCTAAAACGCAGCAGACTTCTATTTATGGACGAGGCAACCGCCTCTGTTGATTCACAGACAGATGCTGTGATTCAGAAAATCATCCGCGAGGACTTCAACGCCTGTACTATAATCAGCATTGCCCACAGAATACCAACAGTCATGGACTGTGATAGAGTTCTTGTTGTAGATGCAGGTTCGGATTTCTCTCCTCTTACTTTGTACCGTATTTTGAATTTATCTTTATGTGATGAACATTTCAAATATAGCATAGTCAGTAAGTTCTTCGCCTATTTGGTTTGAACTTTCCCTTTGCCTAATTTTGTGAGTTTCATACAACATCAAACTAGAGGCTTATGCTACCGTAGCATATTAATGCTGACATCGGCTCCTTCACTCCCCATCCCCCCCCCGCCCTCCTTCCACCGCACCTCTTCATTCTGTGTCTTTTGCTACTCCAACACTAAAAATAAGAAAACCACGTGTTCTCTAGGAAATATGTTTTCATGGGGAACATTTAACTTCATAGCACACACAACCATAGGGGACCGTTTGGTAGATAGTTCGGAGCGAGTTATGAAGGAATTAAATCCTACATAAGTAATAGCATGTTTGACGAGTGGTTTGAAAGTAAGTTATTCATGTATAAAACTAACCACGGTGTTTGGCTTGCAATGTACAAACCAACATAACTAATAATACATGGATTCCCTCATAACTAATCCCTGCATTGTTAATACCTGCAGTATTCTTACCAACTATCAAACAACCCCTTGATGTAGTAATTTAACCTACTATAGCCTGTTATCTGTCTTTTCTTTTTCGGTGTTGTCCGTGTATAGAACTTAAATTCTTTTCTTAACCCCAAACATCTTATTTTCATGCAGGAATAGCAAAAGAGTTTGACAAACCATCTCATTTGCTGGAAAGGCCTTCACTTTTTGGGGCTTTGGTTCAAGAATATGCCAACAGATCATCTGAGCTCTAACCACACACCATTTTGGCTTTTCTTGGTGTTTTGCTTTGTAATTTGCAAAATACCTATCCAAATATTTACAAATAGTATCATCTCCCACTAGTCTATTTTGTAAATTTTGTTGAGTTGTAACAATATTGCCATTGAAACAATAGTAGTTGCTGTTTCCATTAATAAAAAACAAGGTTATTTTATCTAGGCTGATTATTTCTCTTCCAATCACCAAGCGGTTCGAGGTTCGGATGGACTTGTGTTTGGTTATATTTTTTGTAAAGCATATTTGAAATAATGTTTATGTTTGAATGTATTAGAGATAACTATAAAAGTGAAAAGTAAGTCGGAAAATAGGTCTCACGCGTTCAAATTTTGGAGAAATTTTTATGTGTGTTTTCAAGCGTCCGTTAGGTAAATAAATTAATCTTTCACTCATTTGTCTCAATAAGGTGTAAACCTAAAGTTTAGTTTCAATTAAAGGTAAAAAAGTATAACTAAAGGAGGTGGTATAAGGTGTATGGTTAACTTATCAATGTAAATGTGTTGTAAACACTTTATAAGTGCAAATGCTCAATTAAAACAAACTATAATCGAGTAAAAGCTCTTAAAACAATTCATCGATTTTAGATCCTTCTTTGAGATACCACCTAAATTTTAATGCACTAACTCAACCATTCTTACGACTGTAAATAAAAGAGTCAATGATAAAAAAAAAACATGTAAAGTATTTAGATTTTTTGAGTTTTATATTATAGAGAACCTTACATAAATATACTATAATAAAAAAATATTTACCATTTATAGCAAAATACATTTTTTTACTTGACCACTTTTAATTCATTTATAATACAAGTTTAATACATATTACAAGATAATGTATTTTCATATATTTACACGTTTAATGATGGATACAACATTTATCACCATATTTATACACTTCTAATACAATGTGACAATTTTTTACGCAAACAAACATAATATATTTTAAAAACAATTAAATTCCAAATGATATTGCATACACATAATTCACTTTAAAATATATATCACAGATTATTACAACTATTGCTATAATGATAATAAACAAAAAGTACGCTAAAATTAATAATTATTTTTTTAAATATATTAATTTATATAGTTTTTTCTTTAAAACAATCAGGTGTGTGAGTTTTCTTTCTATCTAAACTATCACCAATTAATTATCAAAACACAATAAATTTTCTGTTATTCTTTTTATCTCCTTGAAGTATCACCTTCGTTCAGATAGATTTAAATAATTATTATACATTTGATAGTTAAAAGTATGAAACTCGAAAAAGAAACAAAAAGAAAAGTTCATTACCCTCACTAGTATATTTATTTTGAAAATTTATAAATTAGACTTGTCAAAACTATCAATAGGGTTTATCAAAGCACAATCCCCTTAAACCCTAGCCCCTCTTTCACACAGAGATGGGTGGATCACGGCGGAAGTACAAGAGATCAAGAACAAAAGTGAGAGTGGGTTTGCCGAAGAAGAACCCTAATGTGTTCAAACCGGCGTTTTCTCTTCCATCGAAGCTCCGGTCACTGGTCAACTCTCATTGGGATGATAAAGGCAGCGTAATCGATAATTACAAGTCATTCGGCGTTGTTTCGAACCCTAATTTGCTTGGTGTTCGTTGCCGGACCTCTCATATGATTGAAACTGACTCTCTTCAAGTTCCGCCGCCGAAGAAGCTGCCACCTACCTCTGAGGATGATGCCGATGCGTTTGAGGATTTGGATGATTCTGGCAGTGAGGTTGAGGAAGACGGTGAGTCTGTTTTGCAGTACTTTTAGTTGCTGTTCACTGTAGGAATTCAATTGTTTTGATTAACTATGCCGACTCAATCTCAGACTTCATATTTATTTTGCTCCATTTTCATTAATATTATTGCTAAAAATTTAGTCTTTTGAGGTAAGTTGAGGGTTACTATAACTAGATGCTCTTAACACTGACCTAATGTATGTGTAACTATACAACAACAACAACATACCCAGTGTAGTCCCACTAATTGAGGTCTTGGGAGGGTAGAGCGTGTGCAGACCTTACCAGCTGTTTCCGAATGATGCAAGTGTAACGATAATAAAGCATGAATCCCTGCTGGTTGGTGTTGCTATTTTGTGCTGAGCTATAAGTTCTATGATGTAGATTGATTAAGATTAGACTGAGTTATTGTTATAATGCTAATATTGTTTGGTATATTAAATGCATAAATTTGACACTGTTTATTGATGTATTAAGAGCTCTGATAAGATATACTATCTGGGTTCTGATATAAATATCTTTGGCTTGGTTGTTGAGTTCGTTGGAGATTTCTGAGCGGTGGGTTACCATAGTGGATGGGTATATTATACTATGAAATGCATATGTTCTGTACCTTTTTGCTTCAAATCTTTATAACTTGTGTCACCAGAAAGAACAATACTACTATAATGAAGGGGAGCGCTAGCCTCTGCTAAAGAAAAATACCTTTAGGTTGTTTTTTCCTCCTCTCTTTGAAGAAGTTTTTTTTTGTAGCCTTCTGCTATGGAACCTTTACATTGTGTCTGGAAAACTTCCATACTTGGCAGTATCCTATTGGAAACTAAAAGCACTATGCACAATTTTTGTGTCATGGTGAAGAAGCTTCCAATTAGGTTAGTAAAGAGTTCATCCATGAGAGCGGAAGAGAGAGAGAAATTGCAAGAGGCTGCACATGGAAATGCCAGTTAAATATTCTTTTAGGATGAATAACAAATTGCATTTGCAGGATTAAGATAAAATGTCTAGATTCTTGTTTTACTCTTCCAGCTGAACACCGGCATGATGAATGATATAGTTGGTGAAGCATTACCTGTTATTTTTTTATTATTTAGTTGTGCAGACAGTTTAAGTTTAATAAGAGGCTCATCCTTGTGTTTCTGTTTATCATATCATTCGTACAGTCGTACTCCATAATATTAATATGCAATATTTTGTTTCTTGAAATATAGATCTTAAGTCAGCACTTGGGAAGAAACGAAGGGATGGAAAAAGTGCCCCTCTGCAACCACTGACTACCATACAACGAGTTTATATTAGCAGGCTTGTGGAGGAGTATGGAGATGATTATCAGGTAATATTGGGAGATTTACAAAATCATTTAGCATGTATTTGCTCTGTTTTTTTTCTCACTGCGGACTGTTTTTTCTCCCTCTTCGCAGAGCATGTTCATGGACACAAAACTCAATAAGATGCAGCATTCTGTAGCAACATTAGAGAAACTCTGCAAAAGATATCAGATGTACAAGGATAAAAATCCATTACTTGTTGGTACTTAAAACACAATCCGGGATAATTCACATGACAATATGATTCTAGCTAGATCGAAGACTCGGTAGGGTCACTCATTCATCAGGGCTGATCTGGTAGCTTTCCTTTTTCTTTTCTCTTCGCTTTTTGATTTATAAGTTTTGAATGGAAGACCTGGCGGTTGGTTTGCATTGTTATTCAATCTTTGCACAACCGAGTTCTTGTGTTAGAGTTGCATTTACAGAAGTGACGGAAATGAAGTGAGCGCCCCTGATGCAGTATTTAAGCTTATTTTCCCTTTCTGCGGTTGAATCTTGTGGTTTCATTGTAAAATGAGATAGAAATCGGATGATGGCTGTGTATTATTTATAACATTACTCTCTTTTTCACCGCATTTATTGAGGGAAATTAATAGTTAATTAGTATATCTTAATTTTCTTAAAATGACAATTATTTTTGACCGTTTATTTTTAACATATAAGCATGATGACTAGAATGAACTGGAAAAAGTTGGAGCCTCTACAAGTTCTATCAATAAGAAGCGTTTCATGAGCCCTAATGCGAATCAAGAAAATAATTAAGCAAACAAAAACAAATGGAATCTTAGTTGAAACTAAATGATGAGCTAATAATAAAGGCCCAAAGCAGGAGCATAAAAGGTCGAGCTTTAAAATATCTATACAATATCATTATTGAGTAGAAATGTGACATTTTTTTGAACGAACAAAAAAATATTAGATAAAATTGACAAGGAGGGAGTAACTTGAGTTCCACAACGAAAATGTTCTTATAAAATTAAAGGCTCAAGTTACTTGCACCCAACCAGTGCAGCAAGCTGGAGTGCTTCAACTCAAAAACACAAAAAATGACAAAATTATGCAATTATTTACAGGTTCTAGCACTTGTTCAGAGCATGAACAGTAGAACCATAAAGAAATGTAAAAAAAAAAGATATATGTTCTTCTCGAATTCCTCAAAAAGGGAACCACACTCATTTCGGATACTCCATAAATATTGCTCTAAAAATGCAATATTTTTGGAGGATCCAAAATGGGTACAACAACATTTTGAAGGATCCTAACAACATAAAAGAAAATGCAGGAGAAACAAATGCTGCTCTTAATTCTAGAGTCACCATGAGACTACTATTATCGTTCAGACGCCCATAAATGCCCGACACTGAGATTCCCAATGCTCCTTAGCAAGCCTAAGTCTCTCTACTCTCTCGGTCTGAAGGCGCTCTTTCCAGTACTCGGGGCAACTGTTCAAAAAATGTGGAAGTGAATTAGAACAACCAGAAGCAACAAGAGCGGCAAACGTATAAACTACTACAGAAGAAAGAATACCTTCTACTCAGTAGAATGTTAAGCTCTTCCAGATGTACAGCACTTTCATACACTCTTTCCTGAATCACACAACAAAAATATATGAGATGAAGGTTACATAATACTAGCACAAGCAAATCACAATTGCAGAAGAATAGTCTTTGCAGAGAAGCTAGAAAACAGAGAGATCAACCATAAACGAACATATACCACTGAATGTTAATTTCTTTCCAACTTATGTCGATCACTAAAATAATGTTCCAAAATTTCTTAAGAACAGTATTCTTTGCAAGCAGGCACATCTTCGTATTCCTCATGAGTTTAAAACATGTTAACTTTTACTTGTTTCAGTGACCGAGGCAGGAAATCTGCTATATATTGTTAAAAGAGGAAACAATTCCAGAGGAATAGTTTGATCTAAGTAACTTGTTCTTGTTTATCCTCTCTGACGTGAAATATCACTCAGTTAAACATTGGTAATTTGGTATTCAGTGTTCAAGAAAGCTGGTGCTTCTAACATATTACTCACAAGCATGAAACTATGCTCTACATGTTCGAGCCACTGATTAAAAACCAAAAAGTTTAGCTAACCTCTCGGCAGAGAGGGCATTTTTCCTTGTGATTTGCCGCTTGCAGTCCATCAACTATGGTCACTGATGCAACTTTGCAAGCACAGATATAGCAGAATATATGACCACAAGTGAGAGATACTGGGTCAAATACGGTATCCTGCATAAACAGATGTATTTACAGTACTGTTAGTTTCCGCTTTATATATCCAGCATGCTAAATGGATGACAAAAAATAAATCTAATTGGGAAGTTTCCGCATGGACTGCTAGGATATAAGGCAATAACATGTTTATTTGAAGAGCAAGTGATATGCTAAAACTTACAGAGGTAACAATCTTTCAGCTAAGCTACACTAACAACTGGTGACATGCAACATAATTTTAAGTCAAAACAAGAGATGTATTTACAGCACAAAGTTTAAAGAACGATCATTTGTGATCTAAAACAAGTCATACATAGTTGTTTGGCTATAAATCATCTCGTTGAAGTAAAATGAATTTTTTTAAGTTCATTTGTGATCTAAAACAAGTCATATTATGCATTTTGGGACTGACTTCAAAGAAGAAAGAGTGACAGAAATCAGGACAGGTAGTAATAAGTAAAGTGCAAATATTCTTATTTGGCTAACCAAATACATATGGAAGCTTGTCCGGATTCATTTCGACAACTAAATCAAGGGTTGTACCTATTGAAAACCTAATGTTAATTGAATATGTACTCATTAGATACATGATGCTGACACGGCACTGTGTGTTTCACATCTCATTTGAGACATGATTTTACTTTTAGATTAGAATTCCTAGATAATGATTTTATTGCTTGAATGAACATTTTAATTGGATGATTGTGGGGGAATGATAAATTATTTAGGTAATTTGATATGAATACTTCATTAGGATGTTCATTTTTATAGGAAAAAGACACTCAACTTATAGGCTCACAATCAAAAATCCGAAATAACCAAACTTTAATCATACTTCTCAAAATTGAGCATGAATTTTGGACTCCAATAAATTGGATTAGTAGGTGGCTATCCTATTATTTATCTAGTGTACTCGACATGAGATAAAAAGACCGTAATCCAGTTCATAATATTCTGGGGGATATAATGCCCAAGTACCCAACATGATAACCAAACAACTACTGTGTGATTGGAGGTTACAACCTATGAAAAGTTCAAGAGCCAAAGAATAATGTATCTCTATCTGAACAAGGAGATCATTTAAATGCATGCAACTTCAAATGATTACTTTGACTGGCTCTTAGATTACAAGTTGTAACCAACTTATTCAACTTGGTCGCAAGCAGGCGATGCAATTGATTACCAGTACTAAGAGAAGACCGAAAGTTGAGAAAGCCTCCCCCTTTAGGGAGTCCAACTGTCGCTAAGAACCAGCTAACACAAAATAACAGAGTTTCATACTATATTGACATCATATGCAAAGGTTTCGATTCAATAAATTTGAAGTCTGATGCTTTTGTATGCAAAGGTTTCTAATTGTTCAGCAACAGTAAGATGATTTCTCTTTATTAAAGCAAAAGAGACGTGTCTTAAACCACACAAACAATCAAGTTAGCCTTCTACAGTATTGTGTTCAAGCCAAATTTTGAATGTGATACTCAATTTATAGGGATTTTTTCCCCGGTGCTGGTGATGGGAGTAATACTTGGCTGATAACATTAAAGACGAGATATGGAGAAAGAGAGAGCACGTACCAAGCAAATAGAACAGGTCAAATCAATATCAAGCTTGATAGAATCAAAGAGCTCACAAGTGAGGGATGGTTTCCCTTCTTTGAACACCAGGGAGCAACCATCAAAAAGTGCAAGAGCCTTCCCATTTTTGGCCTTATTTTCTCTCAAATTGATGTGAAAAGCCATAAGTTCACACAGCCAGGGGGACTGAAGGATCTCAATGTGCATACTTTGAGCTTGTGACTTGAATGCCTGGCCTTGCTTAGAATAGTGAATCTACAGATAGACAGGAGTAGTTAATAAATGAAGCAAAACTAAGTTAATATGTTGAATTAATAATCCAAAAAGGAAATACCTTGTCATATTTCTTAAGTATTTTACGCACAGCAATTGCGTTGATTATAGCATAGGTGACTAGATCTTTTCCTTCTTGAACTAAAGCAATATGGTTTCCTTGAATTTTTTCTTTGAGCAAGATAAGATATTTGCGGAAACCTGATGAAAGATGCAGTTCAAGCAATTTCTGCGCACGTTTATTGAAGCTGCCGACCACTTCAGACATCTCCTTAAAGAGAGATGGAAAAAAACTTCCATCACAAACTACATAAGGCAGGAAAATTTATTAGAAGCTTTAAGTGATGACTAATATGAGATATATTAACAAATATAAAGATCAGTTTCAGATTTTACAAGCTTTAACATTGTTCTGGTGCATAAATTGTAAAAAAACTTCAGAAGCTTGGGAATATCTTTGCTTCTTTTTCACCAAAATCAAGCTACCCTGTATGAAGTTAATCCGAGTATCGTTCTAGACTCTAGTGCAACTATTATAAAAAACACAAAAGGTAGCAAATTCATTTACCATTTTTTTTTTGGATTGCCAACTTTAAGCTACCCTATACAAAATCATTTGAACATGCAACAATAGATAAAACTAAAACAACAAAGGTAGTCATCATAAATGAATCAATTTTATCTCAACAGGTAAACATGTACAAGCAAACAAAAAATTCATGCACTTACCAGTAGTTAAGTTGTCTTAGTGCATGAATTGTCAAAAAACTCAAAAAGGGGCAAACTAATTTACTTTTTTCTTTTTACACCAAATTCAAGATATTTTTTTTTCTTCTGGTTCCACTACTATCCACCATTCCAATTCCAAGCGGGAAGGTACTCTGCCTCACCTGCCACAAATAGCAAGTAACTCTAGTACTTTCTTCTATGCTAGGATTCGAACCCAAGACCTAGTAATTCTTAACCAAATTTGACCCCTTCACCACACTAATTCACATGATATCTGTGACCTCCCACCAAATAGATGTACCTGATAACTTTGTCCATCAAAACTAGGGCGAAATCAGCTACTCTACTGTGATTTAAACCTAAGAACTTTTGATTCTTAACAAAATCTCAACTACTCCATACAAAATCATCCAAAATCAACCACAGATTTACATCAATTTAATCAATCACAGTATAATTCAACATAAATTTAATCAATCACAGTATTATTCAACAGATCAAACAAACCAGAGCATTGATGCTGCGAGCAACTGGAGCTATCATGAACAATATTGTTATCTCCAGACAGACCAACAACACTTCGTGATTGATGACATTTTCGACATTTCTTCAAAATTTTCTTCAATTTCTTCAAACCTACCCGCGGCAACTTCTTATTCCGGCATTGACCTTCCATATACTCCTCATATTTCTTACAAAACTTCATTTCCAAAATTCAAAAAATTGTTCCAAATCTGAGAATTTTTCCAAAAAAAAAACAAACAAACTGCGAGCACTTAATAGTGAAAAAAAAATACTGAAAAATCTCCGTTTGTTTTTCCTCACTGTTTATCTACTTTAATGGCGGAAACACTGACTATATCTGTATCCTTTAATGGCGGAATCACTTACACATGACAATTGTGATGATCACAAATTAATTAGTTTGAAATAAAAATCAGAGAAATTCACGGAAAAAGAGAAAAAGATTTTCGAAAATGGGAAAATTTTGTTAAATATTATGGTATTTATATATGGGTTGGTGGGCTTTTTCAAAGTGGAGTTTCTATTTAAATTTGGCATAATTATTATAAACGCAATTTGCCAAAATTAGTATAAGTATTTAATTATGTATTTAACAAAGTCAAATATATGAGTTTATTTGGATTGTATGAATTTAAGTAGTTTTAAAGTATAAGTAATGAAAATTACTTTGGCATAATATTATAAACGCAATTTGCCAAAATTAGTATAAGTATTTAATTATGTATTTAACAAAAGTCAAATATATGAGTTTATTTTGATTGTATGAATTTAAGTAGTTTTAAAGTATAAGTAATGAAAATTACTTTTTTAAAGTGTTGGAGTTGATTTTTATAAAAATTGGTATTTGGTTATATTCTATTACGAAACTTCATTGTCAAGTATTATGAGTATATTTGAATTATCCGAATTTAAAGTAATTTTAAATTATAGGGAATGAAAAAGTATTTTCGAGCTATATTTCAATTTAATTTTTGTATTTGTGAAATATTTTGGGAGCATTTATAATAAGATAAGAAAAATATAAATTTGATCACCAAAATAATAATAAATCAAATATTGAATTAAAGAAGTCAAAAACAATATGTGTGAGAATGATCATATATATTACTTTTTTCATTTCTATCATAACAAAAAAGAAGATATATGTAAGGTATTTATAATAGTAAAGTAATATACAAAGTTGTTTTTATAACGAAAAATATATAAGTAACTTTAATAACAAAAGATGTATCAAACTCATAATAATAAAATAGATAATTATATCAAAATTCTTTTTTCAATCAAAAAAGAAAAAAAATACTAAAATATGAAAGATAGACATTCTTTTTTAAAATTGATTTAAAAGAAATGAGTATCACCTTAATTTTGAGCTGGGGGATTAGTTTTTAACATTGTGCACCAAACAATCAATAAAAATAGTTTTTAAATAGTACTAATTAAGTTTGTAGTTATCTCAAAAAGTTAAAAGAGTCGGTTATTATCCAAATATCTTCTTTTGGATGGTGATAGTGTCAAAATTATATAAAATATTATCTTTCTATTTGAAGGCTAATTCAAGATTAGGGATCAATTAGTAGTATTTGATATAATATATACGATTAAAGAAAAAGTACTTCATAATAGTACAATGAAGGGTCGATTTTCTTTCATAATATGAACTCAAAAACATCAAATTTAGATTCAATTTTTTGTGAGATAAAAAGAATGTCAATTGAGTGAGACATGTGATAATTTTTTTTTTTGTATCACTAATTGTTTTTAATATATATTTGGTCATTTATTTGGAAGTCAAAAGTGTATTTTTCCCCTTCAAAAAGAAAATTGAGCTTTGACAAGAAAATTAGGAAAAAACTAAAATATTTTAAGCTATAAATTGTTTTCAACTCTTTTCATAAGCATTTTTGGAGTATTAGTTAAAACTCAAGCATAAAGTACTGTTCTAATATTAATAAAAATATTTGTCAAATTAATTAGCAAAATATAAAAATACTACTCTTAATTATTATTAGACGAGAGGGAGTTGCTCAGATGATAAACATCCTCACTTTCAATCTGAGGGTTGTGAGTTTAAGTTACAAAAATAGCAAAAGAGAAGGAAAAAAAAACTCTTAATTATGATTTTTTTTGGAAAAATATCTTTGCTAAAACAAAATTTAAAAGTTTGACCAACAAAAAAAATTCACTTAAGTTACACGTTTCTACAGGACTTGTATATATACCTTATTTCATAGATAAATAATTATATACAACTAAAATTATACTTATACTAAAAAAAAATAAATTATGGCTCAAATTGTTATTTAGGGATAATTTATTGTAAGTGCGTCATTTTTAATTTTCAAATTCCTCATTATAATGTTAACAACAAACACCACCATCATTATTTAATATTAAATAAATCTCAATTTTCATATAACTTTTTGTTACGCTACTTATTTTATAACATTTGATTTTTAAAGTTCAATTTGTAAAAGTTATAAAAGTGTATAACGTGATTAAAATGTCTATCTTATAGTTGTGCTAACTTTAGTACCAATTTATTTTACTTTCATTCGCTTACCTTTTTTTTCCGCAAAAATAATGAATATTAAACTTTGTCAATCTAAATAGATCTTGCAATATCATGTCCTATTGCTTTGATCTTTCATTTGAATACTAATAATTACTAATCTATGCTTCTAAATGATAGTGGTAAAAAAAAAATTAATTATTTTTTCGTTTTTCTTGTTGATGGTTTGTAGATCCTTAAAAATTTAAAATCATAAATAAGACAAAGAATTATTGCTGACTTACTTTGATTCATATATAAATATCTGAAATAACGATAGACATTAATAATAAATCTTTATAAATAGAAACCAAAATGTAAGACCAAGTTTCATGGGATGAGCTGTCTAGTGTGCTGTCATTGATGCATTTGCCATCATCAATTGAATATTTTCTTACCCAAGAATTGCATTAGAACTAACTATTTGCATATATTTTAATTGTTTTTTTTTGCATTTTATGTTTTTTTTGTCACAATAGTCAATAAAGTTGTATGGTATTATACATGTGTTTTATAACTTTTAAAAAATAATTTTTTTATATATATTTAATTATTAACAAATAAAATTATTCTTTTATTTATAATTTCTTAAGAAACGTATAAAGTTAAATAATAAATAAGTATTACTAAAAAAAAAAGTATCGAGTTTAAATTGTTTATTGTGCTCCTCCCCACTGGTGGACATGTAAGTTATTAAAAATGCTTCAAAGTTTAATTCATGTCCGCTCAGAAAAATTTTAAAAAGAAGAAGAAGACTTTAGACTATATGTTTTGGACAAAAAAAAAATATCTATATCAATTTTTACGTTAAATAATAGTGCTTAGGAGTTAGGAGTATTAGTTTATCATGATTAAGTAGAAACAATTAAATATATTGTATATATATTGGATTGATATGAAACTACGTATGAACAAAAAATTTCATATATTCTAATTTGGCTTTTTCCAAATGACTTAAAAGGGCGTGAAGAAGTGTTGGCATTTCTATCCAATCAAAAGAACTATTTATTTTTTATAAAAAAACACCAATTTGAAGTTTATGTATTTTTTCAAACTTTTTTTCTTTTTAATAATTTAATGTTTTATATCAATATCAAAATTAAAGATCAATTATTCCAAATTCGCACAGTATGGGGTTTTATTCGAAAAAAATCTTTTTAATTTTTTTTAATACTCAAAGCTTAAATTTTAAAATTCTAATTAAGAGAATTATCATCTCCTCATAGCATTAAATAAATAAATAAGTAAAATGTTTATATAAGTATGCGCAAAGTTGCAAGTTGCAAGTTGCAATGGTACATTGCGTGAAAGCATATTGTTGACGACGTCTCATGTCTCAACTCTCAAGGAAATACAAAAGCAATCTCGTTAGTTTGAGTACATTTAAACATGAATATTATTTAAATTTTAAAATATAAAGTCAAATATCTATTAAGTTTGTATACTACAAATAAAGTAAAAATAAAGGGTGAAGGCCCGCCACCAAAAGGTTGTGACGTCAAAGACCTGCATTAATATATGCATTAATTATTTCTTTGGTTGCTCAAACTCGCGACTTATAAATTATAAAAAAATAACTATATTTCCCTAAATTGTACATTTTATCATTCTATTTCACACTTGTTTTCTAAAAAATTATCATCCCCATAAATAAAATAAAAAATAAATGATAGATTCACAATCTTGACAGAAGTACACGACTATAGCAAAAATAGTTACTACACATTAACAGAAGTAATAAAATCTTTACTGATATTAGTTAATTGTCATCAGATCCAGTATCGCTATAGGCTTAAGTAAAAAAATAAAAAAAAATCACTAAACAGATAGATATTTACAATAATAAACCTATCTATTTCTTTTAATAAATCGTATCAGCAAAAATATTAACACTCTTTGATATAATAATTCATAAAATAATTAATTTTTTCCAAAAGGTTGCACGCAAAATTCCAATCTAAGGATTATTATGCTTTTTGACAAATTGGAAGACTTGTTAATCACCTTTCCACCTCAGTTAATGGTGGCCAATTGAATTAATCCTTTGAATAAAGCAGGAAACAAATCTAGTTTTATCCTATTACTCCATATTCTTGTATCATTAATATTCTGATTGTATTTTTGCTACGGCTATGAACAACATTCATAAACTTTTACGTTTTTATTTTTTTTTTATCCTTCGATGATGCTTTCTATTTTACTATTTTCAAACGATGATGATATGTTGTAATATGCACCCATTAATTTTTTTAAATCGATTTTACACTTCTATACATATATACTTTTTGGTTTTTGTTGTGTTTGCAAAATAGTGGCCAAATACCCCTTAATAAAGAGTGTCTCCACTGGGAGATTTGATTTTATTGATTTTTATAAAAAAAGAAATTAGTTTTATGTCAATTTACGAAAGATCAGAATTTATTTTCACCATATATATTCATGCATTTTTTTCAAAAAAATTATTATATTTTATAGTGATAATATAATACTTGAGACATTAATGGTTGGTCTCATGATGACTAGATCTTACATTAGATATGGATTGTTGAAAAACAATATTTTAGTGTTGAAATTGTTCTTTTCATCATAGGCTAATTGCCCAAACTACACAAATCCCTTCCTTTAATTAAAAAATTAAAAATAAAAGTCCACTAAATTCGGTGCATCTCAAATTTGTCATTAAAAGTCTTTTATTCACCTCTTATCATTCAATTTGCAATTAATTAATTAACCACAATTGAGGCATAATGATTATCTTTATCATTATAAGTTTCGAGTTTGAGTTTTAAATATGAATAATTTTTCTATTAAGAAATCTTCTTTAATAAGCCTTATGCAATATGAATTCAAATTAAATAGAATCGAAAAACAATCAAATAAACCTGTTTAAATAAAACAAATATCCACTCGGATTTGGTGTTCTAAAAATTTTTGTGGCGTTTTATGTCACCGGAAAGGCGAGGAGCTAGCTACATCTATGAGTTCAATAAATTGCTTTGAGAATGTTTAAACAATGTATTCGTATTAATAAATTTATTAAATGTGTAAAATTCGATTATTTTCACTTAAAATTGTTATAATAAATTTTAAAATTCATAAAATTAAAATCATGATAAATAAAAGAAAAGCTAATTTGCTGCTAAATATACTAGCATAAGATAATATTAAAAAAACAAAATTGAATATTGTAGTCCGGGGGCCTGTTTGATCCATTTTTTTTGATTATTTGGATATATAATTATATTTATATTTTCATCCCAAATGACCGTTACATAAACAAACGCTCTTCTCTTCATATCAAAATTTGTGACCGTTGTTTTCTCCCAAAATCAGGGTTTTCATCAAGCTTCTTTCTCAGATTTTGCTCGTTTGTCGATCTTCATTGCATATAATGGATTGAATTTCGCAAATTGTGTGTGTGATTCGGCAAATTGATCAAATATGTAAGTTTTAAGCATATTAATCTTGAGGTTTTTTCAATACCCAAAACTGATTTTGTTCGATTTCATTTGAATTTTGAAGATTGATTTTTTTTGTTTTTAGTTAGGGCATACGAAGAAGTTGCTATACAATTTGTATTGTATCCAATTTGGCGTTTTCATCTGTGTTTTGTTTGTTTGACATGAAAATTCATCTGTGTTTGGGGATTTAAGTTGAAGTGTCAACATTTTTTAAGTTCTGAGGAATTACCATTGATTTATCTTTTGATTATAGGTTCGTATCTACTATTTGTTGCAATGTTCATGGAAATTCATATATATACTTATGATGTATTCCCAATTCCGTTTCATAGTTAGGAATTTCCCTGGTTTGTGTTTTTGTTTTTGTCACCTGAGTGGGATCATGGCAGACTTCCAAAATTTTCAATTTAGATGTCTCTTTCATCATTCATCTGGTTTTTTTAATGTGATATCTGTATCGATATTACTGATTGACACGGGACCTGATTTCATTTTACCGTTAAACTTCCCAAGGTTTGAGCTTTAAACAATCATGTATCGATCTGTCTTTCTTTGATTCCTCGTTTAAAAGCATAATAATGGGATTGGAATTTTTTTTTGTTTTACAATGGAAATTCTTTGGCTTCAGAATCCTTTTACGAGCATAGCATAATTATGTTTCTTGCTACTAGGATTCTTGCTTCAACATCTTGCTACTTGCTCCTTTGTGTCGTTGAGTTCATAGATAGATCCAGCTCCACAAAAGCTCTCTGTTAGTAACTAAGATCCACAAAATCTCGCTGTGAGTACCTAATCCAACTTCACACTTTAATTCTCTCCGTTTCACTTTACTTGTCTACTTGACTTGATGAAATCCCAACACCAATCTTAAAAATATTCCCGGACAAGTTCTCTTTCGACCTTAAGCACCACCTTCCCTTTCTCTGCTCCTCCTGCCAAGCTAGGTGATAGAGAAGCTCTAGCGTTTATCAATAGGGAGCCTTTGGTTGCAATTTTTTTTGGGATTTCATTAAATATTGCAGTAGTGGATATGTTTAAATTTTGTGAACTGAAATGGTAGAAAGGATATTCATCAAGTCAACTTCGTCTTGTCAAGTGAAAGGGAGGCCGACATACCTTTTATACAGGTGTAAGATGGGCTGCATATGTCCAATATACAGGGGAAGTAGATGATATACTTCCCCTTTGGGTTCTGCAAATGTTGTCGCTGCTGCTGGTGGACCTGCTAGTTGTTATGGGGGTTATGCTGGTAATGAGGGCGCAATTGGAAATCAATCAGGTTTTGTCTAGGACCTCATCTCTTTTAATGGGGGTTATGCTGGTAATAGTTGTTAAGTGCAGTCTTAATCTCGCTTTCTTATGATTATGTTTGTTAGTTAATGTAGTTCTAGTCCAGATATATTTTGGCTAATTTACTTTTTAATTGAGCCATCAGTTGGGGAATTATTATTTAAAGTGGATTTTAACATGTCTTCTGAAGCAGGTGGATGGTTTGGTGCTGTTATTTTAATTGTCACATAAAAAGAAAATGTTAAATAAGAAGAATAAATCACTTTCTATTTTTCTTTGCGTAGTTGGACAGCATTATGATTTTTGGTGGTGCAGCTTACATCTCATAAGAGAGCAGTTGTAAGATACTTGGTAGTCAGTACATAATGAAAAATCAGTGATAGGATTTAGCTTTATTGAATTTTGTAGAATGCCAAATAAAAAAATTTTTCCCATTGTATTTGACCCTTGTTTTATGCAGTGGTCTATAATCACAACCATCTAAACTGGTCAATGTTGCATCCAACTGCTTGTACTTTGACACGTAGTTTAACATGATATGCTTCAGTTTCCAAATCATAATTCGATGTGTTTTTTCATTTTTCCTTGTAAATGTTGCACCCGCATGAGACTTATTCCGAGTGAAAAAGGGAAGCAGAAGTAGATATACAGTGATGGGGGCCAAAAAGCCTTAAACTCTGCAGCAGCAGAGCCCAAAAAATGTGATTTAACTTCTTTCCAATTTTATTGCTTTGTTTGTCATTATTTGCAGAAATCTAACTTATAGTTTGATTTAATTATATGTCTCTCGATTCTAATAATTCTAATCAAAGTTTTTCCACTTAATAATGATAATTTACCTTATTTCAAGGAATACATTGCTTTTCTTACTTGAATAACCTTTTTTATTGATCAATATTTTCGGTCGATAACCTAATTATATTAATAAAATTAAAGTTTAGTCAAAGTGTCATTACATTTTTTTTTCAAACGAACCAGCCTTTTTTCGAAATATTTTTTTTCAATTAATTGATTTTAAATGCTTTAAGGGTGGAACACGTCCGCCATCGGAAGGTAACGGGTACGATTGGTTCTGTGGGATTGTTAGGGTTCAATGGGGCCATAAGGTTGTGGGGGGTGTACTGTAGGCAAGTCGGTTATGGGGAAGGTTAGGTAGGAGAGGGTAGTGAGGAGGTGGGGGGGTCGATCGGGCACAAGCCTCGAGGTGGCCGGGGGAAAGGGGGGGGGTTAAAGGTAGTGGGCTAGGATGTTTTGTTGCGGTGTACATAGGAGGTCGCGGAGCCTTAAAATGGTGGCCAGGGTAGGAGGGGTTTATTCCTCAGTGATGTGTATAAAGCAAAGAAAGAAGGGCCCGAGCGCTGACACGCGCGCTGAGGCTCTCACTGATTATCCTTCCCTCTGCACCCCTTCGACCCGGCTGGGCCCTTTTTTTCTCTTTCCTTCTTTTCTCTTCTCCTCTTTGGTGGGGGGTCTTCTGTATGTTTTTCTTATTTACACCAATCTCAGTAGTTTCTTTTCTTAACATTTTCTGCTTCCTTGTCTTTTCTTTTTTTTTTTTTTTTTGTTTTTTTACTTTTCTTCAGAGAATTTTTCTTCCGCCGTATCTCTTCATTCCTCTCTTTTTCCTTTTTTCGCTTCATTGTTTTTTTCGTCGTATCCCCCCTTAGAGGTATTCTCCTTTTTAGTTCTACGTTTTTTGTTCTTCCTCTTTTCCCCCCTTCTATCCTCTTCTCTGTTGCCCTTTTTTTCCCCCTTATTCTCTTCCACCTTTCCGACATCCCACACTTTTTTTTTTTTCCTTCCCATCCTACATGGCGCAGAGCCTCGAAGGCCGGGGATTGGGTAGGGCGCGGATCCTCTAGTGCCGGGTGTATGGTTCCTTCTTTTTCCTACCATTCCTCCTTCTCGTCTCCACCTCTCCTTCCCCTTTTGTCTTTTCTTCGTTCTCATCTCCTCCTTTCCTCCCCCTCTCTTTCCTTTTTCTTCTCTTTTCAATGTTCAACATTTTTTTTTTTTTTCCTTTCGCCTTTTTTCCCTTGAGTTCCTCCCGTCTTTCCCTTTGTATGAGGGTAAGTCTGAGGGGGGGGGCGGTCCTTGGGGCACGGCCTCGATCGGACATCCTGGGATCCACGTTTTTATGTCCTTTGAAATTCAAATTTTCACAAGTATCCGTTTAAAGTACCTTTTCGTGACTACTTCAATGGACGTTGTTTTCCCTCGAGCATCTTTTGGGATCAATTATTTTTAAAAACTTGACTTATTTTGTTTCGAGATCTTGCTGTACATCCATCTCGTTGAACGATTGGATTTTCGTGGTTTCCCTATAATTTTTACCCTATATATGATTAAAAACCGCTAACGTACAAAAGCTAAATAAAAGCGTTCTACGGCAGTGCGTTTTTTTTTCTTCGTAGATCTCAAAAAAATAATCAGGTTGGAAAAAACAAAATGGCTTGATTTGGAACGTAGGATCACGATTTAATGTCCTTTTAAAGTTCAAATTTTCATAAGTACTCCTTTAAAGGTCACTTTACCTTTTCGTGAAACTGCGATTGACCGTAGATTTTTCTAAAGAAAACCACATCTTTTTGGGAGCGATTCTTTTTTGAACTTTCTTCTTATTTTTTTTGAAGATCTAATGCGGTACAGATCCAATTCTCTTTGACCCGATTTTGACTTGTTGTTTTTGTGACTTATAATTTTACCCTATATATGGTTAAAAAACTGATAAATCGTACAAACTCTAGTCCTACGGCAGTGCGTGGTATTTTTTCGCGGTAGATATCAAAAAAATAATCAGGTTGGAAAAAAAAATCGGCTCGATCGGACATCAGATGCCACATTTTATACAAAGTGTCCGTTTGAATTTCAAATTATCATAATTACCCGCTGAAAACTAAATCTTTAAAGTCACAGTTTCGGAAAAAGTTCGACTGATGACCGTAGATTTTTCCTCGAGCATATTTTGAGAGCGTTCTTTTTTTAAAACTTCCTAATTTTTTTTTGAGATCTATGTTCGTCCATCCAATCTCTTTGACCGATTTGACTTTTGGTTTTTTTTCCTTATAATTTACCCTATATATGGTTAAAACCAATAACGTAAAACTAATGTTTCCTACGCAGTGCGTGGTATTTTTTCGCTTAGATATCAAAAAAATAATCAGCTCGATCGGACATCGGATACAAGTTTTATGTCCGTTTGAAGTTCAAATTTTCACAAGTACCCCTTTAAAGTCACTTTTCGTTAAATTTCGAATGGCCGTAGATTTTTTCCTCAAGCATCTTTTGGGAGCGATTCTTTTTTTAAACTTTCTTATTTTTGTTAGATCTTTGCTGTACATCCAATCTCTTTGACCGATTTGGCTTTCATTTTTTCCTTATAATTTTACCCTATATATGGTTAAAAACCGATAAATGTAAAACTATAAGTCCTACGGCTGTGCATGGTATGTTTTCGCGTATATATCAAAAAAATAATCAGGTTGGAAATAAATCGACTCGATCGGACATCGAATACACGTTTTATGTCCGTTTGAAGTTCAAATTTTCACAAGTATCCGTTTAAAGTAACTTTTCGTGAAACTTCGAGTGGACGTAGGTTTTCCTCGAGCATCTTTTGGGAGCAATTATTTTTAAACTTACTTATTTTTTTGAGATCCATGCGGTACATCCAATCTCGTTGACCGATTGGACTTTTCGTTTTTTCCTTATAATTTTACCCTATATATGATTAAAAATCGATAAACGTAAAACTATAAGTCCTACGGCAGTGCGTGTTATTTTTTCGCGTAGATATGAAAAAAATAATTAGGTTGGAAAAAAATTGGCTCGATCGGACATCGGATGCACGTATTATGTCCGTTTGAAGTTTTTAATTTTCACAAGTACCCCTTTAAAGTCACTGTTCATAAAACATCGAATGATCGTAGATTTTCCTCGAGCATCTTTTGAGAGTGATTCTTTTTTTAAACTTGCTTATTATTTGAGATCTATTCGTCGCGGTCATCCCTTATTTTTGCCCTATTTTACGGCTAACGGTGTTGGAGTCTGTTGAACTGCAGGATAAGTTACCCCGCTGTTGGAAGTTGTGGTATGCTTTATTGCGGGTGTTTTTTATGGGACATAAACTGGGTTTCTATTAGGGCACCCCCTTAGCTAGCGTGGGTTCACTTGGAAGATAAGGGATTAGTTTTACTACTATTTAATAGCTCAATCAATAGACTATTTAATATAAGAGTAAGGTTTTGTTTTGGGTAATAGTTGTTATAAGAGTGATGTATTATTAATATGGTGTGTTAGTGAAAATTTCATAGTTTCGGCTTGTGGTTTAGTTTGCTTATTTAAATTGAGGTTATTATTGGTCTTGATATTGGATTCGTGAGAGAGGGCTATAATTTTATTGTGGTGATTTTGGACTTCGATCGGTGAGGGTCGAGCTTAATTAGCAAGTTCGTAATGTTTGTATAGGATTGTGTTATGAGGTGGTTATTTGTTTTTAAGGCAGCCCATAATATTAGGATCTCATCTTTCGTTATTGCGAATGATAAAATGGGTAGGGTCTTTACGTTTAAATAGTGCTACATAGACAAACTTATTGTAGAAGTTGACGAATTTTGTGCAAGCTGTTATTTTGGGGACGCCTGTGGAGGTAGGGCATAATTTTCGCTGTCTTCCCTTCATATTTGGGCCGGATGGCCTAAGGAAGAGTGGTAAAGGGGGGAAGACTTGGTGTTTATGGGAACTGGTTATCATAAGAGAGGGCATAAATTCCCACGCTATAGTTTCCTTTTTCTTCTCTATGGAGTCCTGGCTTAGGGAGCGCGGGAAGTGGCCGGGGGAAGGGAGAGACAGGACTATCGTTCGGTCCCCCCTCGCTTAACAGTCACGTATTTCCCCCCCTCTGACACGTCATGTTATCTGCCCTAGGAAGAACTTGAAACCGCCACTTCTCGAGGGCCAGGCGGCGAGGAGAAGGCTTCCTAACCCGTTTCCGATTTGATGCTTGATAGTTTTTCGCGGCGATATCAAAAAAATAATCATGTTGTGAAAAAAATTCGTTCGATCGGACATTCGGATGCAGTTTTTAATGTCCGTTTTGGGGATTCAAATTTCCAAAATAACCGGTCTTTACATTCACTTTCGTAAAATTTCGAATAACCGTAAATTTTTCCTCGAGCATCTTTTGGGAGAGATTCTTTTTTTTGAACTTGCTTATTTTTTCGAGATCAATACGGTACATCTCATCTCTTTGACCGAGTTGACCTTTCATTTTTTTCCTAATTTACCTCAATAAATGGTTAAAAACACCGATAAAACGGTCAACTATAAGTCCTACGGCGTGCCGTGGGTTTTTTTCCCGCTTAGAATTCTCACAAAAATATCAGGGTTGGAGAATTAATCGCTTGTTCGGACAAGGATCGTATTCACGTTTATCTCCGTTTGAAGTTCAAATTTTTTCACAAGTACCCTTTTAAAGTCTCTTTTCGTGAAACCGGATGGCCGTAGATTTTTTTTTAAGGCGTAGCATATTTTAGGAGTGATCCTTTTTTTTAAAACTTGCTTATTTTTTTATTGAATCTAGCGTTACACAATCTAATCTCTTTGACCGATTTGACTTTCATTGTTCCTTATAATTTTAACCTATTATTGTTAAAAATCGATAAACTTAAAACTATAGTCCTACTACGGACAGTGCTGGCTTTTTTGTTGCGTATATGATCAAAAAAAATAATCTGTTGCAAAAAAAATGACTCATATCGGACATGGATTCATGTTTTTTATTGTCCTTTTGCAGTTCAAATTTTCACAAGTCCCCATTTAAAGTCACTTTTCCGTGAAATTTCGAATGGCCGGAGTTTTTTCCTCGAGCATCTTTAGGATTTCATTCTTTTTTTGAAACTTGATTATTTTTTTGAGATCTATGCGTTACATCCAATCTCTTGACCGATTTGACTTTCGCATTTTGTCTTATAATTTTACACCTAGGGGTATATTGTTAAAAACCGATAAACTGGGTCGAAAACGAAAGTCCTGGGGACGTACAGTGGCGTGGGTATTGTTTATAATTGCGTGGAGTTAGTAGGGGGGGTGGTCAAGAGAAATGGATAATCAGGTTGGAAAAAAAAATCGGCTCGATCGGACATCGGATGCATGTTTTATGTCCGTTTGAAGTTCAAATTTTCACAAGTACCCATTTAAAGTCATTTTTCGTGAAACTTCAAATGGCCGTAGATTTTTCCACCCACATCTTTTGGGAGCGATTCTTTTTGTAAACTTTCTTATGTGGTACATCCAATCTCTTTGACCGATTTGACTTTCATTTTTAACGTATAATTTTACCCTATATATGGTTAAAAATTGATAAACGTAAAACTATAAGTGCTACGGCTATGCGTGGTATTTTTTCGCGTAGATATCAAAAAATAATCAGGTGGGAAAAAAATCGGCTCGATCAGACATCGGATGCACATTTTATGTCCGGTTGAAGTTCAAATTTTCACAAGTACCCCTTTAAAGTCACATTTCGTAAAAGTATGAATGGCCATAGTTTTTTCTTCGAGCATCTTTTGAGAGAGATTCTTTTTATAACTTGCTTATTTTTTTGAGATCTATGCGGTACATCCAATCTCTTTGACCGATTTGACTTTTGTTTTTTCCTTATAATTTTACCCTATATATGGTTAAAAATCGATAAACGTAAAACTATAAGTCCTACGGCAGTGCGTGGTATTTTTTCGCGTAGATATCAAAAAATAATCAGGTTCGAAAAAATAAATCGGCTCGATCAGACATCGGATGCACGTTTTATGTCCGTTTGCAGTTCAAATTTTCACAAGTATCCGTTTAAAGTCACTTTTCGCTCTTTGACCTATTTGACTTTCGGTTTTTACTTTAAACTTACCCTATATATGGTTAAAAACTGATAAACGTAAAACTATAAGTCTTACGGCAGTGCGTAGTATTTTTTCGCGTAGATATCATAAAAATAATGAGGTTGAAAAAAAGAATCGGCTCGATCGGACATCGGGTGCACGTTTTATGTCCGTTTGAAGTTCAAATTTTTACAAGTATCCGTTTAAAGTCACTTTTCGTGAAACTTCGAATGGCCGTAGATTTTTCCTCGAGCATCTTTTGGGAGCGATTATTTTCTTAAACATGCTTATTTTTTTGTGATCTATGATGTATTTCCAATATCTTTGACCGATTTGACTTTCGTTTTTTCCTTATAATTTTACCCTATATATGTTTTAAAACTGATAAACGTAAAAGTATTAGTCCTACGGCAGTGCGTAGTATTGTTTCACGTCGACATCAAAAAAATAATCAGGTTGATAAAAAAATTGGCTCGATCGGACATCGGATGCACGTTTTATGTCCGTTTGAAGTTCAAATTTTCACAAGTACCCCTTTTAAGTCATTTTTCGTGAAACTTCAAATGGCCGTAGATTTTTCCTCGAGAATCTTTTAGGTGCGATTCTTTTTTTAAACTTGCTTATTTTTTGAGATCTATGCGGTACACCAATCTCTTTGACTGATTTTAATTTTATTTTTTCCTTATAATTTTATCCTATATATGGTTAAAAACTTATAAACGTCAAACTATAAGTCCTACGGCAGTGCGTGGTAATTTTTTGCGTAAACAACAAAAAAATAATCAGGTTGGAAAAAAAATCGGCTCGATCGGACATCGGATGCACGTTTTATGTCCGTTTGAAGTTCAAATTTTCACAAGTACCCCTTTGAAGTAACTTTTCGTGAAACTTCGAATGGCCGAAGATTATTCCTCGAGCATCTTTTGGGAGCGATTCTTTTATGAAACTTGCTTATTTTTTTGAGATATATGCAGTACATCCAATCTCTTTGACCGATTTGACTTTCATTTTTTTTCCTTATAAGTTTACCCTATATATGGTTAAAAACTGATAATCGTAAAACTATAAGTCCTACGGCATAGCGTGGTATTTTTTCACGTAGAAATCAAAAAAATAATCAGGTTGGAAAAAAAATCGGCCTGATCGGACATCGGATGCACGTTTTATGTCCGTTTGAAGTTCAAATTTTCACAAATACCTCTTTAAAGTCACTTTTCGTTAAACTTCGAATGGCCGTACATTTTTCCTCGAGCATCCTTTGGGAGCGATTCTTTTTTTAATCTTGATTATTTTTTTGAAATATGTGCGGTACATTCAATCTCTTTGACCGATTTGACTTTCTTTTTTTCTTATAATTTTACCCTATATATGTGTAAAAGCCGATAAACGTAAAACTATAAGTCCAATGGCAGTGTGTGGTAGTTTTTTGCGTAGATATCAAAAAAATAATCAGGTTGGAAAAAAATATCGCCTCAATAGGACATCGAAGGCACGTTTTATGTCCGTTTGAAGTTCAAATTTTCACAACTACCTCTTTAACATTACATTTGTTGAAACTTCAAATGAATGTAACTTTTTTCTTGAGTTTCTTTAGAGGAGATTATTTTTTTAAAGTTGCTTATTTTTTCTAGATGTATGTGATATATCAATCCCTCTATCCGATTTGACTTATATATTTTCCTTTTAATTTTGCCGTTTATATGGCCTACCCCCCAAAACGAATAAAAACATAATACTATAACTCCGGACTGTGGATGTGTGGTTGTTTTTTGCCATTATATATATTAAAAAATCAGATTGGAAAATGGAAAAAAACAATCGCCTCGATGGGGACATCGGAGACAAGTTAGTCGGTTTGAAGTTTCAAATTTTCATTAACTATCCCTTTAACCATTTTATTATTTGTTTGAAAAACTTCAACTAATCGTAACTTTTCCTCGAGTATCTTTTAGAGTGCATCTTTTTTAAAAGTTTATATTTATTTGAGGATAATACGTGGGTAAACTTAAATCTTATTTTTTTCCTAATAATTGTGGTCTTAGTATAGGTCCAAAAATTGATTAAACGTAAATTATTAAAACTATAAATCTTATGGCCGTGTGTGCTGTTGTTTTGCGTAGATATAAAAAATATAATCAGATTGAAAAAAATCGTCTTGATCGGACATCGGAGTCACGTTTAGTGTCTGTTTGAAGTTCAAATTTTCAAAACTACCCCATTAACGTTACATATTTGAAACTTCAAATGACCATAACTTTTATCTCGAGTATATTTTAGAAACGATTCTTTTTTAAAGTTTCTTATTTTTTTAGATCTACGTGGTAAACTCAATCCCTTTATTTGATTTGACTTTCATTTTTTCCTAATTATTTTGCCCTATATATAGTCAGAAATCGATAAATGTAAACGGGCAAATCCATTATGCAGTTGAAGTTTGAGGTGTTTTTTGTGAAAAAAATATGGAATAAATAATAAGATGCCCAAAAGAAAATCGTTCAGATCGAACATCGGAGGCACGTTTTGTGTCCGTTTGATCTTCAAATTGTTCCAAACACTACCCCTATAACGTTACATTTTGTTGAAAACTTCAAATCACCGTAACTTTTTGCCTCAAGTATAGTTAGAGGGGGGGGGGGCGATTCTTTTTTTAGGTTCTGATTTCGAGATCTACGTGGTATATTCAATTCCAATATTTGATTTGACTTTCATTTATTCCTTATAATTGGCCCCAATTATATGCGTCAAAAAACGATAAACATAAAATTATAAAATTTTTATGGCAGAGTGTGGTCTGATATTTTATGCGTGACATCTCAAAAAATATCAGATTATAAAAAAAAAAATCGGAAAACCTTCGATCTGAACATTAGACGGCACCTTTTATAACCGTTTGAAGTTCAAAGTTCTCAGAACTTCCCTTTTAACATACTATTTGTTGAATCTTCAAATGACGTAAAATAATTTTCTTGACTATCCTTTAGAGGAGATTCTTTTTTTAAAGTTGCTTATTTTTTTGAAATCTACGAGATAAACTCAATTTCTTTATCCGAGTTGACTTTCATTTTTTCCTTATAATTTTGCCCTATATATGGTAAAAAAAATTGATAAACGTAAAACTATATATCTTATGGCAGTGTGTGGTGTTTTTTTGTGTAGATGTAGAAAAAATAATCAGATGGATAAAAACGCTCAATAGGACATGGCGTCACGTGTTTATTGTCCAGTTTGAAGCAAATTTGCACGGATTACCATTTACGTTACACCACATTGTTGAAACTTCAATGACTGTAAACTTTTCCTCGAGTATCTTTAGATGGGATTCTTTTTTTTTAAGTTGCTTATTTTATTGAGGATCTCTCGTGGAGTAACTCCAAATTCCTAATCCGATTTTACTTTCATTTTTGTTATCATTCTTGACCCCCTGGTTATCTGGTGAAAAACTGATATAATAAATGTAGAACTTCAAATTTCCTATGGCAGTTTGAGGTGTTTTCTTGTGAAACAGATATGAATCACTAACAGATTGCAAAAAAAAATAAATTTCCCGCTCAGCCATTTCGGAGGAACGTTTTATGTCCCCGTTAAGTTCTAATCACAACTACCCTTTAATGTACATTGTTGACACTTCAAAGGACCGTAACTGTTTTCTCTAGTATATTTTAGAGGCGATTTCTTGTTTTAACGTTGGCTTATTTTTGTAAACGACCGGGGTTAAGTCGTTTTAAGCCAGACAGATTTTTAATTTCTGGAAAACTTGGCTGAGGAGAAGGGACCCCACGACGGAACCGTCATGGTCACGAGGGACCGTCGCAGGGTCTCGTTCAAAAACTCTTAGACATTCTGAATTTGGGTACTGAAAATGAATCTCTGAACTTCGGTGACGGAAATGGAAGGACGGACGTCACAGGAGGACGGACCGTCACATACTCTTTGGTGGAAATTGAAGCGGTGGGTAGTTGAAAAAAAGTATATAGGTCTGTGAATTACTGATATGCCTAATTCGTGTGTTTTTCTACTCCGGTGGGTGAGTCTGTGGTAGTTGAAAAGGTTATAGGTCTTGTTGGGTGAACTTTGTGGGGAAGCAACACTTATGTAGATTTGGTTTCTTAAGAAATGGTGTGATTTTGATGAATTTCTGGGTATATGACTTGGGCTTTACTCCGCAATTTGCAATCTTGGATGTAATGCTAAAACGGTGACGGTAGGCCAGGACGGGACAGATCCGCGGTAGTGTGGGGGCCCCCCGTGAATCACTTCCAATCGGTGCGTATAATCTCCTTTCTTCGTGCCTAAGATAAATGGTTAAGTAAAGGGGTGTTTAGCTTTATTGGCACAGCTCACGGAGACACTACCAAGTTACTTCGATTGGAGTCGGTTTCGGTGGTCCGGGAGTTTTCTTGATGGTTCCCTGCAGATATTTAAAGGTGGTTGCCACAGTAGCGATATGGACCTATGTGATTGATCTTGAAACCGGGTACTCGCCCCATTTCTTTATACCCCTTAGAGAATGCTCTCCGGAGTTAAGAGAGTTAAAAGGCCCAACTTCAAAGTTGTTGAGCAAATGCTTCATTAGACCAAGTGCATCTCCTGGGGGCTCCGCTGTTTTGTTTGTTTGAAGAAGATGATGGGAGTTTTCGGATGTGCATGATTACCGGCAAGTTGAACAAGGGGTGGACCATAAAGAAAACAAGTATCCTCTTCCTCGCATGATGTTATCTGTGGTGAGGACTTCCAGATTTGGGGAAAAATAATGTTGAAGTTTAGAAGTTCTTGAATGTCTTTTATTATGGTGTAGTCTCGGTATTGCTGTATGTTGATATTAAATTCAATGGTAAGGTTTTAGATTGGTTGGTCGCTCCACATAGGAGGGTAAATGTGGTGCTAGTCGCGATCCGATGGGTCGTGACAATTTTTTTGCAGATTCGAAGTGATAACATCAATCCCTTATCCACCCCCCCCCCCCCCCCTTTGACTTTCTGCCTTATAATTTGCCTTATATATGCTCAACGACAGATAAACATAAAATTATAAATTATATGGAAGTGTGTGGATTTTTTTTTGCGTAGATCATCAAAATAATAATTAGATTGAAAAATAATCGCCTTGATCAGATAGGCGGCACATTTCATGCCGTGAAGTTCAAATTTCAAAACTACCCCTTATTTACATTTGTTGAAGAAACTTTAAATGATAATAACTTTAACCTAAGAGCTTTTAGAGGCGATTCTTGTTTTTTAAAGTTGGATATTTTTTTCGAGGATCCACGTGTTGTTGTTTATTGTTTTAAACTCCCTGTAGTCTGATTTGGACTTTCAGTTTCCTTATAATTTTGCCCTAATACGGTAAACAGTTAAAAAAAAAAACGATAAACGTAAAATATAAATCCTATGGCATTATGGGTGTTTTTTTGTGCTAGATATAGAAAAAATAATTCAAATTGGATATAAAATAAACGACGGAGTCCGACATCGGAGTCACGTTTTCTATCTGTTTGAAGTTCAAAATTTCACAGCTTACCCCATATTAAGTTACATTTGTTGAAACTTTAAATAACCGTAACTTTTTTCCTCGCGTATTTTTTAAGAGGGGATTCTTTTTTAAAGTTGCTTAGTTTTTGCGATCTAAGTTTTTAAACTCTAATCCCTTTATATCCTTGTGATTTGACTTTCTTTTTATGATAATTTTCCCTATATATGGTCAATAATAGATAAACGTACACACTATATAATTCCTATGGCATTTTAGGTTATTTTTTTTGCGTAGAATCGAAATACTAATCCGTATTGGAAAACAAATTGCCTGATAGGGACATCAAGCCGTGTGGTTATCCTTTGAAGTTCAAATTTTCACAACTTACCCTTTAACGTTACATTTGTTGAAACTTCAACTGACCGGACTTTTCCTCGAGTATTCTTTAGAGGAAATTTTTTCTAAACATTTTCTTATTTTTTTGAGATTAAGATGGTAGGTATAAAATTAATTCCTTAATCCGATTTTGACTTCATTTTTCCTTATAATTTTGCCCTATAAAAAAAAAGTAGGTCAAAAATCATTAAACGTAAAACTATAAATCTTATGGCAGAGTATATTTTAGAGGTGATTTTTTTTAAAGTTGTTTATTTTTTTAAATCTACGTGGTAAACTCTATCCCTTTATCGGATTTGAATTTCATTTTTCTCCTTATAATTTTTCCCTATATATGGTCAAAAATCGATAAACGTAAAATTATAAATTTTATGGAAGTGTGCTGCGTTTTTTTGCATAGATATCAAAAAAATAATAGGATTGGAAAATAATTGCCTCGATCGGACATCGGAGGCACGTTTTATGTCTGTTTGAAGTTCAAATTTTCACAAGTACCCTTTTAACGTTACATTTATTAAAACTTCAAATAACCTTAACTTTTTCCTCGAGACCTACGTGGTAAACTCAATCTCTTTATCCGATTTGACTTTAATTTTTTTCCTTATATATTTGCCCTACGGTCAAAAACCGATAAACGTAAAATTATAAATCCTATGGAATTGTGTGGTTTTTTGCGTTGATATCGAAAAATAATCAAATTGGAAAAAAAAGCCTAGATTGGACATCAGAGGCACATTTTATGTCCGTTTGAAGTTTAAATTTTTTCAACTACCCTTTTAACGTTACATTTGTTGAAACTTCAAATGCCCATAACTTTTTACTCGAGTATATCTTAGAGACGATTCTTTTTTTAAAGTTGCTTATTTTTTTGAGATATAGGGGTAAACGCGACACAATTCTATATCCAATTTGGAACTTTCTTTTTTCCTATAGGTTTACCATCGATATGGCAAAAAATCGATAACAACGTTATAACGTATAACTATATGGAGGGTGGTCTTGCGTATATATCAAAAGAATATCAGATAGGATAAAAAATAACTCTCGATCGATATACGGCGGCCTACGCTTAATATCGTTTGACATTTCCACATATTGTTACACTACCCTTAAAACATGACATTGATGAAAACTCAAAGGCCGTAACTTTTGTCCTCGAGTATCTGTAAGAGACAATTTTCTGTTAATACTTGCTATTTTTTGAGGCCTACTGGTAACTTCAATCCCTTTTTCCGATTTGGCTTTCATTTTTTGCTTATAATTTTGTCCTATCTCTGTTAAAAAACCGATAAACGTAAAACTATGAAATCCTATGGTAGGGTGTTGGGCTTTTTTGCGTCGATATAAAAAATAATCATCTTGGAAAAAAAGAATCGCCTCGATCAGACATTGAGCCCAGGTCACTTTTCTGTCCTTTGAAGTTCAAATTTTTCACAACTACCCCTTTAAAGTTACCATTTTGTTTGGATGTGAAACTTGCCAAATGACCGTAACTTTTTCCTCCAGTTATCTTTAGAGGCGATTACTTTTTTTTAAGTTTCTATTTTTTCGATGTACGACGTGTTAAACCAAAACCCTTTATCCGATTTGACTTTCATTTTTATCTTATAATTTTCCCTATATTGATCAAAAAAACCGATTAAAAACATAAAACTATCAATCCTATGGCGAGTTGTTGATTGTGTTTATGTGCGTTTTAGAGTTTATTTAAAAAAAATCCGAGTGGAAAAAAAAAAGTTGCCTCGACTTTCGGACTCGGGAGGCACGGTTAGATGTTTGTTGAAGATCCAAATTTCACACAATACCCCTTTAAACGTTACATTTGTTGAAACTTTAAATAACTTACAGTACTTTCTTCATGTCGAGTATCTTTTAGAGGTAATTGTTTTTTTAAACTTTCTTATTTTTTTGAGATCTACCTGGTAAACTCAAACCCTTTATCTGATCTTACTTTCATTTTTTCCTTATAATTTTAACCTATATATGATCAAAAATCAATAAATGTAAAACTGTAAATCCTATGGCAGTATGTGGTATTTTTTTACGTAGATATCGAAATAATAATCAGATTGGAAAAGAAAAATCGCCTCAATCGGACATCGGAGTCACGTTTTAGCCATGGCAGCCACTAGCAGCGCACATTCAACTAACGTGAGCTAGCTTAAGAATTATTCTATTTCTTCACTTCATTTCTAAATAATGTTAATTCAACACAACATTAGAATTTTGGTTTGATGTTAATAATTTGAAGTATTGACTAAATTAAATTTGATTAATTTTACAAAGGAAGCGACAAGAAGTTGATTGTTTTGTGATTGAGCTGTCCCATGTCTCGATAACCGTTTCAGTTGTTTGAACAATTGACATAAAAATGTCCTCGTGTGTTAGAAAAAAGAATATGTTGTTGCATTCGTGGAAATAAATATGGATAATTTCTTAATAAGAGCCTGTTACATGCGGATATATGCGTTAAAAATTCTTAACCGCTCACCCTCACTTTCTTGATAGGGTGCTGTATATGTGAATTATATTTGGTGGTTCCCCGACTTATTATAGAGTTCCTCATAGAGTTCTTTGTGGGAAAAAATTACGTGCTATGGGGCGCCTGATTTTTGTGTTTATAGATGAATTTGGGTAATTCTAATGTGGAAATAGGTGTTACATAGCATACACTCGAAAAATCAAAAAAATCAGTAATTCCTAAAAAGTGGCCTTTAATGCGGAAAGAAATTTTAAAAACTAAAAACGGTATGAATATAAAGGGTGGTCTCCAACTCATTACAAAATTCCTCATAATTTTTTTTAGAATTATTTTTGGGTGCTCCGGGGTAATAACCGAAAAAATTGAGTGGAATTTGGGGCAATTCCTTAAAAAGAAAAAACGTGAAATGCAGAATATGCGTGAAAAATGGCTGTTGAAAAATATGTTGTGGTTCTCCAAATCATTAGGAGATCCTCATAAAATTATTGGAAAAAAAATGGGTTGCTCCTGGACATCTTATACAGGGCACTAATATATCACGAAAAATATGAGGAGGAATTCGGGGAGTTCCTAAAAGAAGTTTGTTAACTGAGGAAATAGGTCGTATGAAGATGTTGGAGTATACGTGATGTCCTAAATAAATCATTATGAAAGACCGCCATAATTTTTTTTTGACAAAAAGAAAATTGTGCTCCGAGGCGACCAGATCCATTATGCTAATAGACACGAAAAATCTAGAAATTTAGTTAATTCCTAATTGTTTTTATAAATGCGAAAATAGGACATGTAAAATAGTGTGAATACAAGTGGTGTTCCCCCCTAACTCAGTCACGACGTCAACATAAAATTTTTTGAAAAGAAAAAATAATTTTTGAGTGCCTCCGGTTTGCATGATCCATTAGGCTCATAATACACACGAAAAATTGAGGAATTTGAGTAATTAAATGCCTAAAATATGGATCGAAAACAGTTAAAATAGTGGGAGATTACCTGGTTAGTTCCCCAAATCTATGGTCCAGAACTATATGAGATTGCTAGAAAAGTAACATGAGTACTACTTGTTAAAGTCAATAAAACTAGTTGTGTAGAGGGTACCTAAAACAGCATCAAGAACATCTTCCCAATGTACGCATGTATATTTTATCTCGACGTGTTCATTTACTGATCCATTTGTAAAGGTCTTGATCTACCAAGCAAATAGCCATTCTAAGCATAGGGAATACTTTTCATTTCAGGGAAATTTGAAGAAAGTACCATAAGTATACATGCTTGCAGCCTACAAACCTATTTTCGAGCTGTTTTTAGCTAGCAACGGTGATTGTCCCCTAATGTTGTTCTTAAAGTAATTTGAATTTCAATGAAACAACAAGCAGAAGAAAGAAAGAAACCTATTCAATCTTTGAGGAAATTTAGCTCAAGATATCTAATTTCATCTTGTAGCATTCCATAACTATATCCATATCGGGGGACCTTAGCACCTTAGATTCGAAATTCAGAGGAAGATATAAACTTCATCATATTTAGAAAAATCACACCATAACAAAAGCTAGTTGTATAACAAGCATCTTGTTTTATATGAAATCAACTAAAACATAGGTGTAAAAAGTCAGAAACTGGATGTGCATAAATCAAAAGAGAGGGACGCGACTGGCATGGACTCACCATTTTCTTGAAAGTAAATTGGTAGGTTTCCATAAGCTTCTTTAATATACTCCAGTATTTTCGTTGTTTCTATAAAGCAAAACATCATTTGGCCGGTTTTGATCGAATATATGGAGGGTGGTGATTTTTGTACTCGAACACTACAGGACGTCCATTAAGACCTTATCTAGGATCAGTGGGCACCACAGCAGAAACGACCCATTAATTTTAGGGTCAAAGACGCCGCGAGATAGGTAAACCCCCTTATTTCACCAAATTTTTGTGTGATATATAGTTCACCATCTTTTTTGGTGATATGGAAATTCGACGTCTTTTATGTCAAAAATTATCTTTATGACTGTTAAGATCGTAGCAATGGATCCATTTGGTCATCACGGCGAAAATGACCCATTTTCAAAGTCAAACGATCCCTAAAGCATGGTAAACCTCCCATTTTACCGATTTTCTTGTGCTATAGTCTATGGAATTTCAAGTGATTCTATACATTCCACACGATGATTGCTTAAAATTACATGGAGCCTAGTATCTATAGAGCCAGGGTTGTCACCCACAACAAATAAATGATAACATTTTAAGGTCAACGAGCCCCATAGTAAGTAAGCCCTCCATTGTTGTCGATTAGGGTGCTATTAGTCCTCTTTTTTGTTATGCCGAAAACTTCCCACATCATTTTTGCCGAAACTTCACACATTAGACGTCTGGTTAAGGACCTTAGCTATGGACACGAGGTCAGTGTTCACACTGCCAAAATGAACCAGTTTGTCGAGGTCAAAACAAGTCCTAGAGCAGGTTTAAAACCCCCCATATTTTGTCAAATTTTCGTGTATGCAACTTTATTTTTATGGTAGAATTTGGGCGTCTTTTTTTTCCCCAAAAAAATGTACCATGAACGTCTATTAAGACTACTATGGAACCGGTTGGTCACCACGGTCACCAAAACAAACTTATTTTCAAGGCCATACGAGTCCTAGAGTGAGGTTAAAACCCCCATGTTTTCTTAATTTCTTGTGTGTGATAAGTCCATGAGATTGTGCTAGTGATCCGAAACTTTACGTGTGATTTTATCAAAAATTTACTCTATTATGTTGTGAAGGGACCTTATATATGGGGATTTAGGGTAGTCACCACGGCCAAAAAAACGATCCATTTTCAAGGTCCAAGTCAGCCCAAGCAGGCTAACCCCATTATTTTCCGTTTTATTGTTGCCGAGGCCACATTTGTTGGTTGATTCGAAATCCAACGCATTTGTGTTGAAAATTTACATAGCTGTCTATAATAATAACTATGGAGGTGGTAGGTTGGTCACCACAACCAAAAACGACCCTTTTTACGAGGTCAAAATAAGGCCAGAGCACGTAATAAGAGCAGGTATCAATCCCCCAAATTTCGCAATTTCATATGTTATAGTCTACATCTTTTTGGTTGATTTGAAATTAATAAAGTTTTTTTTGTCAAAAATGTACGTGTACATTCGTTAAGACCTTAGCTATGGATGCAGTTGGTCCACCACGGACCCAAAACGATCAATTTTCAATGGTCACAATAATCCAAAGTAGGTAAAACCCCGATTTATCTGATTTTGGTGTATAGTCCATGAAATTTTTGGTTATCTAGAATTTGCAATGTGATTTTAGCTGAAAAATTCATAGACGTCCATTAAGACCTTATCTAGAGTGATCAGAATTCTGACGTCTCATTTTGCCAACAAATAATTAAGGATGTCCGTAAGACCTTAAATATAGAGTCAATTGGATTCACGACAACCAAAAACGGACTATTAGAGGGACAAACGAGCCTTCGAGCAGGTAAACCCTTATTTGTCAATTGTCGTATGTTATAGTCCAACAATCTTAGGGTGATTCAGAATTTCCGAGTCTTTTAACTGAAAATTTACATGTAATCTGTTAAGACCTTACTATGGAGTCAAATTTGTCATAATGAAAAAAAGGCCCAGTTTAAGGTAACGTAGCATTATAACAGGTAAAATCAGATTTTCCCAATTTTGCATGTGTGTAATGCAACCATCTTGTTGGTGATCCGGAATTCCCATGTAATTTTTGTCAAAAATTTAAATTGACGTCCTGTTAAGACCTACGTTATGGAGTCAGTGGCATCTGACCAAAACGGCCCTATTTTAGAAGTCAAATGAGCCTTAGAGCAGGTAAGCTCCCTTTCGCCAATTTTCGTGTATATATGATATAGTTCACCATCATGTTGGATAGTCGGAAATCTAACGTCTTGTTGCCAAAAAATTTCATGTACGTCTGTTAAGACCTTATTCAATATATCCAACCCAAACAGCAAAGTTTTGACAAAACTCTACCCAATGGCACCCCAAATTGTAATCACCAAAAAAGATTTTTTTATCTCTTCATCAATGACTAATAAATTATTCTTATGCATGTTTCAATTTATATTTCTATTTCACAAAACAATTTTTTTAAAAAAATATTCACAATCTAATAATATTATTTTCTTTTTATAGCCCGCTTAATATTAAAATTAATTTTGTATTTACCGATAATCTTTGAATAATATAAATGCTAGAAAATAGTTAAACATTATACATAATAATGGATAATACAAATAAAAGTGAAAGCATTAACAGGAATACATTAAATAAAAGTTACATAATGAAAAAATTATTTAAAGTATACATAAAATTTCAAACTTTAAATACATAAATATTCATATGTTGTCATAAATGCCTATTAATGAATTACGTAGTTCAAATGAGTTTTTGTCATTTATTTATTTATACGAGCTAAAAAAATTGTGAAATGAAATTGGTGATTGGTATCTTTTGTCGTTCTACGGTCAGGTTGGACCCAGACACTCTAACTTGGTGCAATTAATATCACGTCATTCATCAAGTTGGATTATTTGCTTAAAAAATTTTTATATGTTTGCATTTTTTTTTGTGAAGAGGTTATTGTATTTATATTTAATCATAGTAGAATTAATATAAATTATTTTTTCTGAGAGTAAATATATAAAAATTATTTATAAAAAAGCTACAAAAGGTTATTTAAAATCATTTTATAAAACTATTACATAATAAAAAATAATTTAAAGATATAAGATATTTAATTAAAATATTACAATTGATTATAATGTTTAATTAAAAGTTGGTATAAGAAATAATATTATAATATTTCAAAAAGTTATTTGGTGTGATAAATAGGTCCACAACAAATGTGGTGTAACACTATTACACACACCAAATTTGGGTGTGGGGGGATCGTTACTTTCTTTTTTTTTTCAAAAAACTGTGTGCCAATATTTATAACCACCAAATTGGGTTGGGTGTGAAAAATGGTTGTGGGGTAGAGCTCAAAAACACTAAATTTACACCAAATATAGGATTTGGGTTGTTTGTTGAAAGTTTGGGTGTGGGGTGAGATGGTCTTATAGCTATGGGGGTGGTTGGTCACCACGGCCAAAACAAGCTCCTTTCAAGGTCAACGAGCCCCAGGAGCATGTCATACCCCCATTTATCGATTTTCATGTCCATGTGATTTAAATTACATAAGACTCTAATTTAGATTATCAAGAAGTGAAAGCACCTGATGAGCAATTGAAAGAACCAATTAAATATGTTTGGAAATAGCGAGTAGATTAGGATTTCTTTTAAGAATATTTTGGAGTCGAGTTTGAGAAGTCACTTGAGAGGCAAACTAGTAGCCCCCGCATATGGTAAGACTTAAACGCGCTTCCTTAAACGTGCTGATAAGAAGACAGAAAAAACTAAAGTAACCGGATCAGTAAGGGTGCAGTCGCCTAGCTGAAAGCTTAGCTCACGCGGGACTTTGCGACCTGATAGTAATTTAAATGTTGCTCGAATAATCACTTGTTTGGAATACATCACACAGAAATATCCTTACTCTTTTCCCAAATTACAAAAAAATTATAAAATTTAAGGATTTCGAATATATTTACTAACTTGGATGCATCGCATTCCAATTTTCGATACATCCCTCAATGTACCGGGTGATGACCAATCTCGATCAGTACATCACCAATGGACCAAAACATCGCATCCGAATACATTATCTTTATTAATTACACGACACATATTTCCTATACTTCGCCTAACCGGTATCGATACATTAACAGTCTCAATACATGTATCTTGATATTGCATAAGAGTTGAGTATCCGTAAATCGACGAGAAAGAGAGTAGAAATTATCTAAAATTTTCAATCATAAGAATTTTAGAAATATAATAAAATACATAGCGTTATAAATAATTTTTCTATTTTTAATATTATACTTAATTTTAATTTTATATAATGTAATATCAGTGTTTATTTCAATTCATAATAACAAATGGAAAGAAATCCTAAAATAATCACCCCACTTTCACCCAACGGTCTCCTTCAGTTTTTTCCACTAAAATTTGTTAGGAATATTATTAAATTTATTTGAAATTTGAATTCTCTTATCAAAACAAGAAAGGAACGTTCAGCTAAAACAGATCTCAGTGTTGAAGGATTTGGAGAGAAAAAAAAATTGATGACCACTAAATAATATATTTAACAACCAATAAACATCGCTAACAAATATTTTAATAGAATAATAATATTCAGAAAATAATAATTTTTTATATATAGATTTTTTTCCAAAAGTTTGCACGCAAATTCGAATCTAAGAATTGCTTTTGACAATTGAAAGAGTTTATCCTTCATTAATAGGTATTTAACATAAGGATATATAATTCGATGAGGCTATGAAATGCATAAAAAAGTTTAAGTATTTATTCATATTTTCAATTGATTTTTTTTTTTATATGATCTTCGAAACGATGATGAATGTTGTATTATATTACATATTAATTTTTAGAATAATATTTATACGTATATTAATGTATATTTTTTTTGTTCAATATACCCTAATAAAGACTAAAGAGGGTCTCGCCACTTGAGGAGATCTTATTTTATTGATTTTTATAAATTAATTTTTAGTTTTATGTCAATTTATCAAAGATCAGATATTATTTTCACAATATATATTCATGCATTTTTTTCCGAAAAGAATTACTTCCTCTATTTAAAAAAAAAATGATCATATTTTCTTTTTAGTCTGTTTCAAAAAGATGATTCGTTTATTTTTTTGACAACACTTTAACTTTTAAACTTTCACTACAGTTTCAGACCAATGACCGTAAAGGAAATTTTGGTTACATTTGACATACTTAATTTAGAACGTACAAAATTAAAATGTGTTTCTATTCTAAAACTTCGCTCCAAGTTCAACTAATCATTCTTTTCAATACGGAAAGAGTTTTAGATTTTATTATAGTGATATGATAAATACTTTGAGATAACAAAAAAGGTTAACTGTTTGAGACATGTGATAATTATTTTGTATCACTAATTGTTTATAAACATGTTTGCGTCATTTATTTGGAAGTCAAAAGTGTATTTTTCCCCTTCAAAAAGGAAAATTGGTTTTTACAAAAAAAAGTAGGAAATAAATCTAAAATGTTAATAAAGTACTGTTCTATATCAATAAAAAATGTTGTGGTCAGATTATTAGCAAAATATTAAAAAAAAACTACTCTTAATTATTATTAAACGAGAGAGTTGCTCGGATGGTAAATACCCTTTACTTTCAATCTGAAGGTTATAAGTGTGGGTTACAAAAGTAGCGAAAGGGGAGGGGAAAAAACGAAAAAACACTCTTAATTCTTTTTTTTTTAAACACTTTCCCGTAAACAAAATTCTAAAATTTGACCAAACAAAAAGAATTCATTAAGTTAGTTATAAAGGAATTGTAATATATTACTTATTTAATAGATAAAAAAAATTATATAAAAATAAAATTTAATTATAATAATAAAATGAATTATGCTCAAATTGTTATTTAGGGATAATTTATTGAAGTTAAATTGTGTATATACATTGTTTATAGTAATATTTTCAAGGCTTTTGATAGCATTAGTTTGAGTTGTAATATAACTCTAACATTTAATATCTTAAGTTTCGAACATATTATAGAAACAAAATTGATTTAAAAATAATTAGAAAATATTTATTTTTAAAGAAAAATAAAGAGGAAAATTGTTTTTATGTATTGAATGATAAGAAGCATGATTTTGGGACTTTTAAAATAATTTGAATAAATAAGGATATAAGAAATTCAGCCACTATCAAGGAATTTAAAAAATGTAAAAGTATTCAGTTCACTTGAAACACCTCAAATTCGTTGCTAATCAAAATATGATTCCCCCCCCCCCGTCCCCCCCCCCCTTTTTTTTTTCTCGCTATCGCGGTCTCCACTCTCCATTTTTGAGTAAACGTTCTGTCATTTTTTTATGATTAAAGTATTTTTTGTGCTGTTGAAAAATCACGATTTATTATTGATGGACAAAATTGCATCACACACTAATAAACATGGTGGAAGATGCAGAGCCGCAGGTTGGGTATTTATTTAGTTTTTCTGATTTGTTTTAGTAATCTATGTATAATAGTTTTTGATGTTTTGGTTTCGGAACACATTTCGTAGGAAGAACCATACTTGCAAAACATGTTACATGATATACGTTTATTAAAAGGAAAAGGACGAGTTAAAAGTTAGGTTAAAAGTATTTGTTTGACAAATAAAAACAAATTGATATTTTATAGTGTGTTATTTTGTATTTCAAATAAATGTATTAAAAGTGTTGTAAGAATTTATGATATTTATTTTTTTGTTTGGTAATTAATATTTTGTTATTTGTGATATATGTAATATTAATAGAATTGTTGATGAGAAAAGCATATAAAATTGGTAAAAATGATGTTGGTTGTTTCTGATTTGTAATGCAATATTTGTATTTTTTGGCATTTATTGTATGAAATGAGTATTATTTTGATATGAAATGTTTTTATTTTGTTGTATGAATTGTATAATTGTGTATGAAATATGAAATAGTATTGTGTATGTATAATTTCTAATTTGGGTTGTATGAAATTCTGATTTGTATTATTTATCTTTTAAGAAACATACTAATTGTTATTTTATTGTAATTAAATAGGGACATACGTCGATTTTCAAATGGAGGGGATCATATACGATGCATCTAGTCTTTATAGCAATCTAGTTAGTACGATAACATGACAAATTACGGTAGTTTGTTTAATAAAAAGAGTATGAGATTTAAAAATATATAGTTAGTGGTAGGTGTCCCACATGTTAGTATTAAAAAAAATAATTTCTTGATTTTACGTTTTGTAACAACATGTTTTGTTTATGGAGAATGATTTGGTATCGCTTAATATTTGCAGTAGGTTGTGATTTCTTAATATTGTCCAACTATAAATAATTATTGCTTGAAACACACTGTTATACCTAATATACAAGAAACATACCATAGTTCATATGAAGTTCAAACAAAAATCATATATATGGAGAACTTTTTAAGCATAATAATTGTTACAATCGAAGCTCTTGTTAAAAATAGTTGTCCTTTCATACATAGATCATACATACTTCGTTACAAAAATTCTATAAGTTCATACAAATTATCATATATAGGAAGAGAAATTTTTAAAACAGGTAATTATAAATGAAACTCTTGATTAAACTAGTCCTTACAAGATCATTCACCTGCTTCGTAGAAGAAAGTTCAACATAGGGTGGATAAAAAATGGATGATATGGTCATACTAAAGCGATAATAAATAAAAAATGTGATGTCATGTTCATACTAGTAGTAATCACACTTCATACATATTTCATCCAGATAGTAATTAGAATGCATACATAATCAATAATCGAAGAAAGATTCATACTAAAAAGTCAACAAATTGGAAATGTAATGTCATGCCCATACAATTAGTAATCAAACTTCATTCATATTTCATCCAATAATGATATATTGACAAACCATTGATATACAATATCATGAAATTGAAATAATAAAAAATTAGATTAAAAAATTAATACATAGTTTATACATATTTTATACATATTCCATTCAATGAAAATGTTGCATTTTGAAATGAAACTTTTACTTTGAACTGTTGAATGCATATTATATGATTTATGTATAGCCCAATCTGTATTAATATGAAGATGGTATAACTGTAAAAAAATATATGATATTATAAAAAATGAAAAACTTAAACATAAACATAAACAAATTGTTCAGGAGTTAAAAAAAATGTAGTCCAAAAAAAGAGTGAAAGTGCAATAAACTATTTCTATTTTCTTATCTGTGGTATTGGTGTCGGATAATCGGTGGTGTCCGAAACATGTCCTTTTGGTGTGCGAGGTCCGCCATATTTGCTGCCGACCGTACCAGTAACTTCACTATCACTTATTGCGCCCTCTTCATTTTTTGATTTTTCATTATGCCTTAATATTGTTGCATACCTTTGTCGATGGTATGTTGCATCAATATCAACAACATACATATCAAAAACATCATTACTAATGTATTCAACAAACAGAGATGTGTACATACCACAATCACTGTAAAAAATGAAAAAAGAAATATTATAATAACTAAATAAAGTTGTAACTTTTAATAAATCACTAGAGCATAATTGGAATAGACGAATTCGAAACAAAATCAGAAAGTGGTCCAGATTTGAGATTGGTAACAACAACAAATTCTTTTAATTCAAAGTGTAATTATGTACATTTACGTTAATAACAAACATGTCATCTCTGACTTTTCAGATTCAAGAAGAAAAATATGACTCAATAATTGACATTGAACTTTTATGTTACGTAATTCATGAAAAAAATCAAATGGTGTTTCTTGCAGAAATTTTTGAAACATATATTGACCGAGGAAGGTCAATAGATCAGCAAACACGTTCATGTTAGTATATGAAGACCAATGTGTGTGTATCTTCTTCTCCTAAAAAATTAGTGATACTAATTTAAGACGTTTAATGAAATTTATAATTTCACACAAATATCATTCATACACTGGAATATCAAGGGACAACCACATCAATTCATACACAAAGCATAAATGAAATTGTAAGGTACTTTCATACACATTTCATACAACACTAATACATCAATGCATGTCTCAGTTCATACAACATTTATACACAAGTCATACAAACTAATACATCAATTCACACATAAATCATACAATGTTAGTATATACTACGATTGATAAAAATCTACTATGTGACTTTCAAACTACAAAATAAATCAAAAAATTAAACTCATATAGAATACTAAAAGATAAAATCATATATAACTCATATAAATTTCATAAAATATAGGATTGTCAAACAAAATAAAAAATTAAACTCACCTACATATAGCATTTTAATCAAATTTTAAAATAAAGAAGTATACAAAATTGTCACTAACAAGAGAAGAAGTATACAAAATAATATTATAAGTTATGGACGGGTACCTAGAGAGATGTTCCAATTGACGTTGAGGTAAGTATAGTTTCTTCGGCGGCCGCTTCAACACATGCATGGCAGAGATCCATCACTTTGATGATTGATGTCACCGTCGACGGAGTTGATGCCAAACTTCAGACGTCTTTGCCAGTGTCGCCGGTGAATCCAATGACATTAGCGCCGTCTTTTCTTCTCTGATATATTGTTATCTGTAGAAATCCTAAGGTGTAATTAGTGCACAACAATCAAATTGAGAGAAATGGCAGGGGAAAAAAGGCCCGACCTTAATATTAGAAATTTAATTTCTGAGAATTAACAGGGTTAATGACCCCTAGAAATTGCTATGAAGGTAACTGTACTATTATTATTAATTTATTATCTATTTTAAAAAAGAAAAATGTAAGCTATTAATACTTATAATCTGTTTAAAAATTTAAAGAATTTATTTTAAAAAAAGGTAACTATAAAAATGAAAATAATATTTTAAAAAAGGTAACTGTAAAAATAAAAATAAATATTTAAACATATTAATAAGTATTTAAATAATTACTTATAGTTTATTTTTAATTAAATATATTTTTAATTGATATGCTATAACTAGATAATAATCTGCTATAAGTGATTTATTTTTAAAAAGTATATTTATAACTCGATATATATAGTCTTAAATATGTATAGGATGTTATTTTTATTTATTGTAATTGCGTGCATTTTTATTTTCAAATGTCGTCATTATCATGCTAACATACACACCACCTATCTTATATTTGGTATAAAATAAAATATAAATTTTGATATAACCCTTCTTACGCTAGTTATTTATATAACATTTGATTTTCACGTTAAATTTGTATAAGTTATAGAAAATTGTATAACTTAATTAAAATGTATATCTTATAGTTGATGCTAACTTTAGGTACCAATTTATTATTAATTTCATGAGCTAACCTTTTTCTTCCGAAAAAAATAATGACTATTAAACTTTGTCAATCTAATAGATCTTGCAATAGCCATGTTCTATTGCTTTGATCTTTTCAATTTGAATAATAATAATTAATTATTATATGCTTCTAAAATGACAGTAGTAAGAAAAAAAAATAATTTATTTATTTATTTTTTACTTATGACGTTTGTGAGATTAATTAAAAATTCAAATCATGATAAACAAGGAAAACTATTAATGGCTTACTTGGGCCTAGAATATAATAGCTTAACCTATACATTATAATAAATATTTATAAAATAGAAAACAAAATGTAAGACCAAATATTTCTAGTGTCTGTCTTTGTTAATTTGTCATCATAAATCGAATATTTCTTATCCAAGAATTGCATTAGAAATAACTATTTGCATATATTTAAAGTGTTTTTGCATTTTTATGTTTTTTGTCAAAATAGTCAATAAAGTTGTATGTATTATAATGTGATTACAAATTTTAAAACATAAACTTTTGCTTATATATTTAATTATTGACGAATAAAATTACTTTTCTATTTATGATTTCTTAAAAACGTATAAAATTAAATAGTGAATAAATATTATTTTAAAAAAAGAATATCGAGTTTGAATTGTTTATCGTGCTCCTCCCTACTGGTGTACATGTAAGTTATTAAAAATACTTCAAAGTTCAATTCATGTCCGCTCAGAAAAATTTTAAAAAGAAGAAGAAGACTTTAGACTATATGTTGGAAAAAAAAATCTATATCAATTTTTACGTTAAATAATATTGCTTAGGAGTTAGGGGTATTAGTTTATCATAATTAAGTAAAAACAATTAAATATATTGTATATCTATTGAATTGATATGAAACTACGTATGAACAAAAAAATTCAGAGCTCTAATGTGGCCTTTTTCCAACGACTTAAAGGGCTAGAAGACCTCTGTGGCGTTTCTAAAATCCATCAAAAAACTATTTATTTATATAAAAAAAAAATACCAATTTGAAGTTTATGTATTTTTTATAACTTTTTTTTAAAAATAATTTAGTGTTTTATATAGATATCAAAATCAAAGATCAATTATTCCAAATTCGCACAGTACGAGGTCTTATTCGAAAAAATCTTTTTAATTTTCTTTTTATACTCAAAATTTAAATTTAAAAATTCTAATTAAGAGAATTATCGCTACAAATAAATAAATAAAATGTATAAGTATGCGCAAAGTTGCAAGTTGCAATGGTACATGTCTCAAGTCTCAACTCTCAAAGAAATACAAAAGCAACCGCGCTAGTTTGAGTACATTTAAACATAAATATTATTCAAATTTTAAAATGTGAAGTCAAACGTCTATTAAGTTTGTATACTACAAATCAAGTAAAAAAAATAAAGGGTGAAGGCCCGTCACAAAATACTTGTGAGTCAAAGACTGTGTGTAATACCTGCTATTATTTATTTCGTCTGCTCAAACTGACTTGAATAATTATAAAAATAACTATTGTTCCTAATTCTACATTTTCCCATTCTATTTCACACTTGTTTTCTAAAAAATTATCATCCGCATAAATAAAATAAAAAATAAATGATAGGTTCACAATCTTGACAGAAGTACATAACTATAGCAAAAATAGTTACTACACATTAACAGAAGTACTAAAATCTTTACTGACATTAATTAATTGTCATCAGATCCAATATCCCTATAGGCTTTAAAACCACTAAACATAAATATTTAATAATGATTAAACTATATATTGCTGTTAATTAACTATCGCTAAAAATTATTTTTGGTATAATAATTCATAAAATAATTAATTTTTTCCAAAAGGTTGCACGCAAAATTCCAATCTAAGGATTTTTCCCTTTTTCTATTTTAAAACAAACGCTTCTGACAATGGAAGAGTTGTTAATCCACCTCTTCCACACCACCGGGGGGCTTTATTTGCATCATCTTTGAAAATAAATGAGAACAAATCTAGTTTTATCCTTTACTCCATATGTATTTATAATTATATTATATATTAAATTCTGTGCTAAGGCTATGACATTCACTGAAATTTTAAGTTTTTTTTATTTTTATCTTCGATTCCTTATATTTATAACATTTTCAAACGATGCCATGATTTCGTACCTGCTACACATTAATTTTTAGAATAGAGATATTTACACTCTATTAATTATACTTGTTGTTTTGTTGTTGCAAAATAAGTGCCCCAAATACCCCTTAATAAGCGATTCTCGGTCCACTGGGAGATGTGGATCTTATTGATTTTTTATAACAAAATAAATTCTTGTATTCAATTTACCAGATCAGACACTTTATATGGCGGCCACCATAATATTCAGTGCATTTCGTCAAAAAAGTATCTTAACATATTGCTAGTGATTAATATAATACTTGAGCATTAATGGTTTCTCCCAGGACTAATCTAACATTAGATATGCACTCGTTGAAAAACAATATTTGTAGTGTTAATTGTTCTTTTCATCATAGGCTAATTGCCAAACTACACAAATCCCTCCTTGCTAATAAAAAATTAACAATAAAAGTCCACTCAATTCTGGTTGCCATCTCAAGGTTGCATTAACATCTTTTATTCACCTCGTAATCATTCAATTTGCAATCAATTAATTAACCACCCAACTTGTACTTATCTACACCACTCACAACTTCGAATTTGATTCCTAAGAATATGAAAAAAAGTTCTTATTAAAGCGTGTCTCCGTTAGGTACGTTTATGCAATATATGAATTCACATGAATAGAGATCAAAAAAAACACATCAACTACACCTATTTAATTAATCCTCACCTAGGGCAGGAATTTTTGCTAAGGAATTTTTGGAGTTCAAATGTCTCACCCGGAGAGGCGGGCTAGCTAGAAAGCTCTGAAGTCAGATAAATGCCTTTAGAATGTTGACAATGTATTCTCTCAATCACTTTATATTACATATGTGTAAAATTCGATTATTTCACTAAAATTGTTATAATAAATTTTAAAATTCATAAATTAAAATCCCCATAAATAAAAGAAAACTATGGTCGGCTAAAATATAAGATGCATACGATAATATTATAAAAAAAACCAAAATTGAATATTTGTTTTAGCCGCCGTTTTGATCCCTTTTCTTTGATTATTTGGATTATAGATATTTCTATTTTTTTCATCCCAAATGACCGCTTACATAACCCAACGCTCTTTCTCTTCATATCAACCTTCTGCCCTGACCATTGTTTTCCCTCCCAAATCAGGGTTTTTCATCAAGCTTCTCTCTCAGATTTTGCTGGTTTGTCGATCTTCATTGCGATCAACTGGACGTCGAACATTCGCAAATTGTGTGGTGTTCGCCAAATTGATCAAATTGTAGGTTTTAATCATTTACTCTTGCGGTTTTTTCATACCCCAAAACTGATTTTGTTCGATTTCATTTGAATTTTTGAAGATCATCCTTTTTTTTGTTTTTGAGTTAGGGAATGTGTTTGCTATCCCATTTCGGTCCTTTATCATTGTGGTTTTGTTTGTTTGACATGAAAATTCATCCGCGTTCGGGGGGGATCTAGGTTTAACGTGTTCAACCGAGTTAGATCTGATCGATTGAACCTTATTTACCTCTTTGAAGTTTATAGGTTCTTCATCTACTATGTGTGGCCATGTTAAATGGAACTCTCCTTTTCATCTAAATGGACTTGAAACTTCTTTTTTTTTTTCTAGTCAATCGGAATCTTTGGCTTCAGAATCCTTAAGATAGACAGAAATTATGTTCTTCCCGCACTACCGGATTCTTGCCTCAAACATATTGCTCCTTTGGTTTTCATTGAGTGCATATAGATTTCAAACATAATTGTCCACAAAAGCCTCTGTTGTAACTCCTCCACAAAAGCCCTCTGTCAGTACTAATCCACGTACCTTTTAATTCCCTCCCGTTCACTTTAGTGGTCTACTTTGTAACTGAATGAAATCTCAACACCCACGTCCTAAAATTCTTCGGACAGTTTTCCCTTTCAAACCTTTAACACCACCTTCCCTTTCTCTGCTTCCCGCCCTGCCTACTAGGTATAGAGAAGCTCTAAGCCATTTACAATAGGGAGCCTTTGGTTGCAATTTTTTTGGGGATTTTATTAAATATGCACGTAGTGGGATATGTTTAACATCTTTTGTGTCAACTGAAGGGGTAGAAAGATTTATCTCGAGTCACTACCCTTCGCTTCGTCTTTGTCAAGCGTGAAAGGAAGCCGACATACCTTTTCTATACAGGTCTTTAAGATGGGCCTGCATATATCCAATATACAGGGAATAGATGATATCAACTTCCCCTTTGGGTGCTCGCGCAATGTTGTCGTCGCTGCTGCCGCTCGGACTGTCCCCTTCGACGCAGAGTGATCTCTTATGGTGCTGTATTTAATTGTCACATAAAAAGAAAATGTTAAATAAGAAGAATAGATCACTTCCTATTTTTCTTTGCGTAGTTGGACCATATGATTTGGTGGTGCTGTTTACACTCATAAGAGAGCAGTTGTAAGATACTTGGTAGATCAGTACATAATGGATAGTGATAATGTTAGCGGTAGTTGGATTTTGAGAATGACATAATAATTTCCCACTGTATTTGACCTTGTTGGTTGTCAGGAGGACAGGCTGTGGAGAACACAGCCCCTCGGAGAGATAATACATCTCCCTGGGTGTCTGGAGAGGTTTTGGTAAAGCGCTTGGCTTTTGATGGGGTATTATCCTGAAAGTTTCGTCGTGGTGAAGCAGACCAAGTCCAAATCGGCGCGCGGCCTGAGTTTGGAATTATCCCTGGCAGGGTCCGACGAATCACAACCATTCACTTGGTCAATGTTTGCACATCCCACTCCGCTACTTTGACACTAGCTTTACACATACTCCGCTTGCAGTTTTTTAAAATCCTAATTCTGATCGTGTTTTCTCATTTTTTTTCTTTCGTATGTGCAACCCGCATGCAGACCCTATGCGAGTGAAAGGGAAGCAGTAAGTAAGATATACCGATCCATGGTGCCAAGCCTAAATTGGCAGCAACCGCGCCCCAAATTGTGATTTACCCTCTTTCCAATTTATTGGCTGTTAGCCGGATTATTTTCCGTTCTCTTAACTTAGCTTTAGTTTGCTTTAACTGAATCTCCACCGTTAACCTAATAATTTTTCTAATCAAATGACCGTTTTTTAAAGGGATCCACCATTGATTTTTCTTTACTGAAATCACTTTTTCTCTCATCGACGTAAAGTTTGGTAGATCACCCTAATTCATATGGACTACATTAAGTCCTAGTCAAGTTTCACTATTTTTTCAATCAGCTTTTTTTTACAAAAAAATCTACTCACAAATTAATTTAATGTCTTAACATGTTTTAGTGGGCACTTTCCATTCTGGAGGTAAGGGGGAAGATGGGGTAACAGTGGAGAAAGGGTCATTACCGAAGGGGTAGGGGGTAGTTATCGCGCAAGTAGTGGACATCCGGGAAGGCGTAGAAAGGATGTTACGTGCTGGGTCGGGTAGGGCGGGCGGGGGGTGGTTAGGGTTCCATCAGGGCACGGAGCCTCGAAGGGCCAGAGGGAATGGCGGGGGAAGGTAGGGTGGAAGGGGAGAGGTGGTAGCGTGTAGAGTAGGAGCTGTAAGGTAGGGGGTTGGGGTAGTGCACTAGCGTGGTCGGAAGGACGGCCGGGGGCCCTGCTGGCCTCGATGGTCCCGTGTACCGGGGTAATTGTGGGGGAAGGGGACCTCGGTTCGTCGGGCCTCACGGTCAGGGGTTGGGGGCGCGGTCCCGGGGTTAGGTGGTATGAATGGAATGGGGGGCGGGGGGGGTGTCCGCCCGTGCCGTGCGCGTAGCCCTCGAGGGACGGGGTAGGGCAGGCCCAAGGGGAGGGGGGGTCCTTGGGCTCCCGGCGGACGCCTCCGAGAGTCTCTCGGTATATTAGGCATCGTAAGTGGGGGTCCCCGGGTCCCGCGTAGCCTCGAGGCCGAGGTAAGGGCTAGGAGTGCTCTAGGGGGGGGTCCTCGGGGCCAGAGCCTCGAATTCCGACCGTAGGGGTAGGAGGGGTAGAGGGGGCCTTGGGGCGCGGAGCCTCGAGGGCCGGGGTGGGGGCGCTAGAGTTGGAAAGGGTGCGGTTCTCGGGCAACCGCATGCCCTCGCTGTGCTCGGGCCCTTGGCGCGTAGGCAGGGTCCTAAGGGGTGGCTCCTCAGGGCACGGAGCCTCGAGGGCTGGGGGTGGGGGCAGGAGGGGGCGCGGAGCCCTCGAGGGGCCGGCGTAGGGGGAGTGGGAAAGGGGGGTGCTCAATGGCCCCCGGGGTAGGTTGTAGGGGGGGGAGGTAGGTCCTCGGGTCACGATCCTCCGAGGGCCGGGGTATGGGTACAGGGTATGGGGGTCCTCGGAGCGCGCTAGCCTGCGGCCGGGGGAGGGGTAGGCTCCCCCACGGTAACGCGGGAGGTCCTCTGGGCGGCGTACCCTCGAGGCTCGGCCGGGTAGGGGTAGCCCAGGTAGGGGGGTTCTCGGCTCTTAGCCTCGAGGCCCGGGTATGGATAGGATGGGGTGGGGGTGTGTCCTCGGGGTGCGTACTCTAGGGCCCCGGGGTAAGGGGCGTGTCGGTCCTCGGGGCGCTCCTCGAGGGGCTCGGTGGGTGGTTAGGAGGTGGGCTAGGTAGGGCCGGTCAGGGGTAGGGGGTGGGTCCTCGGCTCGCTCCTCCAGCCTCTATGTCTGAGCGTAGGTGTAGAAGGGTAGGGGGTGAGTCCCGTGCGCCTAGGATGGTAGGGGGTGGGTCCCTCGGGACTTCCGAGCTCTAGGCAGGGTGGGGTTAGGAGGGGTCAGGGGGTGGGCTTTCTCTTCCTCGGGCCTGGCCTCTGAGGGCAAGGTGGTGGGTATGGGATGGGTCCCGGCGCCCAGCGAGCCTCGGGGAAGGGTGAGCCGCGTGGTCCTCGTGAGGCGGCGGAGCCTGAGGGCCGGGGTAGGGTCCTCGGGGCGCGAGCCTCGAGGGCCCGGGCCGCGGGTACAGTGGGGAGTGGAAAGCGCCCCGTGGGCCTGTGCGTCCGGCAGCCCTCGATGGCCGGGGTAGGGGGGAGAGTGGAACCCACCGCCGAGGGGTCCTCGTGGCTGCGGAAGCCCCTGAGGGCCGGGGTAGGGGGAGGCGGTCCTCGGCCGGCCCGGAGCCGCCGAGGGCCGGGTACCGCGCGTGGGTTCCTCGGGAGCGCGGAGGCCTCGGTCGGGGCGTACCAACAGGGGGGGGGCGGGTCCCCGGGGGCACGGGGTAGGGGGGGAGGGAGAAGCGTGGGGGGTCCCTCCGGTGCGCGGAGCCTCTGGGGCCCTGTAGGGGGCAGGGGAAGCGGGGGCTCCTCGCGGCGGCGATCCTCTAGGCCGGGCGTGGAGGGGAGGGGAAAGAGCGTCGGGTCCCTCGGGCCGGGAATCCTCGAGGGCCGGTTTGGGGGAGGGGAACAGGGGGGGGGGGCCGCGGGGCGTGCGATCCTCGAGGCCGGGTGAGGGGGCCCGGGGAAGTGGGGGGGAATTCCTCGGTCGTGGATCCTCGACGGCCGGGTCCTGAGCTGGAGGGGAACTGCGCGGGGGGATCCCCTCCGAAAGGGCGTGGATTCCTCGAGGGCCGGGTGAGTGGATTTTAAGGGGTAAGTCCTCGAAGGGCGGGATCCTCCGAGGGCTCGGGGTCGAGGGCAGGGTAACAAGGTGGTGGATTCCCCGTCCGCTGCGGTAGCGCCGGGGTAGGGTCCTCGGCCTAGAGGGGCCGGGGTCGGTCCATCGGGGCGCGGAGCCTCGAGCCGTGTTAGGGAATGAGGGGAAGGGGGGGTCCCCTCGGGCGCGGAGCTCGAGGGCCGGGGTAGGGGGATGTGGAATAGGGGGGTCCTCTCGGGGGGCTCGGAGCCCGGGGCCGGGGTAAGGGGGAGGGGTCCCTCGGTGCGCGGAATCCTTCGAGGGCCGGGGTAAGGGGGGTGTTCCGGGCGCGGAGCCTCGGGGCGGGGTAGGGGTGAGGGGGGGGGTCCTCGTGGCACCGTGGTAGTGGGAGGGGGGGGGTGGGGGTCCTCTCGGGGCCGGAGCCTCGAGGGCCGATGTGAGGGGGAGGGGAATGGGGGCTCCTCGGGCTCGGATCCTCGATGGCCGTGGTGGGGAGGGGAAGAGTGGGTCCTCGTTTCGTGGTATCCTCGAGGGCCGGGGTGAGGGGGAGGGGAGAGGGGGGTCCTCGGGCGTGGATCCTCGAGGGCCTGGCTGAGGGAGGGGAAGGGGGATGGGGGGATCCTCGAGGGCGTGGATACTCGAGGGCGCGGGGTGACAGGGTATGGAAGGGGGTGAATCCTCAGGGCGTGGATCCTCGGGGCCGGGGTGAGGGGGACAGGGGAAAATGGGGGGGGGATCCTCGAGGGCGTGGATCCTCGAGGCCGGCTGAGGAGGGGAAGGGGGGGATCCTCGAGTGCCGTGGGTCGGTAGGGGGGGTCCTCGGGGCGCGTAGCTCGAGGGCCCGGGGTGGGGGTAGGAGGGGGGTACCTCGGGGCGGTAGCCTCGAGGGCCGAGGTGGGGTAGGAGGCGGGGGTGTCCTCGGTCGCGGAGCCTCGAGGCGTCGGGGGGTGGTGGGGGGGGGGGGTCCGCGAGCCGGGGGGTGTAACAATGACCGTACCTTGTCCTCGATTATCATTTAGAGGTGATTCTTTTTTAATGTTCTTTTTTTTTGGAGATCTCCTCAATCTCCTTTATCTAATCTTTGACTTTTGTTTTTCTATAATGTTTCCTATATAATGGTCAAAAACTAACAACAACTTAAAAAACTATAAATCCAATCACCTTGTGTGTTTTTTTAGTATATGTCAAAACACCTAAGCAGATTGACAAAAACATTTCCCTCGATCGGGGACATCGCCATGACGTTTTAATGTCCGGTTGACATTTCCACCACGTTAATTTTTGTTGAATTTTTTTTCTCGCGCTCTAACTGCGTCATCCAATCCCTTGTAATCCTATTTGACTTTCTTTTTTCTCATAATTTTTGTCCCGATACTGCTCAAAAATCGATAAACAATGAATTTATAAATCCAGGAAATGGTGACGCTTCTTTTTGAGTAGGACTCAAAAAAATAATCCAGATTCCCACTCTTTCTACGTGAAACACAATCCTCTTATCTGACTGACTTTCAATTTTTTTTCCTTACAGTTTGCCCTATCATATGGCAAAACAATAACTCGGAAAAGTATAAATCTCAGTGGCAATTGTGTGTTTTTTTTTGAGTAGATATCGAAACACAATAATCGATTGAAAAAAAAATATGCCACCCCCATAATATAATCTATCGGATACATGTTTTTATCCGTCGAAGTCACTCCTCTAGCTTTCCGTTCTATACTTTTGCCCTAACTAATGGTAAAAAAATCGATAATGTAAAACAAAACATCATAGGTAGTGTGATATATTTCTTTGCCCAGATACTCGAAAACGTAATAAGATTGAAAAACACAATCGCCCTCGGATCGGACATCTGTAGGCAACGTTTGAAGGGCGGTGGAAGGGCCAATTATCACAGCGCAACTACCCCGTCGCAATGTGACGGTGGTGAATTCAAATGACCGGCACTTTTTCCGCGAGTTAATCTTTTACGAAGCGAGTCGGGGCGGAAAAGGGGCCGGAATTTGTGGGCGAGATCGATCCGGCAATCCCCCCCCTCTGTTCCTATGTGGAAGCGCATGTTCCTTATAATGGGACTAGATATGGCGTAAAAACCTTGATACACGTTAAACTATAAATTCCCCGAGGGAAGTGTGTGGTATTTTTTGCGTAGATATAAAAAATATCGATTCGTGAACCAAAATTCATCGATCAAACATCGAGGCCACGTTTTATGTCTTTTGGATCTCAAATTGGCACAACTACCCCCTTTTAAGTTAATTTGCCGAAAGTTCAAAGGACGTAACTTTTTTCCCTCCTGAGTATCTTTAAGGCGATTTCTTCTTTTGTAAAGTTGCTTTTTTTTTTGATTCTACGGGTAAACTCAAGCCTCTTGTATCCGATTCCTGCCTTTTTATTTTCTTCTCCTTATAATTTTTTCTGACCGCATTTGGGTGATAAACGTAAAACTATATACTCAATCGGCAGTTGTGTGGTTTTTTTTTGAGTAAGATATCAAAAACATAATCATGAGTGAACAATAAACGCTTGATCGACATCGTACTGGCACTTTTAATGTCTTTTGAAGTTCAAATTTCATATCTACCCTTTAACTTACACTTGTTGAAACTTCAATGACCGTAACTTTTTGCTTGAATATTTTTAAAATCGATTCATTTTTAAAGTTGCTTATTTTATACAGCTAGCGTGTAACAACAATTCCTTCTATCCTTTCGATTTGACTTTCACTTTCTTGCTATCATTCCTTCTGCCTATATATGCGCAAACACCTATAAAGCAACTACCAAATTTAATAAATCCTATCTGCAGTTGTGGTGTTTTTTTTGCATCCATATCAACCAATAATGAGATTGGAAAAAAAATTGCCTCGATCGAACATCAGAGGCACGTTTTATGTCCGTTTGAAGTTCAAATTTTCACAATTATTCCTTTAACGTTACATTTGTTGAAACATCAAATGACCGTATCCGATTTGACTTTCATTTTTCTTAATAATTTTCACTATATGGTCGTAAACCGATAAATGTAAAACTATAAATCCTATGGCAGTGTGTGGTGTTTATTTGCATAGATTATCAAAAAGATAGTGCTAGGAGGTTAGAAAACAAAAAGCCTCGCCGGACATGCAGCACTTTTAATGTCCGTTTGAAGTTCAAATTTTCACAACTTCCCCTTTAACGTTACATTAGTTGAAACTTCAAATGATCATAAATTTTTTCCTCGAGTATCTTTTAGAGGCGATTTTTTTTAATGTTGCTTATTTTTACGAGATCTACATGGTAAACTCAAATCCCTTTATCCCATTTGACTTTCATTTTTTTCTTATAATTTTACCCTATAAATGGTCAAAGACCGATAAATGTAAAACTATTAATGGCAATGGAAGTGTATGATTTCTTAAGATGGCGTATATATCGCAAAATAACATATTGAAAAAAATCAACCCGTGGGACATTGGAGGCACGTAAATTATGTCCGTTTGAGTTCAATTTTCAACAACTATTCTTTAACTTAACATTCGTTGAAACGTCACATGACCATAAACTTTTTCCTCGAGTTCTTTTAGAGGCGACTGTTTTTTTAAAAGTTGCCTTATTTTTTTTGAGATTTACGTGGTTAACTCAAATCCCTTTAGCCATCTTGACTTTCATTTTTTTCCTTTAATTTTATCCTATATATGGTATAAAAAACCGATACCTTACAAATACAATCCTGTGGAAGTATTGGTGTTTTTTTGCATACAATGACAAAATAATCAGATCGGATAAACCTATTTCATCGGAGTTCGGAGACACGTTTATGTCGGTTGAAGTAATTTCCACAACACCCCTTTAAATGTTACATTTTGTTGAAACTTCAACTTTTTCCTCGAGTATCTTTTAAAGAGGCAATTCTTTTTTTAAAGTTGCTTAATTTTTTGTTTGGATGATCTAGTGTAAACTCAATCATCCCTTATTCATTTTGTTTCATTTTTTCCTTATAATTTCCCTATATTAGTCCCAAAAACCGATAAAATGGAAAACTATAACCTATGGAAGTTTGTGGTATTTTTTGCGTAGATATCGAAAAAATAATCAGATTGGAAAAAAATCACCTCGATCGGACATCGGGGGCACGTTTTATGTCCGTTTAGAGTTTAAATTTTCACAACTACCCCTTTAACGTTACATTTGTTGAAACTTTAAATGACCGTAACTTTTTCCTCGAGTATATTTTAGAGGCGATTCTTTTTTTAAATTTCCTTTATTTTTTCAGGATCTACATGGTAAATTCAATCCTTTTATTCGATTGACTTTAATTTTTTCCTTATAATTTAGTCCTATATATGGTAAAAAATTGATAAACATAAAATTATAATTTCCTATGCAGTGTGTGGGAGTTTTTACATAGATATCAAAAATAAATCAAATTTTGATAAAAAAAATTGTCTCGATCAGATATCGGAGTGACGTTTGTATTTCCGTTTGAAGTCAAAATTTTTACCAACTAACCCATTTAACGTTGCATTTGTTGACACTCAAATGACGAACTTTTCTCGAGTATATAATAAATTTAAGAGGCGATTTCTTTCTTCTTTCTTTAAAATTTCTTTTTTTTTGGAGATCTACGTGGTAAACTCAATCCCTTTATCCGATTTGACTTTCATTTTCCTTAAAATTTTGCCCTTTATATGGTCAAAAATCGATAAACGTTAAACTAAAAATCCTATAGTAGTGTGTGATATTTTTTTTGCGTAGATATCCAAAAAATAATCAGATTGGAAAAAACATCATCTCGATTAGAATTGTGTATCAATGAATTAAAGTTTTTCTGATGTCTTTTTCAACCTCTTTCACGACCTTTAGCCATGACAGCTACTAGCAGCGCACATTCAACTAACATGAACTACCTTAAGAATTATTCTATTTCTTCACTTCATTTCTGAATAATGCTAATTAATTCAACACAACATTGAAATTTTGGTTTGATGTTAAAATTTTGAAGTGTTAACTAAATTAAATTTGGTTAATTTTGCAAAGGAAGAAGTTGATGTTTTGTGATTTGAGCTTGTCCATCTGGTATAATTGTTTCAACTTGTTTGAACAAATTGACATAAAAAATGTTGTGTTAGAAAAAGAATATTGTTGTGACTATTTGTGGAAATAATTTGGATAATTTCTTAATAAGAGACTGTAAATGCGTATATATGCGTTAAAAATGGTGTGATTATATTTGATGGTTTCTCGACTTATTATAGAGGTCCCCATAGAGTTCTTTGTGGAAAAAAAGTTACGTGCTACGGGGCGCCAGATTGGTATGTTTATTGATGAATTGGGTAATTCCTAAAAAAGGAATGTAAATGTGGAAATAGGTGTTGCATAAAATACACTCGAAAAATAAAAAAATTCAGTAATTCCTAAAAAAATGGCTTTTAATGTGGAAATAAATGTTAAAAACGGTATGAGTATACGGGGTGGTCTCCAACTCATTACAAAAGTCCTCATAATTTTTTTTGAAATTTTTTTTGGGTGCTCCGGGACTAATACATGAAAAATTGAGGAACGTGTAAATGTAGATATATGTGTGAAAAATGGTGTGAAAATACATTGTGGTTTTCTAAATCATTACGGAGATCCTCATAAAATTTCTTGAAAAAAAATGGGTGCTCCGGGACACTTGATCCATGCACTAATATAGCATAGAGAATATAGGAATCGGTAATTCCGAAAAAGTCTATAAATTAGAATAGGCGTTAATGACTTGTAAAGTTATACGTGATTGTTCCTACTCATTATAGACACCATAATTTTTTTTTTGATAAAAACAAATCGTGCTCCGTAGCGCCATATCCCTTATGCTAATGACACGAAAATCCAGAAATTTATGTAATTCCTAATGCTTTTTTATAATACTAAATGAGACGTTCCAATGGTTGAAACAAGTGTGTGTCCCTAACTCATTACGAAACGTCACAGAAACTTTTGTGGAAAAAAAATTTTTGAGTGCTCCGGTTTTGCATGATCCATAGGCTATAATAACACACGAAAATCGGGAATTTGAGTATTCCTAAAAATGGGCCTGTACATATGGATATAAACGTTACAATAGTGTGGAATATACATGGTAGTTTCCTCAATCTATGTCCCGACCCTATATGAGATTGCTAGATTAACATGAGTACTACTTTACAAAACCCTTTTTTTGGTCCAGCAGCTTCTATAACCTAGCCGCCCATCTTCGGGAAGGTCTAACAAATTAGCTTGTCATTAAGAACTCAAAGGTTGCGCAAGACCCCGTTAAACCTTGCTGCTTGGACTATTTCACTATTTCAACTCACTTCTACTTGATTTCTGCTTACATTTTTTTTATGGCAAGCCCCACCCTTCCTTATCTACTGCATCACCTCTTGCTACGTATATTCCATATTAACTTTTCCTGTAGCAATTGATGATTAATAACCATCATCACCTCATTTTACTACCCCAACTACAAGAAGATTATTATAGTGTGGTGTAAATATCAGATAATTCGACAAGTAATGATTACTACCACCAAAATACCAACATACGCCGTGGTCATTCACAGTGAGGTCAGGTATGGAACACGCCTTGTGCAGGTGAAAGAATATCATTAATAGCACCCTACCATAATTTGTAGACAGGAATTAGTTTTGGTCCTCAACTTCCAAATTTGTAACTTCTTTGCCCTTTAAGAGGTTGCAATACACGTATGGATTTGTTCATGAATTGATACTAGTTTACTATTGCTCCAATATCCCCACCATTTCTAGCATGTCGTCCAAATCTACATAGTAGAGTCCATAGATCAGTACATATCCATTCCTGCATTATCACAGAAAGTGAGCAAAAGAAAAGCTTTTAACAAAGCCGATAGATACAGTCAATAACTAGTTGTTAGAGGGTACCTAACAACATCAAGAACACTCCCAATGTACGCATGTATATTCTATCCTCGGCGTGTTATTTAGTGTTCCATTTTGTAGAGTCTTTTGACCTGCCAAAGTAAATCATTCTAAGCATATGTAATACTTTTACATTTCAGGAATTTGAAGAAAGTAACATAAGTATACATGCTTGCAGCCTAAAATCCTTATTTTAGCAGCCGTTTAGTCTAGCAACGGTGATTAGTCTTCTACTAATGTTGTATTTCAAGTAATTTGAATTCAATGAAACGACAAGCAGAAAACCATTCCAATCTTTTGAGTACTTTAGCTCAAGATAACTGATTTCATCTTGTAGCATCCCATAACTAGATCCATATCAGGAGACCTAAAAGATTCGTCATATTTAGAAAAACCACACCATAACAAAAGCTAGTTGTATAACAAAAGTCATGAGACAGTATTTAAGCGACAAAGTATATAATCTCGAAATATCATATAAGAACTTATATTATTATATTAGATGCCTGACCTGATCTGCTGCCAAAACCTCAACTGCAGAAACCCAAAACAAAGAAGAAGATAAAATTAGAAAGCTCATTCATATCACAAAATCCATCATAAGCAGATAACGAACTAGATTATGCAACTTACCGAGGACATGACTTTTCAGTATATTATTATTACTCTCCTACTATCAGTTATCGTATTATTTTGTCATTGCTACTGTGAACTTTTTAATTGTTTTCAAATGACTTCTTTTGCTACGTACAGTATTTGCTTTACACACTTGTATTTTTTTTAATATGCTTTTACTTAACATTTGGGGCACCCATTTTAAAAAAACAATTACGTATGTATGTTATTTTTGTAAAAAAAGTTATATATAATATGAATGCTATGATTTCTACTAAGGAAATTGAATATCATATGAATATAAACTTGAATTTCGTAAAAAAAAAATTTAACAAAAATATGGATAATGAAATCACAAAGTCCATTGAAAAATCTTTTTGAGTTATTACTTTGCATATGTAGAAGACCAAACTATTTTTTCATTTCAAAATAGATTTGAACCAATTAACGCATACAAAAATATTTTTAATTTTTTATTTAGTGGTAAAATCACCTCTACTATAATTGCCGACACAAAAAATCAGCACCAAAAAACTGTTGGAGCATTATCATTCTTGTACCCTTAATACTTTTGTGACTTCTTCAGTACACATATAGTAGAAAACAGATTTGTTTTATGATTTTCACGCTTTAACTATCAGTTGTTGTATTTTTCTATTTGAACTATTATCGTTTATAACATATACTTCCTTCGTTCCAATTTATGTGACACTTTTTAGATTTTGAGATTCAAAAAGTCTATCTTTGACCGTAAATTTTTCATATATCTTTTACATATTTTGAATTATCAATTATATATTTTATAAATACATAAATTTCATTTCAAAAAAGATTCAAGATTTCACGTGTAAATAGCCGTTCAAATTTAATCCGTTTGACTCTCAAAAAATACAAGTCCATACATTGAAGCAAAAAGATGAACATATTACGATCAACTATTCTCTTTTTAAATTTGAGTGATAGTGATATTTCAAATAGATTTTTTTTTCTTATTGGAACTATTATCATTTATAACACACTTTAACTATCAATTAGTCTCTCTTTTTAAATTTTTATAACACACTTTAACTATTAATTATTCTCTCTTTAAATTTAAAAGATGGTGATATTTCAAATAGAAAAATTGATTTATAACAAATCTTAACTATCAAGTGTCCTCTTTTTAAATTTGAATGGTGGTGATATTTCAAGTAATTTTTTTTATTTTTTTAATTCTTAAGTATAGTTTAGTTTGGTAATAAAGTTTTCATCCACAATGTCAATTCAATATCTGGTGAATCACCTATATTGGAAGAGTGCATGCCCATTGCCCACACTACTTTTTTTTTTTTTTTGGTTTAAGTTATCCGCAATTTCTTAAAATTATCCATATAATTCTTTAATCAGGACTATTATTTATTAGACACTATGATGTTAACAAATATGTATGATTGGACTAGAAACTTGCTTTAAAAATGTTATGCCTCAAGTCACTCGCATTGTCTCAAAATAATCCCAAATCAAATCACGACACATGGCACATTGACCTAATCTAGCCATATAATATAAATTCTCAATTTTAAAAAATTCAAAAAAATTCAAAATCGTAATTTATATAATTCTTTTTTTTCCAAATTAAGTATTAGTCTATTATAGATGAGAACTTAAAAAAAAAATTCGACATGTTTCATATTTTAAATATATTGTTGTAATAATAATACCCAAAAAGGATTTTAAAAAATATTCCGAATTAATCACATATAGTTACATGTGACTAAGCAAAATAATACATAATTAATGAAAAATTATGAAGCTCGTTACAGTAAATCAGATCTATTTTCTTAAATAAATATAGTAGCAACATATAATAAGTCTACCCTGTTAATGACGTACTTCCAAAGTTCAACTTCAAAGACAACAATTGATAAATATTTTTCAAATCATGATGTGTAAATATTTATTTCGATTGGTAAATTCACATTGTTATTCACCTTGTTTGTAAGGTCTTTATTCGTTGATTTGTTAGGTAACAACGAAAAAGTTCATTTTCTGTAACTACTGATTTGGTGTGATCACATGTTACTTCAATATTTTCTTCTTATCTTATCTGTATTTATTATTTAATTATTATATTTCACTGTTTACCCTACCTTTGTTGGAATATGTTTTCTAATTTATCAGAAAAGCAAGAAAAAGATACAACGAAGAAATATCAATTCCCTTAAACAAATCAATTATCTTTGACCAAGTAGAATTCTCTTATTTCAAACGGTTCAAGCGATCACATCTGTTGATCAACAATCAAAAACTCTCAATCAGAACCCTCTATTTTAATCACTATTGGAAATGTTTGTAGTTGCTTCCAATTACCTCGTGTATAGGACAACTATGGCAAAACTCACACATTTTCATAGTAAAACGAGCCCCAGAGCAAGTAAATCCATATTTTATCGATTTTCATGTGCTATATTCTATCATCTTTTTTGGTGATTCAAAATTTCAACGTCATTTTTGTCAAAAATTTACATGGACATTTGTTAAGACCTTATATATGGATCTAGTTGGCCATCACAGCTAAAACGACCCATTTTAGAGGTCAAACGAGCCCCAAAGTCGGTAAAGCCCCCCATTTCGCCAATTTTTGTGTGCTATAGTCCACAATTTTTTTTGGTTATCTGGATTCTGATGTCTTTTTCGCAAAAAATTTACCGGTATGTTCATTAAGACGTTAGTTATGGAGTCGATTAGTCACCATTGCCAAAAATGACCCATTTTCAAGGTCAAACGAGCCATAGATAAGGTAAACCACCAATTTTGTCAATTTTTCTGTTCTATTCCTGGAAATTTTGGTGATCCGAAATTATGTCGTGATTTTTGCCGAAAACATAAGTGGATGTTTGTTAAGACCTTATCTGTGTATAAAGATTTTTACCACGGCAAAACCAACCTATTTTAAAGGCAAAATGAGGGCTAGAGCAGGTAAACCCCCCATTTTGTCAATTTTCTTGTGCTATAGTCCACCATCTTTTTTGGTGATCCTGAATTCCGACGTCATTTTTGCCAAAAATTTACATGGACGTCCCTTAAGACCTTACTATGAAGTTTGTTGGTCACCACGACCAAAACAACCCATTTTAGAAGTCAAACGAGCCAGTGCAGGTAAACCCCCGATTTCGCCAATTTTTGTGTGCTACAGTCCACCATCTTTTTTGGTGATAAAAGATTCCGATGTCTTTTTTTGCGCTAAATTTATTTATAAGTCCGTTAAGACCTTAGCTATGAAGACGGTTGACACCAAAATCAATAGACCCATTTTCAAGGTCAATAGAGCCCAAATTAGGCAAACCCGACATTTTGCTAATTTTCGTGGGCTATAGTCCATCATCATTTTTGGTGATCCAGAATTCTGACGTAGTTTTTGCAAAAAATTTAGTTGTACGTCCGTTAAGACCTTAGCTATGGAGCCGGTTGGTCACCACAACTAAAACAACCCATTTTCAAGGTCAAACGAGCTATAGAGCAGGTAAACCCACATTTTGTCGATTTATGATTATTGGTGATTCAGATTCCGACGTGATTTTTGTCAAACACTTACATGGACCTCCGTTAAGACCTTATCTATGGAATAAGTTGATCACCACGACAAAAACAACCAATTTTAAAGGTCAAACGAGCCCTTGAACAGGTAAACCCCTAATTTTGCTGATCTTCGTGTGCTATATAGTCCACTATCCTTTTTGGTAATCCGTAATTTCGATGTCAGTTTTGCCAAAAATTTACATTGACGTCTATTAAGACCTTAGAAATGCAACCAATTGGTCACCATAGCCAAAATGACTCATTTTATAGGTCAAACGAGCATATAGCATGTAATTCATGCATCTCGCCAATTTTCGTTTGCTATAGTCCACCATCTTTTTTAATGATCCAGAATTCCAATGTAATTTTTGCCAAAAATATATTTGTACCTATGCTAAGACCTTAGCTATAGAGGCGGTGGTCACCACGGCGAAAAAACATATTTTCAAGGTCAAACAAGCACTAGAGCAGGTAAATCCCCTATTTTTTGATTTTAATGTGTTATAGTCTATGAGATTTTCGGTGATCCGGAATTTCGATGTGAGTTTTGCTGAAACTTACATGGACGTCCGTTAAGACCATATCTATGGATTCAACTTTTAACCACAACAAAAATGACCATTTTCAAGGTCAAACGAGCCTAGAGCAAGTAAATTCATTTTGTTGCTATTGTCCATAATCTTTTTTGGTGATCCGTATTCCGACAACATTTTTGCCAAAAATTTACATGGACATCTATTAAGACCTTAGCTATGGAGCCAGTTGGTTACCACGGTCAAAATGACCCATTTTAGAGGTCAAATGAGCCACACTGCATGTAAACCCCCCATTTGACAAATTTTCTTGTGCTATAGTCAACTTTCAAATTTTGTGATGCGGAATGCTGATGTATTTTTTATCAGAAATTTACTTGTACATCTGTTTAGACCTTATCTGTGGAGCCGGTTGGTCACCACGGCCAAAACGGCCAATTTTCAAGGTCAAACGAGCCCTAGAGTAGGTAAACCCCAAATTTTGATGATTTTCGTGTGCTATAGTCCATGAGATTTTTGGTGATCTAGAATTCTGCCGTAATTTTTGCCAAAAATTTATGTGGACGTCTGATAAGACCTTTTTATGAAGACAGTTGGTCACCACGGCAAAAAGGACTTATTTTTTCAAGGTCAAAAGAATCCTAGAGAAGGTTATAACACAATTTTATCGATTTTCATGTGCTATAGTCCATTATCTTTTTTGGTTATCCGTAATTCCGATGTCATTTTTGTAGAAAATATACATGGACATCTGTTAAAACCTTAGCTATGGAGCTAGTTGATCACCACGGCAAAAACAACCCATTTTATATGTCAAATGAGCCTTAGAGTAGGTAAACCCCCACATTTCGCCAATTTTCATGTACTATAGTCCACCATCTTTTTGGATGATCCAGAATTTCAACGTATGTTTTGCCAATAGTTTACCTGTATGCCCGTTAAGAACTTAGATATGGAGTCAGTTGGTCACGACGGCCAAAACGACTCATTTTCAAGGTCAAACGAGCCTAGAGCAAGTAAATCCCCCTATTTTTTCGATTTTCGTGTGATATTGTCCATGAGATTTTTGGTGATCCAAAATTTTGATGTGATTTTTGTCAAAAATTTACGTGGAAATTTATTAAGACCTTATTTATGGATCCAGTTGGTCACCATGGAAAATATGAATCAGTTTCAATATCAAATGAGCCTTAGAGCAGGTAAACACATAATTTTGCTGATTTTTGTGTGCTATAAAGCACCATTTTCTTTTGGTGATCTGAAACACCGATGTCATTTTTGCAAAAAATTATGTGGATGCCCGTTAAAACCTTATCTATGGAGCTAGTTGGTCACCACGACCAAAACGGCCCATTTTAGAGGTCAAATGAGCAGCAGAGTAGGTAAGCTCCCTTATTTCGTCAATTTTCGTGTGCTATATAGTTCACCATCTTTTTGGTGATATGGAAATACGACGTATTTTTTGCAAAAAATTTACTTGTATGTCCGTTAGGATCTTATCAATGGATCCAGTTGGTCACCACGGCCAAAACGATCCATTTTCAAGTTCAAACGAGCCCCAAAGCATGGTAAACCCCAATTTTATCTATTTTCGTGTGCTATAGTCTATGGAATTTTAGGTGATCTATAATTCCAACATGATTTTTACTGAAAATTTACATGGACGTCCTTTAAGACCTTATCTATTGCGCCAGTTGGTCACCACGACAAAAACCATCCATTTTCAAAGTCAAATGAGCCCCAGAGTAGGTAAACCTCTATTTTGTCGATTTTAGTGTGCTATAGTCCACCATATTTTTTGGTGATCAGGAGTTTCGACGTTATTTTTACCAAAAAATTACATATACATCTGGTAAGACCTTAGCTATGGAGTCAGTTGGTCACCAAGGCCAAAACGGACCATTTAGAGGTCAAACAAGCCTAGAGCAGGTAAACCCCCATATTTCGCTAAATTTTTGTGTGTTCCACTATGTTTTTTGGAGAAATTCAGACGTCTTTTTTCCCAAAAATTACCTGTATGTTTGTTAAGACCTTATTTATGGAACCGATTGGTCACCACGGGCAAAATGACCTATTTTCAAGGTCATACGAGTCCTAAGGTAGGTAAATCCCCCATTTTATCAATTTTTGTGTGATATAGTCCATTTGATTTTTGGTGATCCGAAACTCCGACGTGATTTTTATCGAAAATTTACGTGGATGTCTGTTAAGACCTTATATATGGAGTCAGGTTATCACCACCGCAAAAGCTATCCATATTCAAGGTCAATCAAGCACAAATCATGTTTTTTTTTAAGCCCAAAGCAGGTTAACCCCCTATTTTTTGATTTTCATGTGCCATAGTCCACCATTTTTTTGGTGATCCGAAATTCAGACGTCATTTTTACCAAAAATTTACATAGACGTCCGTAAGACCTTAGAAATAGAGATAGTTGGTCACCACAACCAAAATTACCCATTTTAGATGTAAAATAAGCCAGAGCAGGTAAACCCCCCCATTTCGCCAATTTTCATATGCTATAGTCTACAAACTTTTTTGGTGATCTGGAATTTTGACGTCTTTTTTTTTCCAAAATGTACTTGTAAATTATTTAAGACCTTAGCTATGGAGCTGGTTGGTCACCACGAACAAAATGACCCATTTTCAATGTCATATTATCTCAAAGCAGGTAAACCGCCTAATTTACCGATTTTCGTGTGTTATAGTCCACAAAATTTTTGGTGATCCAAAATTATAACATGATTTTAGCTGAAAATATTCATGGACGTCCATTGAGACCTTATCTATAGAGTCAATTGGTCACCACGACAAAAATGACCCATTTTCAAGGTCAAACGTCCCCAGACAAGGTAAACCCCCAATTTACAGACTTTCGTGTGCTATAATCCACTATCTTTTTTGGTGATCCGGAATGACATCATTTTTGATGAAAAATTATATGGATGTCCATTAAGACCTTAACTATGGAGCAAGTTGGTCACTATGGCCAAAATGACCTATATTAGAGGTCAAACAAGTCCTAGAGCAGGTGAACCCCCCTATTTTGAAAATTTTTGTATGTTATAGTCCACCATCTCTTTTGGTGATCTAGAATTCCGATGTATTTTAGATGAAAATTTATATGTATGTCTGTTAAGAACTTAGTTATAGAGCCGGATGGTCACCACGACCAAAACAACTTATTTTCAAGGTCAAGCGAGCCTTAAAGCAGGTAAACCCCCCATTTTGCGGATTTTCATATGTGTCACGACGACACTCGAAGACCATTGTTGGTCCCAAGCAAACCGTCATCCTGGCTGACTACAAGAGAAAGACTAATTTAAGCATACAAAAGCTTAAAATTGAAATGAAAAGTTTTAATAAAACAATATATTTAACTAGCCATAAAATGTGCAACTTTAGTCTTTAAAACACTTAATAAAATGAAAGATTAATACAGACTTCTCAACTATAATGACTATCTATGAAGCCTCCAACTGATAAATATGGAAGTCGTGACAAGACCTACGACCTCCTAACTAAACATAAAAGTAAATGAAATCCTCCGAAAACAAAGAGTCTCACCATGGCTAACTCAAACTCTGGGATGTATCAACGAAGCTCCTGTTGATGATCCTAAATATCTGTGTATGAATCATTAAAAGATGCAGACCAAATGGCTCAGTACGTGAAATGTATGAGCATGTAAGGGGAGTATAACATAAGCTTGAAACTTGAATAAAAGATAAAAATATACTTACCTCTTCTCAGACTTGAAACTCAAGGAGTACTCAAGAATAAGATATTCAACTCAGAGATTAAATACTGAACTTAAAGATTATGATACTCAACTATAGATACTCAACTAAATATAAAGAAATAATACACATGCTATATATAAAAAGTTTTATAAACAGTAAAAACAACTCAGTTCGTTAAAGAAATTTTAATAACAAACTCAACTTTACTTGTATAAGAAAGTAATATAGTTTCTGTGGAAGTTTATCTAACCAACAACCACCAATATGAGCCTAAGTGGTGATACAACGTCTTGCTCACGCTACCAGAACTTTCTTATACCTTGCAATCGGTATAAAACCATACTTAGCTTAGTGGATCCACAAGATAAACTTACGTGATCAAAAAGTATGACCCGTCAATTCCCATGATGACTTCATGGTTTATATGGAGACTTGAGTTAATATGAACTCTCATCCCCACAACGGTGCTCAACACTACTCCCAAAATATACTTTAGTACTTTTAATAAAACATCATTCCTTTGGGCTGAGATAATTTACTGAACCCTTTAGCTTTAAAAGCTCATTTTTGGAATCAATGTTCCCCTCTTTAGTTCAAAACTCTTTTGAAACTTCTTAGTTTCCTTTAAACTTAAATGTGAAACATTTATAAACCTTAAGGGAATACTTATTACCCTTATAACTTTTGAGAAATTAACTCAACTCTTGTTCTTTACTTAACTTGAAACTTCACTCTTAGGGAATACTTAGTTCTCTTATATTACTTTGAAGAAATATCTTCACCTCTTTACTCTTTACTTGACTTGAACTTTAAGCCTTTAAAACAAAGTGAAAATGTTTGTGAAAGACTTTACAAAACTTTTTAACTTTACTTTGACTTGTTTCTTAACTTCTAGACTTGACTCTTAATTTTCCTTGAATTGAAGTATGGACTCAAGTTTCATGATCTCATATCTATGGATGATTTCATAATTTTCAGCTTGGAGGGTTCATGAGGAATTATGAGTATGAACTACTCAACTTAAGGACTCAAAGACACTTCTTATCTCAATATTGTTCGACTTATAAGGTTCATGCAGAATTATGGGCATGGACAATTCAACTCAAGGACTTTATGGGTCAAATGTGATTAGAAGTCCTATGATTAGAAATATAATCGCAAAAGGAATAATAAATTTAATACTCAAGACTTAGAATTTGGATATAGTATCCCTTTCAATGATACACAATTTATGGAACTCATGCGGAAGTTATGGGCTTGAAAGACTCGACTCGAAGGTCCAAGTAACTAGATGGAACTCATGCATACAACTCTTCTCATTCTCTCACTACTTCCTAAATCTTAGCTCAAACTTAGTAGTTGATCTAAAAGGATTCACAATTGGACTCAAAGTCTTTCTTGAACTTTACCCTTAACTCTCTCTTAAATGTGACTTATGAATTCAAGAGTTTTTGTTTATCACATGGAAGATATAGGTGATATTTTTGATTCATGACACAAAGATGGGTTTGGGGTGCTCTGGCAGGCGCGCCGCGCCAGGCCCTTACCCAGAAAATTCTGCCGAGCACTTTTGCTCGTTTTCTCACCCTACCTCGCGTAAATTCGAATAGTTTTTTCCCAAATCACTTGGATTCAATTATTCAACTTAATTAAACTCTAATCTACTGGAAACAACACTAAAGTTACTCAATTTGATCTCAATAAATCATAAAAACTCTAACACGACAAGATTTAGAATGAACTTCAAGAACACCTTTCAAGAACTCTAATCTTTAAACTTTAGGAATGAAATTTCGCTGAAAATTAACATGTTTTGTGTGTGGGTGAACAAACCCAACACTATGAAAGCTGACATACCTCTTAGGTATTAGACCCGTGGGGAAAATCAGCAACTAGACTCAAGAACGTCGACGAACGCCTTCATCGTTTCCTCTTTTATTTTCTTGCCTCTTCTTGAACTCTCACTAAAACCCTAGGTGTTTATTATGATAATAAAACTGAACTTAAAAGTACTATAACCCTAAAATATGACTAGAAACGAATTAAATCTGATTGGGTAAGGAAAGGACCAAAATACCCCTCATATTTTCGGTTAACTTTTCTTAACTGGACAACCTAACTTCAAAAGGTCATATCTCACTCATCCGAACTCGAAATTTAGAAAAATTGGTGGATTTGGAAAGATAAATCAAAGGTATTTCAAGTGGTATCTTATAGAACACCTAACTCATCCAGTACTGGTATTTATGCTCATTTGAAGTTGACCCTATACTCATACTTAGCTTAACTCTCAAAATTTCAGTTTTTTGCTATTTCCAATTTAGTTCTTTTTGGAAATCAAGGTGCTAAATATAGTGAAATGACCTTAATAACAAAATTTTAATTCCTTGGTAAAGTCTCACTTATTACGATGAAAGATCCGAGTCTTAGTTCAGAAATGTTTTTGGGCTGTTACAACATGCTATAGTCCATGGAATTTTCAGTGATACAAAATTGCGAAGTGATTTTTACCAAAAATTCACATGGACGTATGTTAAGACCTTATCTATGAAGTTAGTTTGCTATCATGATAAAAACGGCCAATTTTAAGGTCAAACGAACCTTAGAGTAAGTAAACTCCTATTTTGCCAATTTTCATGTGCTATATAGTCCACCATCTTTTGTGGTGATCCGAAATTCCCACGTAATTTTTGTTGAAAATTTACATGGACGTCTGTTAAGCCTTATTTATGGAGCAGTTGGTCATCATAACCAAAATGACCCATTTTAGAGGTCAAACGAGCCTAGAGCAGGTAAACTCCTTATTTTACCAATTTTTGTGTGCTATAGTCCACCATCTTTTTTTATTATCCGAAATTTTGACATTTGTTTTTGTCAAAAATTTACCTGTATGTCAATTTAGACCTTAGCTATGGAGCCTCAGTTCGAAAAAGTTTCTGGGGTGTTACAATATGCTATAGTCTATGGAATTTTTGGTGATTCAGAATTTCAATGTCGTTTTTGCTAAAAATTTACATGGACATCCCTTAAGACCTTATCTATGGATCCAGTTGATCACCACGGCAAAACAACCTATTTTCAAGGTCAAATGAGCCCTAGAACATAAACCCCCAATTTTGCTAATTTTCGTATGCTATATAGTCCACCATCTTTTTTGGTGATCCAGAATTTTGACGTTATTTTTGCCAAAAATTTACATTGACGTCTATTAAGACCTTAAATACAGAGCTAGTTGGTCACCGCAGTTAAAATAACCCATTTTATAGGTCAAACGAGCCTAAAGCATGTAATCCACACATTTCGCTAATTTTTGTTTGCTGTAGTTCACCATCTTTTTTGGTGATCCAGAATTCCGACGTAATTTTTGCTGAAAATATTCGTGTACCTCCGTTAAGACCTTTTTTTTATAGACCTAGTGGTCACCACGGCCAAAACGACCATTTCAAGGTCAAACGAGTCCTAGAGCAGGTAAACCCCATATTTTTTTCTATTTTCGTGTGGTATAGTCCATAAGATTTTTGGCGATCCAAAATTCCGATGTGATTTTTGCCAAAAATTTACATGGACGTCCGTTAATACCATCTCTATGGAATCATTTTTTACAACGACAAAAATGACCCATTTTCAATGTCAAACGAGCCTAGAGCAAGTAAATTAATTTTGCCGATGTTTGTGTGCTATAGTCAACAATCTTTTTTGGTGATCTAGAATTCCGACGTCATTTTTGCTGAAAATGTACTGGGATATCCATTAAGACCTTAGATATGGAGCCAGTTGGTCACCACGGTAAAAACGAATCATTTTAGAGGTCAAACAAGCCCCTGAGCAGGTAAACCCCCCATTTCACCAATTTTCTTATGCTATAGTCAACTATCATTTTTGGTGATGCGGACTTTTGATGTCTTTTTTGTCAAAAATTTACCTATACGTGCGTTTAGACCCTATCTATGGAGCCGGTAGGTCACAACGGCCAAAACAACCCATTTTCAAGGTTAAACGAGCCCAGAGCAAGTAAATCCCCTATTTTGATGATTTTTGTGTGCTATATTCCATGAGATTTTTGGTGATCTAGAATACCGACGTGAATTTTTTCAAAAATTTACATGGACTTCAAAGAAGACCTTTTCTATGGAGACTGTTGGTCACCACAGCAAAAGCAACTCATTTTCAAGGTCAAACGAGCCCTAGAGAAGGTTATAACCCCATTTTGTCGATTTTCGTGTGCTATAGTCCACCATCTTTTTTGGGTATCCAAAATTTTAACGTCATTTTTGCTGAAAATATATATGGGCATTCGTTAATACCTTAGCTATGGACCTAATTAGTTACCACGACCAAAACAACCCATTTTATAGGTCAAACGAGCCCTAGAGCATGTAAACCCCCACATTTCACCAATTTTCATGTATTATTGTCCACCATCTTTTTGGGTGATCCAAAATTTCGACGTATGTTTTGGTAAATATTTACTTGTATGCCCTTTAAGACCTTAGATATGGAGCCGGTTGGTCACCACGGCCAAAACGACTCATATTCAAGGTCAAACGAGCCTAGAGCAGGTAAATTCCCTTATTTTGTCGATTTTTGTGTGCTATAGTTCATGAGATTTTTGGTGATCCGGAATTCTGGTATGATTTTATAAAAAATTTACATGGAAATTCATTAAGACCTTATTTATGGAGCTAGTTGGTCACCACGAGAAAAATGACTCATTTTCAAGGTCAAACGAGCCCTAGAGTACGTAAACACCTAATTTTACCGATTTTTGTGTGCTATAAAGCACCATCTTTTGTTGGTGATTTGAAATACCGATGTCGTTTTTGCCAAAAAATTACATGGATGTCCGTTAAAACCTTATTATCAGAGCCAATTGGTCACCACGGTTAAAACGATCCATTTAGAGGTCAAACGAGCCGCATAGTAGGTAAACACTCTTATTCTCCCAATTTTCGTGTGCTATAGTTCACCATCTTTTTTGGTGATATGGAAATTTGACATCTTTTTCCAAAAATATACCTATACGTTCGTCAAGATCTTAGAAATGGATCCGGTTGGTCAACACGGCCAAAACAATCCATTTTCAAGGTCAAACGAGCCACAAAGCATGACAAATCCCTAATTTTACCGATTTCGTGTGCTATAGTTTATGGGATTTCAGGTGATCTATAATTCCGATATGATTTTTGCTGAAAATTTACATGGACTTCCGTTAAGACATTATCTATAGAGCCACTTGGTAAACACGATAAAATAATCCATTTTCAAGGTCAACTAAGCACACATAGGAACCCTCCATTTTTGTGCGTCTTATGTACTATAGTCCTAACCATGTTTTTTATGATCCGAAATTCTGACGTCATTTTTGTCAAAAATATACATAGGCATCTGTTATGACCTTATCTATGGAGCCAGTTGGTCATCACGGCCAAAATAATCCATCTATGGAGCCAGTTGGTTACCACGGCCAAAATAACCCATTTTAGAGGTCAAACGAGCCTAGAGCAAGTAAACCCTTATATTTCGCCAATTTTTCGTTTGCTATAGTCCACTATGTTTTTTGGTGAAATTTCGACATCTTTTTTTCCAAAAATTTACATTTACATCCGTTAGGGCTTAGCTATGGAACCGGTTGGTCACCATGGCCAAAACAACCTATTTTCAAGGTCATACGAGCCCTAAAGCAGGTAAACCCCTCTTTTCCCAATTTTTTTCTTTTTCTTGTAACGTTTGTGGTATTAAGTAAAATCATGATAAACAAGGAAAAAACTATGTGGCGGGCTATACCTTGGACCCAAAATATAAATAATCGCTTTTCAAGATAGACAATTAATGATAATTTTTTAAAATAGCAACAAAAATGAAGACCAATCATTTCATATGTTCATGGGATGAGCTGTCATGTCATCGTGTCCTTGTAATTTGTCCATCATAAATGGAATATATTCTTCCCAAGAATTGCACTAGAAATTAATAATTTGCATATTTAAAAGTGTGTTTTTTTTTTCATTTTAAACTGCTTTGGGGTTAGTCAAAAACTTGATCAGAAAGTAACCGAACCATGAATGTGATTTAATAGTCAATAAAGTCGATATTTATTATGAGATTACAAATTAAAAAATGAACTTTTTCATTTATATTTAATTATTAACGAATAAAATTACTTTTCTATTTATGATTTTTTAAGAAACATATACAATTAATAACGAACAAGTATTATTAAACAGAAGAGTATCAAGTTTAAATCGTGTATCGTGCTTCCTTTTAAATCCATTCTCCCCTCCTCATCCCCTCCTTCAAAACCACAAGAAAAAGTTTTAAAAAAAGGAGGACTTTAGACGATAATGTTGGCCAAAAAAAAAGCAAAACAAAAGTTAATATATATATATATATATATATTAATAATATATATCACTTCTTACCGTTTAAATAATGTCCTAGGAAGTTTAGAGGGAGTATTAATGGTTTTAGGTGTGGTGGATGTGCAGAGTGGGGGGGGTGGTTAAGAAAACAATTAGCGAGTATATTGTATCTGGTGTTGGGTGGATTGATATGAAAAATCACCATATGACGGCAAAAGGATTCCAGGGTAAGGTGATTCTAATTTGGGGCGTTTGGGTTGGCGGCGGGGGTCCCTGGGTCCCAAATTACGGGTGTAAGGACAGAGATAGTGTTGCATTTCTGATCCAAATAAAAACTTTATTTTTTTTATAAGAACATCACCAATCGCGAGGCAACTGCTATTTTTTTAATAAATTTTATGTTCATGGATTGAATATCAAATCATAGGAGCAACTATTTCAAATTCGTGCAGTATATGCTATTATCAGAAAAAAGGAGTCTTTAATTTGTTTTTTGTATATAAAACTCAAAATTGGCAAAAATTCCGATTAGAAAATTCTCATCTCCCCTTGTAGACTACAATAAAGTCGATACAATTTATAGTAGGCGCAAAGTTGCAACATTACATTGCGTGGAAAGAAGTATATGTTTAGGTTACGTCTCAAGTTCAACTCTGGGGGTACTGAAAGGTGTCATAAGAAACATGGCTAGTTCCAGTGACATTTAAACATCTGGGGGGGGGGGACTGTTGTTCGGAGGAATTTTACAAGGTTTAGGTCAAAAAACTTCACTAGGTTGTATAGCTAACAAAAGGGGCCACAGGGGTAAGAAAAATGAAGGTCTACAACATCAAACAAGTGTCCGCTTGTCGTACGATATTTGGGGAGGGATGCACCAAAAGGCTGTGAAGTAAACAATCTATCCTAATATAAACATTAATAATTTCTTTTAATGTTTAAATTTGTGACCTCTAAGTTACATAGAAACAACTATATTCCCCTAAATTGTACATTTTCTATTCTGTTTACACTTCATTCCATTTACACTTGTTGGAATTAAGGGGGGACGGTCTTAAAACCGTTTCCCATATGAGGGGGGGGTCGGGGGCGGCGGGGCCACCCGCCCGGGCGGCCGGGGGGGGGGGGCCCAGGGGGGGGGGGGGGGGGGGGGGGGGGGCGCCCCCCCCCCGGAGAGGGGGGGGGACCATCCCGGGCGGGGGCCACATAACGCGAGATGTTGAGGGGTGGGGGGTTTTCTAGGCCTCGAAAGCATCACACCTTATAAACGGGGTGTGGACGGGGCCCGGGGGGGAGGTCATGACCAAGTGGGGGACCTGGACTATGCAAAACAGGGGTTTCGATCAGCGGTTAAATACACCAGGGTTAACCGGGGGGGGGGGGGAACAAAAAGTGGAAATCTTTAGCCGACATTAGTTAATTATCATTACTTAGTATCACGACAGTACGTTGAAGAGAAACATTTTAGAAGAAAAGTATTCGATGTCCACAAGTGTGGTAATAATCATTAAATTTGTGTTTCTTGCACTAAAATCAAACTCGCTCCGATATCTGGCCACCATTATGATCAGCTTCGAGGTTTGAGTTTTAGTATATTCATAAACTCTTGTTCTCTAAGTTAAGATTCTCACTTTCGTTAAAAATCCTTTATGGCAACTACTGTACCTCAATCTTTAATTGCCAAATAAAATCCTCAGACTTTCAACCTTATCAATTAAAGCCATTTAAGGAGGAGAGAAGTAACGGTAGGTAAGGGTAGGGCTCGCATCGTGGAAACGACATCAAGGCCGGGGGGAAAGGGTCCCTGGGGCGCGGAGCCTCGAGGGCCAGAGTGTAGGGGTACGTTGCGGGTTGGTGATTCTCGGGGAGCGGAGCCTCGAGGGCCAAGGTAAGGGGTAGGTGGGTTGGTGGAGGTCCGTCATGGCATGACCGGGGGGGTCGAGGCCTGAGGTTATGGTGGGGTGTAGTGTGGGAGGGTGGTCCTTTGGGGGCCGTGGAAGCCTCGTGGGGTGTGGCGGGGGGGTAGGGGTGGGTTGGGTGTGGTGGGGGTGGGGTTTGGGATGATTGGGTGGCGCTCGGGGCGCCAGATCCTCAAAGTGTGGGGTCGGGGGTATGGTGTATGTTTTTGGTTGGGGGTGGTCTCAGGTCTGTGCAATTGATCGTGGGCGGGGAGCTATCGTAATTTTTGTGGGGTGTGTTCCTCTGGGGGATGGGTCGGGGGTAAAGGGGTAGGTGGGGTGGTCCTCAGGTGGCGAGCCTCGAGGGGGGCAAGGGGGTAGGCTTATATGTTAGGGGTTGTCCTCGAAAGGTCGGGGGGGGGGGGAGGTAGTATGCTGGGGTGAGGGGATGTTCCTCGGGATGCGGAGCCTCGATGTCGGGGGGCGGGGTAAGCTGTGGGGAGGGGTGCCTCAGGGGGCGCCCAGTAATGTGTCCTTGGGGGTAGGTGTCATTGGGGGTGAGTTCAAATTTTCACAACTACCTCTTTAACGTTACATTTGTTGAAACGTTAAATGACTGTAACTTTTTTTAAAATTTGCTTAATTTTTTTTGAATTCTATGTGGTAAACTCAATCCCTTTATCATATTTGACTTTTATTTTTTCCTTATAATTTTGTCCTATATATGGTTATAAATCGATAAACGTAAAACTATAAATCTTATGGCAGTGTTTGGTAATTTTCTTGAGTAGATATCGAAAATGAAATTAGATTGGAATTATAAATCGCCGGTCATCGGACAAGAAGGCAGCGTTTTACATGTCGCGTTTGAAGTTTATTTTGGTTGCACCAGAAAAAAAAAAGAAAAAAAAAAAAAAACTAACCCCTACTTTAATTATAACGTTACATGTGTTGAAGCATCAAAAGACCCCGTAACTTTTTTTTCCTGTATCTTTAAGAGGCAATTCTTGTTTAAAGTGTGCGGGGGGGGGGGGGGTGGTTATTTTTGTGTGGGAATCTATGTGGTATCGGGGATCGTTGTTAGGGGGGTACTTATCCGATTTTGACTTTCATTTTTCCTTATAATTTTGGGCCTATATATGGTAAAAACAAAACTCAATAAACTTAAAACTAGAATCCTATGGCAGTGTGTGGTTGTTTATTTTGCGAAATAGCCTATAAAAACTGTAATCAGATTGCAAACAAAAGATTGGCTCGCGTCGGGGGACATCGGAGGCACATGTTTAGGTGGGTGCCGTGGGGGGTTGGGTAAGTGGTCAAAATTTTTCACAACTACCCTTTAGCACGTTACATTTTGTTGAAACTTCAAATGACCCCCTTAACTTTTTCCTTGAGTATCTCTTCTAGAGGAGAGTCTTTTATAAAAGTTTTTCTTTCTATTGTTTCAAAGATCTACGTAGTTAAACTCAATATCCCTTTCTATGATTTAGTTTTCATATTTGCCGGAGGTGGGGGATAAGTTTTGTCCTATATATAATGGCAAAAGGGCGGGCGATAAGTAAACCTGTCGGGTCCTATGCAGTGTGTGTGTTTTTAAATTTACGTAGATCCCCCCCTCAAATCGAAGAAGGCCGGTTTTATGTCCGTTTGAAGTTCAAATTTCCACAATTACCCCTTTAACACATTTGTTGAAACTTCAAATGGCTTTAACTTTTTCCTCAAGTATCTTGTAGAGGCGATTCTTTTTTTAAAGGTTCTTATTTTTTTGAGACTACGTGGTAATCTCAATTTCTTTATTCAATTTCACTTTCATTATTCTTTATAATTTCCCCCTATATATGGTCAAAAACCGATTAATTTTTTTTTATGGTAGTGTGTGGTATTTTTTTGCGTAGATATCGAAAAAATAAACAGATTGGAAAACATATCGCCTCGATCGGATATCGAAGGCAAGTTTTATGTCCGTTTGAAGTTCAATTTTTTTTCAAAACTAGTCCTTTAACGTTACATTTTTTGAAACTTCAAATAACTGTAACTATTTCCTTGAGTATATTTTAGAGGCGATTCTTTTTTAAAGTTGCTTATTTTTAGTTTGATCTACGGTGTAAACTCACTCCCTTTTATCCAACTTGTACTTTATATTATATTTCCTATTATATTTTCCTCATTAATATTTTATGGTCAAAAACCCGATAAACGTAAACTATGAATCCTATGGCAGTGAATTGTTGTGTTTTTCTTTGTGTAGATATCGTGAAAAAGTATCATATTGGAAAAAAGTTGTCCTACGATCTACATCGGGATGCACATTTTATAGTCGTTTTGAAGTCGAAATTTCACCAACTACCCATACCACTATACCCTTTGCACTGTCTGACAATTGTCTGAAATTCAAATTGTCTGTTCTGTAACTTTTTCCCCGGAGTATCATTATTAGGCGATTCTATTTTTTAATTAGTGTTTCTTATTTATCAAAACCAAGAAAAGAAGTTTTTCGAGATCTACTGTGGTATACTCAATCGGGCTTATATCCGATTTGACTTTCTATTTCTTCCTTATATTTTGCGCTATATATGGTCACAAACTGATTAAATGTAAACTATGAATCCTTTGGCGTTTGTGGTGTGTTTTAAAATGTGATATATAAACAAATTAATCAGTTTGAAAAAAATATCCTCGATCGATACACATCCGGAGACACGTCTTATGTCCCGTTTGAAATTCAAATTTTCACACAACTAACCCTTTAATTTTAAATTTGTGCAACTTCAAGATGACCGTATACGTTTCTCTGAGTATATTTTAATAGGCGATTCTTGTTTTTATATAGATTACAGTTTTTTCTTAGAGCTAAGTGGTAAAACTCTTATGCATTCTCATCCCAGATTTGTACTTCGTTATTCTTTTCTCCTTTTATAGGATTGTGCCTGTCTATATTATTCGGTCAAAAAACGATACCTTTACACTATAATCCTATGGGGCCATGTAGTTTTTTGTTTTTCTTAGTGTATATGTCGATAATTAGTCAATGACACTGATTAATTTCTTTTCTTGTTCTCTGCGAATCGTACATATCGAAAGGCAGCGTGTATGTTCCGTTGATCTCAAATTTCTTAGCAACTTAACACTTCTCGTTACATTTGGTTTGCAATCCATATTGTACTGTAACTTCTCTTCTCGAGATACTGCTTTATAGACAGCTGATTCTTTATTGGTAAGGTCTTTATTTTTTGAGTATCTAATGGTTTTTGTGTTCTTCTGGGATGTTTCTTATTTATTCGTATTTGCCATTCATTTTTCTATCATTTGCCCTATTATTGTGCAAAAGCGATGAAAACGTAAAAATCTATGGTAAGTGTGTGCGTTTATTTTGGACTAGATTATCAAAAAAGCTAATCTAGATTGGTATAACCTTATGCTCGCATCGGTAACATTGGAGCACGTTATGTCCTATATTATTGTAAGTTTAATTTTTTTTTCACACCATCCCTTTAACGTTATATTTGTTGAAACTTCATAATGACTGTGAACGTTTTCTCGGCATTATCTTTTACGGTAAGGCAATTCTTTTTATAGATAATTATTTTTTTCGATCTACGTTGTATTACTCACCTAACCCTTATCGATATGACTTCATTTATCTTTGTTAATTTATGTCCCTATACTTATCTGGTCAACAAACGTGGGCGCATAACGTACAAACTGATTATGAATCTCTTATGTCACGGTGTTACATTTGTGCGTAGATATTGTAAAATAAAAATTTTCATCATATTGGACAAAAAACAAAACAAAAAATCAATATGTCTCGTGATCGGACATCGAAGTCAGTGGGGGGTGCCTGTTTGGGACATCTCTAATTATACTAACTACATACCCTCTCTCGACGTGCGATTTGTTTATTATTATTCAATGACGTTTTATAACTTCTTCTTCCTCAAGTAATCCTTTATAGGCGATTCTTTTTTAAGTGGTCTTGAGTCTTTTCGAGATCTATCGTGTCAATTAGATCTCTTAACCTACGCGCTTTTGGATTTCACTTTCCTTATTAAACTTGTGCCCTTTAATGTCAATTACCGAGAAACATAACACTATAATATCATATGGCAGTGTGTGGTGCTCTTTTAGCGTCGATATCAAAAAAATAATAATCAAGATTGGAAAAAAATATTTTTCGATCGGAAGTCGGAGTCAGCGTTTCAATCTAGCAACATTTTATAATTCAAATTGGTGCACTAACTACTACCTCCTCTTGTAAACGTTACATTGTGAAGATCTTCAAATAACAATAACTTATTTCTCGAAGGTATCTATAGAGTCATTCTTTTTAAGTGTTTATTTTTTGAGTTTCTACGTTGGTAAACTCATCCCTTTATAGATCGCGATTTGACTCCCTTTTTCCTGTATATTTTTTACTATGTTATGGGTAAAAAGATCGATAAATGTTATAGACTATAATTCTATGTTAGTTGCTTTTTTGCGCAAATATTGAGAATATCATCGAGATTGGATAAAAGAATGCCCGCTTGAACTCCATACATATTAACACTATAAAATCTAGTAGTTGGTTTTTTTTTTTTTTTTTTGTCGTAAATATTTGAGAATAATCATCAGATTCGGAAGAAAAAAGTGTCCAGTATCGATCTGACATCAGGTCATGCGTATTATTGTCCTTCTTTGAAGCTCAAATTTCACATCTACCTCTCTTTTCATTAATAACGTTACAAATTGATTAATACTAAGCAATGAACCGTAACTTTTTGTTTTGTCTGCGAGGTCTTACTTTGGGGGGCGATTCTTTTTTAAAGAAAAGTTGCCTTTTCGAGATCGTACGTATTAAACCTCAATTTCCTTAATTATCCGATTTGACTTCATTTCATTTTTTTTCTATAATTTTTGGGCCCTATATTATGGTCGAGAAAACTGAGAGAAAATTAAACTATGATGTCGCTTATTGCAGTGTGTGTGTGTGTGTTGTAGCGTATATTATCAAATATATCATCAGATAATAATCATATCATCTGTATTCGAACATGTAGCACGATTTTATGTCTCGATTGTGCCGAAGTTCTAAATCTTTCAAGCCAGACTACCTTGCTATAAAAGACGTTCACATTTGTTGATATTTCAAATAACCGTAAACTCTTTGGTCTCGCAATTTATCTTTTGAGGCGATTCTTTTTTTAAAGTGTGCTGCTTATTTTATAGAATCCCTCATTAAAATCAATCTTTTATGATCCATGTGACTTTCATTTTCTAATATTTGGGCCATATAGATGGTCCAAAAACCGATAAACCTTAAAAACTATAAGCAAAACCTAATGACAGTATGTGGTGTTGTTTTCGTGTATAAATCAAAACATAAAATCGATTGGAAAAAAATACCTCATCGGACATCAAGAGATCATTTAATGTCTCGATTGAAGTGCAAATTTACAACTACCCCTATAAAGTTAACATTATTGTGAAACTTCAATGAGCGTAAAATCAATTTTCAGCTCGAATTATCTTCTAAGAGACGATTCTTTTTAAACAATCTCTCATTTTTGTGATTCTACATAGTAAGGCTGGGGGAAGAGGGAGGGGGGGGGGGGCATTCCCTTTATGTCCGATTTTACTTCATTTTTTTCCTTATAATTTTGCCCTATATATGGTCAAAAACCTTATAATTATAAAACTATAAATCCTTTGGCAGTGGTGTGATGTTTTTTTTTTTTTTTTTTTATGCGCGTCAAATATCAAAAAACATATATTATATTGGAAAAGCTATCGCCGTCTAGATCGACATCGTAGGCCCGTTTATCGTCCGTTTGAAATTCAGATTTGTCAGTTCATCACATACTACGTCACTTTAATGTTACAATCATTTGTTGGAAACTTCAATTATTGTAACTTTCTCCTCTTCCCTCGGTATCTTTTGGAGGTGCTTCTTTTTTTAAAATTGCTTATATTTTTGAGATCTACGTATTAAACACTATCCCTTTTTCCGATTTGACATTCATTTTTTTCTTATAATTTTGCCTTATATATGATCAAAAACCGATAAACTTAAAACTATAAATGTTATGACAGTGTGTGGTGTGTTTTTGCATAGAAATCGAAAACATAATCAGATTGGAAAAGAATCGCCTCAATCGGACATCGTAGGCATGTTTTATGTCCGTTTGAAGTTCAAATTTTCACAACTACCGTATAACGTTACATTTGTTGAAACTTCACATGACCGTAAATTTTTCCTCAAGTATATTTTAGAGGCGATTCTTTTTTTAAAGTTTCTTATTTTTTCGAGCTCTACATGGTAAACTAAATCCCTTTATCTGATTTGACTTTTATTTTTCCTTATAATTTTTCCCTATATATTTGTCAAAAACCGATAAACGTAAAACTATAAATCCTATGACAGTGTGTTGTGTTTTTTTGCGTAGATATAATAAAATAATCAGATTAAAAAAATCATCTCGATCGGACATTGGAGGAACGTTTTATGTCCATTTGAAGTTCAAATTTTCACAACTACTCCTTTAACGTTACATTTGTTGAAACTTCAAATAACTGTAACTTTTTGCTCGAGTATCTTTTTGAGGCGATTCTTTTTTTAAAATTGCTTTTTTTTAGATCTACGTATTAAACTCAATCCCTTTATCCGATTTGACTTTCATTTTTTTCTTATAATATTTCTCTATATATGGTCAAAAATCGATAAACTTAAAACTATAAATTCTATGACAGTGTGTGGTGTGTGTTTTCGTAGAAATCGAAAACATAATCAGATTGAAAAAAAATTCCTCGATCGGACATCAGAGACACATTTTATGTCCGTTTGAAGTTTAAATTTTCACAACTATCCCTATAACGTTACATTTATTAAAACTTCAAATGACCGTAACTTTTTCATCGAGTATCTTCTAGAGACGATTCTTTTTTAAAAGTTTCTCATTTTTTTGTGATCTACATAGTAAACTCAATCCCTTTATCCAATTTTAATTTCATTTTTTCCTTATACTTTTGCCCTATATATGGTCAAAAACGAAAAAGGTAAAACTATAAATATTATGGCAGTGTTTTTTTTTTTTGCGTTGATATCGAAATATAATCAGATTGAAAAAAACATCTTAATGGATATCGGAGGCACGTTTTATGTCCGTTTGAAGTTCAAATTTTCATAACTACCCTTTAACGTTTTATTTGTTGAAACTTCAAATGACTGTAACTTTTTCCTCGAATATCTTTTAGAGGCGATTCTTTTTTTAAAGGTTATTATTTTTTTGAGATCTACGTGGTAATTTCAATTCCTTTATTCGATTTGGCTTTTATTTTTTCCTTATAATTTTCAATATATATGGTCAAAAACCGATAAACGTAAAAAATCATATGGCAGTGTGTAATTTTTTTTGTGTAGATATAGAAAAAATAATCAGATCGAAAAAACATATTGCCTCGATCGGACATCGGAGGCACATTTTATGTCCGTTCGAAGTTCAAATTTATTTACAACTAGCCCTTTAACGTTACATTTGTTGAAACTATAAATGATTGTAACTTTTTTCTCGAGCATCTTTTAGAGGCGATTCTTTTTTTATAGTTGCTTATTTTTTTGAGTTCTACGTGGTAAACTCAACCCCCTTATCCGATTTGACTTTAATTTTTGGTATAATTTTTCCCTATATACGGTCAAAAACTGTAAACGTAAAACAATAAATTCTATGAAGGTGTTTTTTAGCGTATATATCGAAAATATCATTAGATTGAAAAAAAATCGCCTCGATCGGACATCGAGACACGTTTTATGTCTGTTTGAAGCGCAAATTTTGACAACTACACCTTTAACTTATATTTGTTGAAATTTCAAATAACCATAACTTATTCCTCGAGTATCTTTTAGAGGCGATTCTTTTTTTGAAGTTGTTTAGTTGTTCGAGCTACGTGGTCAATTTAACCCCTTTACCCGATTTGACTTTTATTTTATCATTATAAATTTGCCCTATATATTGTCAAAAACCGATAACGTAAAACTATAAATCTAATGGCATTGTGGTGTTTTTGTGTGTAGATATTGAAAAAATAATTCGATTGAAAAAAAATGCCTCGATCGGACATCGAGGACACGTTTTATGTCCGTTTTAAGTTCATATTTTCACAACTACCCCTTTAACGTTACATTTGCTGAAACTTCAAATGACCGTAACTTTTTTATCAAGTATCTTTAAGAGGTGATTTTTTTTTTAAACTTACTTATTTTTTTGAGATCTACATAGTAAACTCAAACCCTTTATCCGATTTGACCTTCATTTTTTCCTTATAATTTTGCCCTATATATGGTAAAAACCGATAAACGTAAAACTATAAATTCTATGGCAGTAGGTGGTGTTTTTTTAACGTAGATATAGAAAAAATAATCAGATTGAAAAATAACAATCGCCTTGATCGGACATCGGAGTCACGTTTTATCCATGGCAGCCACGAGCGAACGCACATTCAACTAATGTGATCTACCTTAAGAATTATTCTATTTCTTCACTTCATTTCTAAATAATGCTAATTCAACACAAAATTGGAATTTTGGTTTGATGTTAATATTTTGAAGTTGATGTTTTGTGATTTGAGCTTGTCAATCTGGTATAACTGTTTCAGCTTGTTTGAACAAATTGGCATAAAAAATGTTGTGTTAGAAAAAGAATACTGTTGTGGCTATTTGAGGAAAGAAATTTGGATAATTTCTTAATAAGAGCCTGTAAATGCGGATATATGCATTAAAAATGGTGTGATTTTATTTTGTGGTTTCCCGACTTATTATAGAGGTTCTCATAGAGTTCTTTGTGGAAAAAAGATTACGTGATACGGGGCACCAGATTGGTATGTTTATAGACGAATTTGGGTAATTCCTAAAAAAACGAATGTAAATGTGGAATTAGGTGTTACATAGCATATACTCGAAAAATAAAAAAATTCAGTAATTCCTAAAAAAAGGCCTTTAATGCGGAAATAAATGTTTAAGATGAGTATACGTGGTGGTTCCAACTCATTACAAAAGTCCTCATAATTTTTTTGAGTTTTTTTTTTGGGGTGGTCTGGGGCTAATACACGAAAAATTGAGGAATTTGGGTAGTTCCTAAAAAAAGTGTAAATGCGGATATATGCGTGAAAAATGGTGTGAAAATATGTGGTGGTTCTCCAAATCATTACGGAAATCCTCATAAAATTTCGTGGAAAAACAATGGGTGCTCTGAGGCACTTGATCCATGCGCTACACGAAAATATGAGGAATTTGGTGATTTCTATAAAAAAGACTGTGAACGAGGAAATAGGCATTAAGAAAATGGTGTGAATATATGTGATGTTCCTAATTCATTATGAAGACCGCCATAAATTTTTTTGACAAAAAGAAATTGTGCTCCGAGGTGCCAAACCCATATGCTAATAAATACACAAAAATCTAGAAATTTATGTAATTCCTAATTATAAATGCGGAAATAGGTGTTAAAATGGTGTGAATACAAGTGGTGGTTCCCTAACTCATTTCGAACGTCAACATAAAATTTTTTGAGAAAAACAATTAGAGTGCTTCGATTAGCATGATCCATAGGCTAATAATACACACGAAAATCGAGGAATTCGACTAATTTCTAAAAAATGGCCTGTAAATATGGATATAAACGTTAAATTAGTGTGAGTATATATGGTAGTTCCCCAAAACTATGATCCAGACACTATATGAGATTTCTATAAATTAACATTAGTACTACTTTACACCATTTTTTTGGGTCGGGCTTCTTATATCTAAACGGTCCTCAACTTAGAAAATTGAACTTCTTTTCCCTTTAAAAAGTTGCCATACCAGTATGCAGAAAGCTTTGGATACCTTTTTAATTCTTTGTCATCCAAATCTACATAGTATAATCCATAACTCATTACATATCCACCAAGTAACTCCAAACCATCTGAGAAGGACCGCTCGAAATACCCTCTAGTATTCGATCCATTACTGCATTATCACAGAGAGTGAGCAAAAGAAAAGCTTTGAACAAAGCCGATAGATACAGTCAAAACTAGTGTTAGAGGGTAGATAAACAACTCAAGGACACTCCCAATGTACGCATGTATATTCTATCCTGGCATGTCATTTAGTTGTTCCCATTTTGTAGATTCTTTTGACCTGCCAAAGCAAATACATTGTAAGCATTATGTAATAATTTTACATTTAGGAATTTGAAGAAAGAGTAAACAAGGATAACATGCTTGCAGGATAAAAATCCTTATTTAGCAAGCGTTTAGTCTAGCAATGGTGTGATAGTCCACTTAATGTGTATTTAAAGTAATTGAAATTTAATGATGAAACGCCAGTAGAAAATGTTCCATCTTTTGAGTAATTTCGCTCAAGATATTTGGATTTAATCTTGTAGCATCCCATAACTAGATAATCTCGGGGACGCCTTAACCTTAGATTCGGAATAAGAGAAGCTAAAAAACTTCATCTATTTGAAAAACCACACCATATCAAAAGCTAGTGTATAACAAGCATTTTGTTTATATGAAATGAACCTAAAACATAGGTTGTAAAAGTCAGAAACTGGATGTGCATAAATCAAAAGAGAGGGACGCGTTGGCAAGATCACCAGTTTCTTGAATGTCGAAAGGTAGGTTTCCATAAACTTCTTAATTACAACATCATTTTCATAGCTATAAAGCACCATCATTTTTGGTGATCTGAAATATGGATGTGATTTTTGCCGAACATTTACATGGACGTCCGTTAAAATCTTATCTATAGTCTATGGAGCTAGTTGGTCACCACGGTTAAAACGACCTATTTTAGAGGTCAAACGATCCGCAGAGTAGGTAAACCCCCTTATTTCACCAATTTTTGTGTGATATATAGTTCACCATCTTTTTTGGTGATATGGAAATTCGACGTCTTTTTTACCAAAAATTACATGTATGTCTGTTAAGATCTTAGCAATGGATACATTTGATCACCGCGGCGAAAACGACCCATTTTCAAGGTCAAACAGGTCCCAAAGCATAGTAAACCTCCCATTTTACCGATTTTCGTGTGCTATAGTCTATGGGATTTCAGGTGATCTATAATTCCGACATGATTGCTTAAAATTTACATGGATGTCTATTATCTATAGAGCCAGTTTGTCACCACAACAAAAACGATCCATTTTCAAGGTCAAACGAGCCCCAGAATAAGTAAACCCTCCAATTTGTCGATTTTAGTAAGCTATAGTCCTTTTTTTGTGTTCCAAAATTCCAACGTCATTTTTGCCAAAAATTTACATAGACGTTTATTAAGACATTAGCTATGGAGCCAGTTGGTCACCACGGCCAAAAAGACCCAGTTTAGAGGTCAAACAAGCCTAGAGCAGGTAAATCCCCATATTTTGTCAATTTTTCGTGTGCTATAGTCCACTATATTTTCATTGTAAAATTCTAACGTCTTTTTTTCCAAAAAATTACATGTACGTCTGTTAAGACCTTACCTATGGAACTGATTGGTCACCACAGCTAAAACAATCTATTATCAAGGTCATACGTGCCCTAAAGTAGGTAAATCCCCCATTTTCCCAATTTTTCTGTGATATAGTCCATGAGATTTTTTAGTAATCTGAAAATCTAACGTGATTTTTATAAAAAAATTTACCCGGACGTCTGTTAAGACCTTATATATGGAGTTAGGTAGTCACCACGGCAAAAACGATTCATTTTCAAGGTCAATCAAGCCCAAAGCAGGTTAACCCCAATTTTTTCGATTTTCATGTGCTAGTCCACCATTTTTTTGGTGATCCGAAATTCCAACGACATTTTTTTAAAAAATTTACATAGACGTCTGTTAAGACCTTAACTATGGAGTTAGTTGGTCACCATAACCAAACGACCCATTTTAGAGGTTAAATAAACCAGAGCAGGTCAACCGAGCAGGTAAACCCCCCATTTCGCCAATTTTCATATGCTATAGTCTACCATCTTTTTTGGTGATCTAAAATTCAGATATTTTTTTGCAAAAAGTAAGGGGATGTAAATCCGTAAGACCATTAGTTAATGGAGTAAGCAGTTGGTCACCACGACCAAAATGACCTATTTTCAATGTACAATTATCCCAAAGTAGGTACAACCCCTATTTATGATTTGTGTGTTATAGTAATGAAAAATTTTTGGTTATCTAGAATTCAACTGATTAGTTGACTCGTTCATGGACATCCATTAAGACGGTGATTCAAAATTCTAACGTCATTTTTGCCGAAAATTTACAAGGATGTCCGTTAAGACCTTAACTTTGGAGTCAGTTGGTCACTACAGCCAAAACGACCTATATTAGAGGTCAAGCGAGCCTTAAAGCAGGTAAACCCCTTATTTTTCCAATTTTAGTATGTTATAGTCCACAATCTCTTATGGTGATTAGGAATTCCGATGTCTTTTTAGCTGAAAATTTACATGTACGTACGTTAAGACCTTATCTATGGAGTCAATTTTTCATCATGACAAAAAGGACCCATTTTAAGGTCAAAAGAGACTTAGAGCAGGTAAACCCATATTTTGCCAATTTTCATGTGCTATAATGCACCATCTTTTTTCGTGATCTAGAATTTCCATGTAATTTTTGTCGAAAATTTACATTGACGTTCGTTAAGACCTTAGTTATGGAGTCAGTTGGTCATCACGATCAAAATGGTCCCCCATTTGAGGCAAATGAGCATTAGAGCAGGTCAATTTTCCCATTCAACCAATTTTAGTGTGCTATTAGTTCCACCATCATTGTTGGATGTCCGGATTCTGACGTCCTTTTTGCCCAAAAATTACCTGACGTCTGTAAGACTTATGGACATTCCAACCCAAACACCAAATTTTACAAACTTTTAACCCACTGCACCAAATTTAACACCAAAAAAGAATCTTTTTTTATCTCTTCATTATTATATAATTATTTCTTATTTAATATTTCATTTATATTTTCTTATTTCACAAAACAATTTTTTTCAAAATATTCACCATATATAATTAATATTATTTTCTTTTTATAGTCGTTTAATATAAAATTATTTTGTACCATAATTTTAATTAATATAAATTGCTAGAAAATATTAAAACATTATAATAATATGGATAATACAGATAAAAGTGAAATAATTAATGAAAATACAATTCAATACACATACATAATTGAAAAGTTGTATTTTAAAAATGCTAAATAATATTTCAACTTTAAATACATACATCATCATTATGGTGCGCTCCCATACAAATTGCTCTAGTAATGCATTACGTAGTTCAAATGAGGTTTTGTCCTGTATTTATTTCATCGTGCTTAAAAATGGTTTTGTTGTGAAAAATTGATGATTTTATCTTTGGCATTTCTACGCGGAGTTGGACTTCTGACACATCTTTAAAATGGTGAATTTAAGATACGTTTTCATCCTCAATTGTATTATTTGCTTAAAAATTTTATATGTTGCATTTAATTTTTTATGAAGGTAGGTTTAATTATATATTTATAGTAGAATTAATATAAAATTTAATTTTCTTATAAAAATGTCATATATATTATATATATATATATATATACTATATATATATATATATATATATAAATTTATTTATAAAAAATCTCAATTTAATATCTAAATCAATTTTATAAAGAATATTATAGAAAAATAATTAAATGTATAAGAAATTTCCATTAAAATATCAAATTTATGTATGTTTAATTAAAAGTTTGTATATGTTATTAATTTATATATTCAAAAGTTAATGTGAGTGTGATAATAATGTCACACCAAATTCGGTTGCTGCTGTAACACTATTTTACACACCAAATTGGTGTGAATAAGTGGTGTGGGGTGGAGCTCAAAAAACTAAATTGTACACCAAATATAGGATTGAATTAGACTTGAGTGCAATTCCTTTTAAAAATAATACTTGTTTTAGATATAATCTTGAATATTACATTTATTAGCAATATAAAAACAAAAAAGTAGATTTTATTGGATTTTTCTTCTCTCGACTCTTTTATTTTCTCATCTTTTTAATTTTTTATCGTTCTCTCGCTCCTTTCTTTTTGTTGCCCTTTCTCTCTTACACTTTTTTATAATTGTTTTTTTGCTTTCTCTTTGCTGATCTCTCTATATCTTGCTTTTTTAAAAATTATTTTTATTTTTTACTTTCTCTTTGATCCGCTCTCTCTCTTTTTCTGTTGTTTTTTTCATTTTGTTTTTCTTTTCATTTTCTATCGTACAGTAGTCAATAATCGTAGAATGAATAAAATTTGTATCAGTAATTAATTAAATAAATAAATAATTTAATCACAACAAATAAAGAGACATAACAAATTGCAAAATGAATGAATTAAACTTGAATTAAAAATATATTACACACATATCAAAGTTAAATTAAAAATGTATTAACCACAATGATTTATAGAGTAAATTAAACTTTTATTTATAATTAATTAAACAAGTAATTCAACAATGACAAATAAATCAAAAAATTGCAAAATAAATTCAGTTGCTTTTAACATGTATTACAACAAATTAAAGTTCACTTAGAATAGAAAAGGTACGAATAATGAAATGTAATTTGTAATTAATAAAAGACAAGTAACAGTCTATAAACTGAACTAAACTCATATCTATTCAGGCAATAAAAACTTATACCATATGTATCTTATTAAATTATTTCTTTTATCACTAAGAAAAATGAGGATTGTTGCAATATGGTCAAAAATATATTGTGCCATGTCTTATAAAGTATTACTAGTGTGTTAATATAATTTATTCGTTGTAGTATCCGTTAAAAAAAGTGAAGTGGGCAATACATAATTTTTATTTATAAAAGGTTAGTATTCATGGAGTAAAACATGTTTTATAGGGTCTTATAAATACTTTTTATTGGTATCCACTAAGAATGGAGTGATGTTTGAATATGTATTAAAATGTATTGGCATGTATAAAAATGTACTTATAAGTGGTGCCTAACTTATGTATTTGATATCATTAAAAAGGTAGTGAAGTTTGCAATATGTATTATAAATGTAGGATGTGTTGTTCATGATTTTAATACATTTTTAATACAATTATAAAACATATCTAATACAACTTTAATACAAATGCGATATTGTTCTGTAAACTTCATCATTTTCGAGCTTCAATCTAATAATTTTCCTAAAATCAATTCTAAAGTTAACTGAACCCTCAAAAATAAGATATAAACTCCAACGATATTTTTAACTATTCGTAGGAACTGACTATCCAAATTAATTGCAAATGAAAGAGCAGTTAATTATTCGTAAACTAAATAAAACTTGTCTCAACAATTAATTAGATAAGTAATCTGATTGTAACAAATGAATATAAAATAATAAATGCAAACCCAATGAATTAAACTGAAAAAAAATGTATGACACACATATTAAAGTTTAAAATTAGAAGAAGAAAAAATAACAATAAATAAAAAACGTAACTCAACGAAGACAAGGACAATAATCTATAGACAAAAATTAAATTGTATTCTTATAAACCAAAAGATGTATGAGATGTGTCTTGTAAATTATGTTAGTATTTAGTTGTATCACCAAGGGAACATGAGTAGATGTTTGCAATATGTAGTACAATGATTGTACATATGTTATTAAATGTATACAGTGCGTTACTAAATTGTTACTAAATTATTTTTGTTAATATCACGAAAAAAAGTGTAGTGTATTATGTATTATAAATGTATTGTTTGTGAATTTAATACAATTTTAATGCAATCACGAAACATATCGAATATAAATTTAACACAATCGCGATACCGTTTCATAAACTTCACCTTTTTCGAGTTTCGCTCTAAGATTTCTCCTAAAATTAATTATAAACTTAACCAAATTGTCTTAAATTGTGACTATGAAACTTCCAAAAGGACATTTTCAATTACTGAGAAAAACATATCCAAACTAAACACAAATCTCGTAAAATTTCCTAGATTAATTCAAAATTAAAACTTTTATAATGACCATGACAATTGAAAACAAAAAAAAAAGTGAAAATTGAAAGAAAATGTGAAAATGAAAACAAACAAAAAAAAAATTTTTGTGAAAAAAAACAAAAAATGTTTTTGAATTGATAAAAAAAAAAATGAAAAAAAAATTGGAAAAATTGAATGAATGTTTGAAAATGAAAAAATAAAAAAAAAAATGAATAAAAAAAAAAATGGATGAATTTTGAAAAAAAAATTTGATGAAAAAAAAAATGGAAAAAAAAATGATGAAAATGTGAATGAAGGAATGAAAAACATTTTTTGATAATTTTTGAAAAAAAATTGTTTTGAAAATGAAAAATTGTTGAAATGAAATGAAAAAAATTGTTGAAAAAAAAAAAAAAAAAAAACAGTTTGAGAAAAATGAAAAAATTGAATAAAAAAACAAATGTTTGGAAAAATGATGAAATTGAAAGTGAAAAAAGAAAATTGTTGAAAGAAAAATGAAAAATGGGGTTGAAAAAGGAAAAAAGAAAATGAAAGGAAAAAAATGTGAAAAAAAAAAATGAAAGAAAAATGGAAAAAAAAAAATAAATGAAAAAAAAAAAGGATGAAAAAAAAAAAATGAAAAAAAAAAAATGAAAAAAAATGACAAAATAAAAACAAAGAAAATTGAACAAATGAAGTGAAAAAAATTGAATGACTGGCAAAATAGCCTTCTTGTTTTGATGAAAAATGAAAAATTGATGAAAATGAAAAAAAAAAAATAATGAAAATTGAAAATAAAAAAATGAAAAAAATGTTTTGTGAAATTGAAAAATGAAAAACGGAAACTAAAGAACCACTACAAAGGATGGACACCCAAACGACAACGGAAATAAAAAAAACAATCAGGGAAAACAAACTACAAAAAAGACGTTCGGGTGCATCCTTTCAGGCGGTTTCTACTCCACTTTGTCCTGGTGAGGGTTTCTTCCTTTCACCTTCTGGTCGTTTCCCCTGTTTGATTTTTTTTTGATCTCTAGTTTTTTATAATTTTAAAGATTTGAAATTTTAGTTGAGAACATGATATGCTACATTTTTCTAAAATTTTCTATTTCTCTTCTTGTCGTGTTTTTGAATAAAATTAGTGAAATATACTCAAAAACTGATTTAAACAATCATTTAATGAAAAATTAAAAAAAAAAGGAAGATAAAGAATGATACAAGAAGGACAACGAAGAAGAAGAAGAAAAAGGAAGAAGAAGAAAAGGAAGAAGAAGAAAAAAAAAAGGAGGAAGAGAAAAAATAGACAGGGAAAGAGGCGAAGGATTCTAAAAAATTGTGTTTAGTTAAAAAATTATATTGACATAAATGGTAAATATTTTTTAATATTGCATATTTATGTGATTTACCCATGTGAAAATTTGATCTTCAAACAAACATATAACGTGCCTCCGATGTGCGATTGAGGTAATTTTTTTCCAATATAATTTTTTTTGATATCTACGCAAATAAATACCACACACTACCATAGGATTGATAGTTTTATGTTTAATCAGTTTTTTGATCATATATAGGGCAAAATTATAAGATAAAAATGAAAGTCAAATCGGATAAAGGGTTTGAGTTTACCACGTAGATCAAAAAAATAAGAAACTTTAAAAAAAGTATTGCCTCTAAAAGATACTGGTGGAAAAAGTTACGATCATTTGAAGTTTTAACAAATGTAACGTTAAAGGGGTAGTTGTGAAAATTTGAACTTCAAAAGGACATAAAAGTGACTCCGATATCTGATCGAGGCGATTTTTTTCCAGTATGATTATTTTTTGATATCTACGCAAAAAACACCACACACTACCATAGGATTTATAGTTTTACGTTTATCGGTTTTTGACCATATATTGGACAAAATTATAAGGAAAAAATGAAAGTCAAATAGGAAAAAGGGATTGAATTTACCACGTAGTCCTCAAAAAAATAAGCAAGTTTAAAAAAAATTGCCTCTTAAAGATACTAGAGGAAAAAAGTTACGGTCTTTTGAAGTTTCATCAAATGTAATGTTAAAGGGGTAGTTGTAAAAATTTGAAATTCAAACGGATATTAAGCGTGCCTCTGATATCCGATCGAGGCTATTTTTTATTCCAATCTGATAATTTTTTCGGTATATTTGCAAAAAACCACACACTTCCATAGGATTTATAGTTTTACGTTTATCGATTTTTGGCCATATATAGGATAAAACTATAAGGGAAAAAAGAAAGTCAAATCGCATATAGAGATTGAGTTTACCACATAGATCTCAAAAAAATAAGAAACTTTAAAAAAAGAATCGCCTCTAAGATATACTCGAGAAAAAAGTTATGGTCATTTGAAGTTTCAACAAATGAAACGTTAAAAGGGTAGTTGAGAAAATTTGAACTTCAAACGAACATAAAACATGCCTCCGATATCCGATCTAGGATTTTTTTTCCAATTTGATTATTTTTCGATATCAACGCAGAAAAACCACACAATTCCATAGGATTTATAATCTTACGTTTATCAATTTTTGACCATATGTAGGGCAAATTTATAAGGAAAAAATGAAAGTCAAATCGGATAAAGAGATTGAGTTTACCACGTAGGTCTGCGAAAAATAGAATATTTAAAAAAGATCGCCTCTAAAAATATTACTAGAGGAAAAGTTTAAGGTTATTGAAAAGTTTTAATATTGTAAGTTTATTAAAAGGGTAGTTGTGAAAATTGAAACATCAAACAGACATAAAACGTGCTTCGATGTACGATGAGCATTTTTTTTTTTTCAAATCTTATTAATTTTTGATTATCTATTGCCAAAAAAATGCAACACACTTCCATAAAATTTATAATTTTACGCTTATCGATTTTTGATCATATATAGGGAAAAATTATAAGGAGAAATATGAAATTCAAATTGATAAAGTGATAGAGTTTACCGTGAAGATTTTTTTTAAAAAAAGCAACTTTAAAAAAATAATCACCTCTAAAAGATACTCGAGGAAAAAGTTACGGTCATTTGAATTTTCAACAAATGTAAGTTAAAGGGGTAGTTGTGAAAATTTTAACTTCAAACGGATAAAAAACGTGCCTCCGATGTCCGAATGAGGTGATTTTTTTATCCAATCTAATTATTTTTTTGATATGTATACATAAAAACATCATACACTGCCATAGGATTTATAGTTTTACTTTTTTCGATGATCATATATAGGGAAAAATTATAATGAAGAAATGAAAGTCAAATCAGATAAAAGGAATGAGTTTACCACGTAGATCTCGAAATAATAAGCAACTTTAAAAAAGAATTGCCTCTAAGAGATTCTAGAGGAAAAAGTTACGGTCATTTGAAGTTTCAACAAATGTAAAGTTAAAGGGGTAGTTGTGAAAATTTGAACTTCTAAAGGACATAAAACATGCCTCCGATGTCCGATCGAGGCTATTTTTTATTCCAATCTGATTATTTTTTCTATGCAAAAAAATACCACACTTCCATAGAATTTATAGTTTTATGTTTATCGGTTTTTGACCATATATAGGTTAAAATTATAAGGTCAAAATGAAAGTCATATCGGATAAAGAAATTGAGTTTAAGACGTAGATCTCGAAAAAATAAGAAACTTTAAAAAAGAATCGACTTTAAAATACACTCGAGGAAAAAGTTATAGTTATTTGAAATTTCTACAAATGTAACGTTAAAAGGGTGGTTGTGAAAATTTGAACTTCAAATGCACATAAAATATGCCTCCAATGTCAGATCGAGGCATTTTTTTCCAATCTAATTATTTTTTCAGTATATACGCAACAAGCACTACATACTGCCATAAGATTTATAGTTTTACGTTTAACGATTTTTGACCATATATAGGGCAAAATTATAAGGAAAAAATGAAAGTCAAATCGGATGAAGGAATTAAGTTTACCACGTAGATCTCAAAAAAATAAGAATTTTTTTTAAAAATCTCCTCTAAAAGATACTCGAGGAAAAAGTTCGATCAGTTGAAGTTTCAACAAATGTAACGTTAAAGGGTAGTTGTGAAAATTTGAACTTTAAAGGAACAACAAACGTGCCTCTGATGTCTGATCGAGGCGAGTTTTTTTCAATATGATTATTTTTACGATATCTACGCAAAAAAAAAACCTAAAAATGCCATAGGATTAATAGTGTTACGTTTATCGATTTTTGACCATATATAGGGAAAAATTATAAGAAAAAAATGAAAGTCGAATCAGATAAAGGGATTGATTTTAACACATAGATCTTAAAAAAATAAGCAACATTAAAAAAAGAAACCCCTCTAAAAGATACTCGAGGAAAAAGTTACGGTTATTTAAAGTTTCAACAAATGTAACGTTAATGGGGTAGATGTGAATATTTGAACTTCAAACGGATATAAAACGTGACTCCGATGTCCGATCGAGTCGTTTATTTTATCCAATTTGATTATTTTTTCTATGTCTACACAAAAAAAACACCACATACTGCCATAGGATTTATAATTTTACGTTTATCAATTTTTTTACCGTATATAGGACAAAATTATAAGGAAAAAATGAAAGTCAAATCGGATAAAGGGAGTTTAACACGTAGATATCGAAAAAATAAGCAACTTTAAAAAAAGAATCACCTCTAAAAGATACTCGAGGTTAAAGTTACGATCATTTGAAGTTTCAACAAATGTAAAGTTAAAGGGGTAGTTATGAAAATTTGAAATTTACACGGACATGAAATGTGCCTCCGATGCTGATCAAGGCGAATTTTTTTCAATCGAATAATTTTTTTGATATCTACGCAAAAAAAACCATACACTGCCATAGAATTTATAACTTTATGATTATCTGTCTTTGACCATGTATAGGGCAAATTTATAAGGAAAAATGAAAGTCAAATCGGATAAAGGGATTGAGTTTATCACTTAGATCTCAAAAAAAATAATCAACTTTAAAAAAAGAATCGCCTCTAGAGGAAAAAGTTACGGTCATTTGAAGTTTCAACAAATATAACATTAAAGGGTTAGTTGTGAAAATTAGAACATTAAACGGACATAAAACGTGCCTCCGATGTCTGATCGATGCATTTTTTTTTGCAATTTGATTATTGATTCGATATCTTTTCACAAGAAAACACTTCAAACTGCCATAGGATTTGCAGTTCTACATTTATCAGTTTTTCACCATGTATAGTGAAAAATTATAACAAAACATGAAAGTAAAATAAGATTAAGGGATTGTGTTCACCACGAAGATCTCAATAAAATAAGCAATTTTAAAAAAAGAATTCCACCTAAAAGATACTCGAGGAAAAAGTTACAGTCATTTGAAGTTTCAACAAATGTAACGTAAATGGGGTAGCTGTGAAAATTTAAACTTCAAACTGACATAAAACGTGACGCCGATGTCCGATTGAGTCGTTTTTTTATCCAATATGATTATTTTTTCTACTCTACGCAAAAAAAGACCACCCACTGCCAAAAGATTTATAGTTTTACGTTTATCAATTTTTTTTACCATATATAGGGCAAAATTATAAGGAAAAAATGAAAGTCAACTCGGATAAAGAAATTGAGTTTATCACGTAGATTTCAAAAAAATAAGCAACTTTAAAAAAAGAATCTCCTCTAAAGGATAGTCGAGAAAAAATTTACGGTCATTTGAAGATTCAACAAATGTAATGTTAAAGGGATAGTTATGAGAAATTTGAACTTCAAACGGTTATAAAATGTGCCTTCTATGTCAGATAGAGGCGATTTTTTTATAATCTGATTATTTTTTCGACCTATGCATAAAAATATCACACACTACCATAGAATTTATAGTTTTATGTTTATCGGTTTTTGATCATATATTGGTCAAATTATAAGGAAAAAATGAAAGTCAAATCAAACATTTGGATTGAATTTACCACGTAGATATCGAAATAATAACCTTAAAAAAAGAATCGCCTCTAAAAGATACTTGAGGAAAAAGTTACGGTGATTTGAAGTTTCAACAAATGTAACGTTAAAGGGGTAGTTGTGAAAATTTGAATATCAAACGGACATAAAACGTGCCTTCGATGTTCGATCGAGACGATTTTCTTTTGCAATCTAATTATTTATTCAATATTTTTTCACAAAAAAACACCTCAAACTGCCATAGGATTTGCAGTTTTACATTTATCGATTTCTGACCATATATAGGGCAAAATAATTAGGAAAAAATAAAAGTCAAATCAAATAAAGGGATTGAGTTTACCACATAGATTCTCAAAAAAAACAAATAAGAAACTTTAAAACAAAAAGATCCGTTTCTAAAATTACCCGAGATAAAGTTATGTTCATTTGAAGTTTTTCAATATGTCACTGTAATGGGGTCTTGTGAAAAATTTGAACTTCAAACAGACATTCCCTTACTTTTATCCGATGTCCGATCGAAGGCGATGTTTTTTTCAATTCTGATTATAGTTTTTTATATCTAACGCAAGCAACAGCACCCACGACCATAGTATTTAATAGTTTTTACGTTTATCAATTTTGACTATATATAGGGCAAAAATTATAGGAAAAAATAAAAGTCAAATCGAATAATGGGATTTTGTTTACCACATATATCACGAATAAATAAGCAACTTTAAAAAAAGAATCGCTTCTAAAAGATACTCGAGGAAAAAGTTACGATTATTTGAAGTTTCAACAAATATGACATTAAAGGGATAGTTATGAAAATTTGAACTTCAAACAGACATAAAACGAGCCTCCGATGTCCGATCGAGGCGATTTATTTTCCAATCTGATTTTTTTTTTATCTATGCAAAAACACACCACACACAGTCATAGGATTTATAGTTTTACGTTTATCGGTTTTGACCATAGAAAGGGCAAAATTAAAAGGAAAAAATGTAAGTCAAATCGGATAAAGGGATTGACATATCACATACATCTAGAAAAAATAAGCAACTTTAAAAAAAGAATCTCCTCTAAAGATACTCAAGAAAAAAGTTACGGTTATTTGAAGTTTCAACAAATGTAATGTCAAAGGGGTAGTGAAAATTTGAATTTCAAATGGACAAAAAACGTGCCTTCGATGTCCGATCGAGGCGATATTTTTTTCCAATCTGATTATTTTTCTTGATATCTACGTAAAAAAATACCACACACTGCCATAGGATTTATAGTTTTACGTTTATCATTTTTGACCATATATAGGGCAAAATTATAAAGAAAAAATGAAAGTCAAATCGGATAAAGGTATAAAAAATAGGGAAAAAGGTTAAAAATACCATCAACGTATTTCAAATGGTTTAAAAATGCCGTCCTTCTACCTTTTTGTTTTAAAACACCCTCAACATTTTTTTAAGGTTTAAAATTGCTCTTTTTTAACAGCCTGCTGACATGGAGAAAGTGACATGGATTTTCTTTAAACATTTCAAAATTTATGACCTACTGGTCTAAAAACCAATTTCTAAGTGCAAATTCAATTGTGGCAATCCCTGTACGGTTGAAATGATCTTGGCCAAATGGAAAAACTTGCAGATGTAACACAAGGTAGTACTCTGAATTCTTTTTTGGATTACTGATGTTCTAAAGAAAATGCATCAATCTTCATAGATTACTTTAAGAAAATGCATCAATCTTGATGTTGTGAATCTACAGGCACCTGATTTTGGCTAAAAGAAGATAGCATAGACTTCTGAAGTGACTCATAAATGCTTGTGTTTGTCAAGTCAGAAAAGGGAGGTGCTCTGACGATAAGTCCGACACCTGTGTACGGATAAGAACATTTAACCAGGTAGTCTAGAATTTTGATTCAAAGTGCTTGTGTTTTAAGGCAATTATCTTGTGGAGTTGAATATCCCACTTCGTTTGGGAATTGCGTCCACAGTAGTCCTTCTGATCTCTTCATAATAAACTGGATTATGCATAAGTCTGCCAAGTGAACAAGTAAAACTGAGATTGTTAAACGCTAAATTTTATTCATAAGAATCAACTGTCCAACATGAATGAATCCATCATTCTTTCTTTCTCATTTCTTAAAGTGAGAAAAAGTGTACTCGAGGACTTACATTACTTGAACAAAGAAAATCCAGGTCTTACTGTATATAATCGATGGAAGTGGTTCTCTCTTCAAATCAATCATTTTATTAGTTGACGCTCTAGAGTTGGATGCAATTTCGGGTTCCATTGATCTGTTTTCCCCTCAAGTTGCTGTCATAATAACCACATCATTGTCATACAATTTAAATTACAAACATAGAATCACTATACTAGGGTCACGTTTGTACTACCTCAAAACTTTCGTTCAAAGGCTAGCACGCAGCAAAAAGAGAATAGTTTTGCATGCATGCAACTTTTGGCCTAAAGTAAGAAACACTCACACAGTCTGCAACTGAAAAAAGATTGACGAGGGTCTGGCATAATTCTCCTTGATTTTGAAGTGTTCTCCATTACCCCCTCGTGAGCAGAAAAATATAAAGGAGGTGCATAACAAACTCTATGAAACACTTCATTAGATTAACCTGTACGCTCAGATGCAGTGGAGTTCTGCTGAGCAAGTAGGTATATATAGAATCGATGGGCAGGTAAGGAGGATAATAATGTGCAGACAAGGATCGTGCCGGGGGAGTATCAAGAAATAGAGGATCTCGAAGCATGTCACTTAACCAGGGACAGATACACACAGTCAATGTGTTAAGAGATAACAGCGAAAGCAAGGAGAGATGGATACAAAGTCGTCAATGAGCAAGATGAAAACCCCTGTGTGTGAAATCATCTGATGCTGAATGTATTATTGCTCATTCTCTGCCAAACATGAAGCATGTGACAGCAAAATCAAATTAAAGTATCTAAAGACTAATCTGTGATATCACCCGCACATCAAAGCTTGATTGCATTTTCTTAGACATAATCGAGGTTCCATCAGAACAGCAGTAGGTCAAGGAACTTACGAAGTAGTTGAGAGCATTCATGCCAGCGAGTTAGGCAAGGGGCCGTGAATTTATTGTTTTGATCCGAAATCTGCAAGTGATATAGAAATTTTATAGATGGTCCTGATAAATCATAACAAGACAAAGAGATCATATCAGGTAATCTTAATGCTTGTTTGTCCTCCACAGTTCACATCATAGTGTGAGACTTTTTGAGGGTTGATGGAATTGTTTGCCCGTCTAATTAATTCCTGTCACGGAGACGTACATAATATATGTGGTATCTAGGTTAGTAAAAACGTAATCAAAAGCCAAAGAAAAATGGCACATTGTATTAAAATTCCTTAATAAACATGATGGATTTTGGAAATACTTACCCAAACCCCACCTCTAGAGTCCTGCACAAATCCTAATGATAGGGTATTTTTCCGTAGACTACTTATTTCGCGAAATACATCCCCTTGTTCCTTGGATCTCTATTCCCAATATTGAAGAGCCCTCAACATTCTGATCCTAAAATTATAATCCGCTTCGTGATGTATCATCAGTTTGTACAGATTGTATTACTCCTTCACATCGTAAAGAAAGAGTTTGTCACTCGCTCAAAGGGTGATTCCAGTCTGTTATCTGGGCAAGAATTTTATGTTTTCATGTGTATTGTAATGGTTTTGTGTATCAAAACTTCTTATATGATATTAGATGCAAATTCCATATTTGTTCATATCTTCTTTTATTAATCTGTCTTCTTTTTTCCATTCTAGATAATCTAACTCGAGTTAAATTGCTGCAACATTTCTTATCCAGTTATTCATGAGGTCCTTTCTCATTAGTTTTGGAGTGATATTCTGTTTTTCTTTCCTTCTTCTTCTGCAACTTCCAACCATAAACATCATAATAACGAAATAACCTTTTGACCAGATAAAACAAATCACCATACACCTAGCTAAACCATCTTTATATTAGAAAGGTAACACTTTGGAGTCGTTGTTGTCTAACACCATTAATAAGGACCAAAATCAAGCAAAAAACAACCAGTTGTTGAGTCATAAATACGTGTTGTCTAACAACCATTACAGAGTACAAAAATCAGCAAAAACACTAGTTGTTTTGAGTCTTGTTTCATTCCTCTTCTCCTCCTTACATAACACTTAATGGCCTAAAATTCAAAACAAATTTCTACCTCTCCCCTTGCCCCCTATAGGCTTAAGGTTTGCACAATTTTTCTCGCCTTGTAAGCCTTGTAACTTGTTGAAGTCAATTGCCCTTCTTGCCCTTTCCAAGTTACTTTTTTTGGTGAAATGGAAGGTGTTCGGCATTGAGATACCATTATGATCTCCCTTGGTAAAGTTATCTTTATTTTTTTTCTTTGTTGGGTTTAGCAAGTGTGAATGGAAAGAAAAGAGAGTAATATCAAAAGTTGAAGAACTACTTGGAGGACAATGAAAAGTCTTGCAAAGTGGGCAAATGAAAATTCTTTCTTTGGATTTGGATGTGGATTTGGCAAATGATGTGATTGATAAATTTTTTGGACAAAATTTAGTTATCAATGTTTTGTTAAATCAAATCAACCCTGTTAATTTAATCTCTTATAATTTGCGGGTAACGGTAACATTCCGAAAAGTCGTTCCTTTTTTTTTCCGAAAGTCGTTTACTATGCCAAAAAAGTAGTTATTCTCCTAACAGACCCAATTTTTTATAAAAGTTGTTATTTTTTCCAAAAGACACAACTGTCTGATAAAATGGGTCTGAAACGATTTCACGACAGACATGTCCTTGCTGAAAATGTCTATAAAAGAAAGTCCTTTTTTGATTTCAAAATTAAACACACTTAAATTTTTTCTTTCCTGCATTTATTTTTCTCTCAATAACTCAAAGTGTCGATCGACTGAGTCTGTGGTGACTTTTTCTGTTCTTCAGTCTTTGAGTTTAAAGAAGTTGAGGTAACGCTATTTTTCCTGTAACAGAGTTTAATCCGTTTTATATCTTATGAGAAATTACCATAACCTGGTACAGTGAGGGGATTAAATTTCTTTTCCTAAGGACACACAATAGTTTCTGTGGACTCGGATTATTCTTGTATTTTAAATTTTTTTTCTTCTTCATCTTGTTTTTGTTTCTGTTCCGTAACTTATAAAAATAAAACCAGGTTTATTGTTATGGAATAACAATCTTAAGAATTTACATTTATGTATTTGAAGTTTCTGGAAGATGAAAACCTTTATTGGTTTTTCTTACTCTGCTTAATTTTTAAAATTCATAGATTCACGATTAAAAGAACATAAAAACTTTAATCTTACACAGATCATACAATTTTGTGTAAAGATTTGTTCTTAACTTTTTAGTAATTTTTAAATACTTAATTTTAATCTGCCATTTGTGCACAAAAAAAAGACTAATTCCCGGCAAAACAAATGCTGGAACAGTAAGTGCTGCAAAACAACGGTGCACATAATTGTCCAAATGCTGCCTTAAGCACCGGCTGAGAACCTGCAAAGTTTTTCTGGAGTTCGACTTTAAGAGAATGGCAACACAAGATGTTCTTCCATCTCACTACGTTTTGAGTCTCGCAGAAGTTCATCCAATGAGAATGTTCCTGTTATGGTCAGATGACTTCCGGCTGATGAACGATTTCTTGGTAACAGAAGCAGGCAACACTCAATTTTTTGTGTAAAAATTATTTTGAGTGGTCTGCAATATGATCTGTACAAAATGTGTCCGCAATGCCAAAAACCTCCAAAGAACTCTGGGATGCTTTAGAAAGAAGTACAAAACAGAAGTAGTGCCGGAATGAAAAATTGCATTGTTGGCAATTTCTTGACTATAAGCTGATAGACAAAGACTGTCCTCCACCAAGTTCAAGACTTGCCGGTCATCTCCATGATCTCCTTGGCTGAAGGTATAAATTTATTTAAGCCTATGTTTAGAATAATAAGTTTTCCCTTAATAGTCACATAACCTTTAATGTTGGATTGGATTGTGAGATGCTTTTCAAGGGTCTGCAATTATTGAAAATTTACCTCCATTGTGGGAAGGGACTTTAAAACTATTTGAAAACACAAACCGCAAGGAGATGACTGTTGCAGATCTCATGTAAGGTTGAGAATCGCAGAGGATAATAATCCTGCAGAAAGAGGTCCACGTGGTATTCAGCAATATCTGGAGTCAAATGTTGTTGAAGAGATCCACGAAAATTCAAGAAAAGAAAGACAGCATCTGGTCCAAAAAGCATCCTCCGAATAAGAAAATTCAATGGGAAACTGCGTTAATTATGTAAACATGGTCATAGGGCTAATTAATGCCGGGGTCTAAGAATGCAAGAAAAAGAAAGATCACGCAAACTTGGCTGAATCCAAAGGAGAAATGGGTGATCTCTGTTCAATGCTTTCAGAATGTAACTTGGTTGGAAATCCAAGACGATGGTGGTAGATCTGGTGCCTCCTGCATTTTGGGGTGCGAACAAAGAACTTTTTTCATCATATCTCCAGCAACTTACCGATGAAAATTGTTTATGGCAAACTTCAACTCCTCAGCTGTTGCAAAGAGGTGGAAGGACCTGACACAGTCCTATTAAGATGACATCAGCCAAGGTGGTGACTTTGAATAGGTCCTCATGGTTCCGAATTGAGAAACTTTAGTTCATTCCAGTTCTGACCAAGAATGGATTTAAATGTGTATTTGTTTCTGATAACGTAGTAGTAAGCACAAATGATATGTAGTATGAAAAGGCTACCTTAGTGATGGCCTTTTTCAAACTCAATGTAATTGTCAAGTTGAATATGAAATAAAGAGTTTGCTTCTTCTTACTTTTCTTGGTTTGCTAAATATTTATGGCATGAACGTTTGGGACACGTTAATATACAAAACCTTGTCAAAAACCTGATTAACTTAAATATTTTGCCAAAATTTGAGGCAATAAAGCAAAATTGTCAATTTGTGTTTGAATCTAAGTATGCTAAGCAATTTCTTATAAATCTTGTTGAAAGGAATTCAATCCCTTTAGAATTGCTTCACACTGATATTTTGTGACATGAAGTCAAAACAAACGATCCGTGGTGGAAAGTCTTTCATAACTTTTATTGACGATTGCACAGATATTTTTATTTTATGGCTATTTGCGAAAAATTAAGGATGAAGCACTAGATGCATTTATGCAATAAAAACTGAGTTGAAACTCAGTTAGATACAAAAAAAAAAAAATCAAATGAATCAGAAGGTGACAGAGGTGAGAATCTGAACTCCATTTGCAAGAAATATGTTTTAGAAACGGCATAATCCATCACCTACTTGCTCTCTAACTGCTCCCTACACTCCTCAGTCCTAATGGAATTGCAAATGTAAAAAATCGAACTTTAAAAGAAATGATGAATGCATTACTTATAGTTTCAGATTTTAACGCACAGAAGTTTTGGGGGGAAGCTTCTCCTTACAGCAAATCAGATACTTAACAGAGTGTCTCACTCAAACAAATGTATGCCATATGAGAAATGGGAAAGTAGAAAAACCAATTTGAAATATTTCAAAGTGTGGGGGGTGTCTAGCCACAGTCCCAAGTTCCATACCTAAGAGGGTAACAAATAGGACTAAGACGTGGATTGTGTATTCTTTGAATATGCCACAAACAGTAAGGCATGTCCGATTATTTTGGTGTCATAGTCTGAACATGCCCGTATATTTCATGATAATACGGTAATGGAACCATAGTGCTAATTTTTTTACCGATCTATCCGTATAAAACTAGAATTGAGTCTCTAGTGGGGGGCCTCTAAAAACCCCAGAGAAGAACCAAAATAGAATGAACAAAATGAAGAAAGTCCAAGACGCCGTACGTCACACGACATCTCTTCATTTTGTCAGATTTTTTTAACATTTCTCTTGAATGATCTCAACATTCAAGTAAGCAATGTTGTCTTAGCGACTCAACCTCTGGAATGAGGCTGTTAATATTGAAATTGAATCATCCTTAAGCCAATCAGACTGTGGGAGTTGTTTGATCTTCCTCCAGGGAACCCACCCTTGGGTTCAAAATGGATCTTTAAAAGTGATATGAAGAACGTGGAGACTAGTTCCCAATATAAAGCAAGACTTGTTGTCAGGTTTTTAGACCAAACAGAAGGTCCCTTGATTATTTTGATACATACTCGCCAGTGACTAGGATTACATCAGTTCGATTTAATTGCATAGCTGCAGATATAGGTCTTGAAATTCATCAAATGGGATTGTGAAACCAGCTTTCTTAATGGAGAGCTTGAAAAGGAAATTTACATAGAACAACCTGAGGGTTTTGTAGTTCCGGTACTGAAAGAAAGTGGTGCAAACGTTATTAAGTCACTTAATGGGCTAAAACAAGCACCACAACAATGGCATGCAAGTTTGATCAAACCATGTTTGTCAAATGGGATTTTAAGATCAATGAATGTGGATAAATGTGTTTACATTAAGATACTCCAAATCAGGAAGTTATTTTAAAATGCTTATAGTAGATGATATGCTTATAATGAGCAAAACATTGCTACTATAAAGCTACAAATGTATGCTTGCTAGTAGTTTTGATATGAAAGATTTTAGGGTTGCTGATGTGATTATTAGGAATAAAAATGAATTTTAAACTCCTAACGGTTCCTAGCTTTGTCTCCAAACTCATTATATTCAAAAGATACTTGAAAAACTTTCAAATTTTTGCTTTTAAAAGGCAAAGACTCCATTGATGTTACAATCTTCATCTGTGCAAATAATAAAGTGCGAAGGTCATTCTCAATTAGCATGCTAGCGTAATGTGGGAGCTTAATGTAAATGTCATAATTTTACACACGACCTACATAGCTTGCGCTAACCTAAACTGAGTTCGATAAACCAGTAATCTTATCATAATCATGTGCAATAAAGAAGAGTTTTGGGATACTTAGTGACACTTCACAACTATGCTTTACTTACAAACAGATATCCAGCCGTTCTCGAAGATATAGTGATGCACATATGATTACTTGGTTCAACTAAACTAAAAACAAAATCCCACAAGTGGATACCTTTTTACATTTGTGGATGGAGCATAATCTTGGAAAAATCACTCCAAACAAACGTATAAGAGCTGTCTACAAGGAGTCTGAATTCATTTGCTTTTAGACAAGGCAGTGTGAGAGCTGACTGAATGGCTCCGTCATTTCTTATGAAGATTTCCATTTTTGACCCCAACCAATGGCCCCTATATGCCTAATTGTGATATCAAAGCTGCAATAGGAGGGCCTGGAAGGCATTATGTATATAACGGCAATCCCTCGTCACATAAGACAAGACAATACTCTGTGAGACAGTTACCTCTCTAAGTGGAATTATCATAATCACAATTGACTATACTTATGTGAAGTCAAAAGATAATGTGGTCGGATTCCACTTACAAAAGGCCGAAATAGAGAGGGAGTTGAGAAATCATCGACGGGAATGGGACTGGCTGAGAGACAAGTCATCGTGGCGGTAACTCTCCTAAAAGACTTGGAGTCCCAAGACCCTAGGTTCAAGGCGATAAATTAAGTCATTTGATGCGGTTCAACATTGTCCAAAGAAAAAAATATTATTATATATTATTTTTATGGCCATTCTCATATGCGACAATGTTTAGTAACCAGTATAAATACATACGGGAACTTTTTATTGGTTTCTAATTTGATACAGTGAATATCAAATGGTGTATCTATGGATAACACAATTTAGAAATCACCTATGAAGTGTGAAGGGTAAGCCTCTTCCAAGGAGGAATCCTGTACAGAGCCGTTCTTAAGCACTTACTATCCAAGATGTGTCATGGCTGGAACGAACAAAACAATGAGAATTAGAACCGTTCAAAGGGTTGATTGTGTTACATATATTCTATGTATACATCAAAGCTCGACGGTTCAAAGATATCAAATCTACCGATTGACCGAGTATATCCGAGATATGTTCACCTACGAAAAGTTTTTAAAGGGAACCTACTTATCCAGATGCGATTACCTTTACCTACAAGACACCAAATTTTTTTTTCATGGCAATATGTTTTAACAATAGCCTTCCCCCATCTGTGGTGGATTGTTGGGTTTTTTAGCAAGTGTGGAATGGTAAAATTAAAAGAGAGGATTCAACAGTGAGGAACTACTGTTGGTGACAAATGAAAAGTCATTTGCCAAGTGCAAATGAAAAGTCATTTCTTGTTCTTTGGATTTGGCAATGGATGTGCTTGAAATTTTTTTGGACAAAATTTATTTAATCATTTTTTGTTAAATCAATAAATCCGTTTAATATTATCTCTTTATCAAATTGTCGGGTAACGGTAACATTTTCGAAAAGTCGATTACTTTTCCGAAAAGTCGTTACTTGTTTGTTCCAAAAAGTATTTATTCTCCTAACAGACACAATTTTCGAAAAGTTGTTTATTTTTTTTTCCAAAAGACACAATTTCTGGATAAAATGGGTCTGAACAGATTTTCACTGAACATACATGTTCCCTTGCTGAAAATGGCTATAAAGGAAGTCATTTTTTGATTTTTTCAAACACTGAAAATTTTTCTTTCCTGCCTTTATTTTTCTCTCAATAAATCAAAGTGTCATCCGACTGATCTGTGTGACTTGGTTGCTGTTCTTCAGTTCGTTGAAGTTAAAGGTTGAGTTACCCCGCTATTTTTGCGTTAAACAGGTTTTTAATATCCTTTTAAATCTTGGGAGAAATTAAATCCATAACCTTGGATAGCAGTGATGGGATTATATTTCTTAAGCAACACACAGTATTTCTGTGGACTCGGATAATTCTTGTATTTTAAAATTTTTTTCTCTTCATCTTGTTTTCGTTTCTGTTTCTGTTCATTAACTTATAAATTACAAGTTAATTGTAAGAATAATACACTTCAGTCTCTCTTGAAGTCTAAACGACTAACTACTTTAAAGACAACCACTTTAAGGATATATATTAGGATCGAATCATGCTCTGCTTCAATAAGAGCTTCCTGGCTAGAGAATCTGACTTAAACCAGGAACAAGAATGAAGAAACATGCCTTTCTTGAGTGGTTATCTGATTCCTGTCAAGGCACATTTGAGATTCGTGAGAGCTTTCCTCATCTTTGGAAGCGTCCTCGTATTTACATTGATCTTCATGAAGAAAAACACATTAGATGATGATCGTTAGATAAAATGGGAACACCATTTATGACGTTAAATATTGGTACAAATGGACATATTCTTTTCTTCTGTTATGACTTTGTTCACCAACAATAACCACAAGTCATTAACATTCCTTTTCTAGAAGCTGACCAAGCCCCCTGCGTATCTTAGCCTTATCCTTCCTCTCTATGTTCTCTTCATCGCGTGGTCTACCAGCCATCTTAGCCTACAGTAGGAGGCTCATGGCATGGTGCGGCTCAATCTTCCAAAAATTTTTTCACCTCTAACTTGTTTTAATTCTTGGCTTATATACCTTCAAATACGCTTCCTAGAGTACCACCAGTGTATTTCAACAATAGGGTTCACTTTTTTATGGATAAATGCCTGCTTATGGCATGAGGACATGGTATCCAATTCCAGATAAGTCTCATACAGCATCTTTTAAGTTCTATATTGATTGTATGCCTATCCACACCCTCGTCCCTTCATATCCACACCTCCATTAAACTTCCAAAACTTACATCGTTGGGATGAACCTTGTAAGTCATTAAGGATGCATGCATGCGTGAAGCCATTCTTCCAATTTCCAACTTTTAAAACTTCAGCCTCATGCTTCCTTAACATGTTCATTACCTATACAAAAATAATCAAAAACAAAAAAAATGAACCAGCTAATGTTGCACGAACTGAAAAAAACATAAATTTAAAACACCTTAAAACAAAGACCTAAAATTCTGATCATTAAGCGCGATCAAATGGAATAATATTTAATCATAAAATACTATTGGAATCAAAATGATAACACTTATAAGTTTTAACACTTGTTATTACTCAAGTTGAAAACTTTTCAGTAGTTTAAAACATTTTTTCCAACTTATTCCAGTAGCTTAGCACACAATCTAAACAATTAGCACTTGTTCATATCAGCTATATTGAATTTAAAAAAGCAAGATTTTCTAACCTTCACCCTTATTTCTTCCAGCATCTTTATGATTGGCTTTTGTCTGGCCTCTACAATCCATGAGTTGAAGGACTCCGTGAAGTTGTTGTCAATCATACAGCGTTGCGTGTCAAAATATGCGCTACAAAACAACAAAAAAAAACCTAACACAAAAACAACACCATTTTCTTTCTGGTGGATAGCTCACCAGGCCTTAAGCAAGCCTTCTTTTCACTCACGCCATGTTTTGTTTTGTAAGTTGATCGTTTTGAACTCCTCCTCATATGTACTCAAGCACACCACCAAAGAACTTTTTCAACTCCTCCCTTCGTAATTTTGCTCATTAGCTTCAATATGCCGAACACCACACCATCTTTTTTATTTGCTTTTGGGCATCATTAGTAACAACATATTTGAAAATAGCCCTTCAAAAACATAATTCATATTAGTAGCATAATTATGTGATGAAAAAATAACTAAGAACGATGAAATAAACTTAAATTAAGTACCTTTTGTATATCTTATATAAAGTGACATTTTCACCCGACTTTATTCAAATAATGTTTCAGCATCTCCAGAAACCAGTTCCAAGTTCTTTAGTTTCTTTATCTACACGACAACGGCCCAAGCAAGTGGATAGAACTGGTTACTCGAATCCTGTCCCCCTGCGACCAACATTATTCCCTTACTTTTTCTTTAAAAAGTTGCCATATAGCCCTATAAAGGTCGCAAAAACCCCTCCTTTCCATCCAGCCTTCCTTTAATGCCCGAAGCATATTATACCGTAAAAATCTTCTTTTTCCCTTCTTCCATAGCATATCTTGACAAATGATCACTACTCAGTTCTTGTTACTCATCTCAATTCTAGGCTACGCCTCTACTTATAGTAATCATCAGTGTAACTACCATCTAATTTGTCCAAGACAAGCCTCGTAACATCCTTCATTTGACTCATTCACATCAAGATCCAAAACAGATTCCAAGTGCTCCTTCATGGTCCTTTAATCTTTAAACGAGGTTATTCTGACTTCTTCTTTACAATATGAGATAATCCAGATTTAGCTTCTCCTGTTCTCAGAAGTCCTCATACATGTGTGTTCCTGATTCAAGGTCTTGATCCTTAAAACCTTTATCCTCCCATCCTTGTAATCGAGCATCGAAGGGGACAAGCAAGAACACACAATAGTAACTCTACCTTTGTCGCTTTTTCCTTTACTCTAATATCCCTCTTAATTTTCAAATAGCATAGAAGTCAATAACTTGTTTAGCTTCTTGATAGTGCTAAAGGTCTATACCTACTCCAAATCCTTGACTTGTCTAACGTTTCATTGATATCAAGTTGTTTTTGCGTTTTATCAATCTAACCATCTCTTCAAACTCATCATATTCGCTAGACCATATTTCTCAAACATTTCCTCTTCCTTCCTCAAACTCTATCCACAATCTGTTTTTTTTCCAACTTCTATACATTGTACTTTATGGTAACGACTATTTTGGAACTAACCCAAGATCCTCTTCAGCGTTATCTACTGCCAAAAAGTTCACATACCTTGACATTGTCAGATAGTATATTTTGAAAGAATTCTAATGACTTCATCCCCCTCGACACATAAAAAACCAACAGATGGGGCGTAAATAGAAGTTTGCCGTACTTCATAAAAAACAAAAGCTAAATTTTTTCTTTTAAAATTCTCGACTACAGTCAATGTAAGACCAGCAAGTCAACAACGTACGCTCTCCAAACGTGAAACAATTTTTGTATGTATACCATTGTGTTTTCGAAAGCCATTGTCCCCCATAATTAAAAAATCAATCACCATTTCCATCAATTCTTGAATCGAATTCAATAGGTCAGCACAACAAAAGGAGAGACGTACATCAGATAATACCAATGTGATAAAATATATATATGTATAAACAGTCAATTAATAAAAAAAAGACATGGACCCACCTCTCGCAGTACAAAACTCTAACATAATGCAGACAAAGACAATAAAATAAAAGTGACCAAATCGGAGACCACTACAACTACACAATACAATGAAGGCATAAAAAAAGGATTCAAAATCCATGATTTTTTTAATAGATACTCAACTACTCTTTTAATCTACAAAACTAAAACTTACCTTAGTTTGCATTGCACATTCGTATGAAACAACTGAGTGAAAACTTGAGTAACAAAACAACTACTAGAAGGTGTTGGATTTTCACCCTTAAAAACCTAACCTCCATCCTCGGCGAGCTGCTACAAAAGAAAGGCTGAGAATCATGTCGCTAAATGGATGTTCAAGGATATGTTAGTTAAGAACATAAAACGGGTTAATGTGTGGTTTTGGGAGTTTTTTTAACATAGAGGGGTCGGGTCCGTTCGGGCTGGATTATGAAATTTAGGTGGACCAATACATTACGTCATTTGTCTAATTTAATGATTCATCATTTGCCATGTCAGCAGGCTGTTAAAAAGGGGCAATTTTAAACCTTAAAAAAACGTTAAGGGCATTTTTAAACTAATAGATGGAAGGAGGGCATTTTTGAACCATTTGGAATACGTTGAGGGCATTTTTAACCCTTCTCCGTAAAAAATAAGCAACTTTAAAAAAGAATCTCCCGAGGAAAAAGTTACGGTAATTTGAAATTTTAACAAATGTGACGTTAAAGGTGTAGTTGTGAAAATTTTAACTTCAAATAGACATAAAATGTGTCTCCGATGTCCAATCGAGGGTATTTTTTCTAATATGATTATTTTTTTTAATATCTTTGCAAAAAAACACCACACATTGCCAAAGATTAATAGTTTTACATTTATGTGTTTTTGGCAATATATAGGGCAAAATTATAAGAAAAAAATGAAAGTCAAATCGGATAAATAAATTGAGTTTATCACGTAGATCTCAAAAAAACAAGAAACTTTAAAAAAAGAATCGCCTCTAAAAGATACTCGAAGAAAAAGTTACATTCATTTGAAGTTTCAACAAATGTAAAGTTAAAGGGGTAGTTGTGAAAATTTGAACTTTAAACGGACATAAAACGTGCCTCCTTACATTTGTTGAAACTTCACATTACCGTAACTTTTTCCTCGAGTATCTTTTAGAGGCGATTCCTTTCTTAAAGTTGCTTATTTTTTTGAGATCTACGTGATAAACTCAATCCCGTTTTTTCTGATTTGACTTTCATTTTTTCCTTATAATTTAGCCCTATATATGGTATAAAAAAATATACATAAAACTATAAATTCTATGGCAGTGTGTGATATTTTATTGCGTAGATATCAAAAAAAAAATTGAATTGGAAAAAAAATTGCCTTGATCGGACATCGGAGTCACGTTTTATGTCTGTTTGAAGTCCAAATTTTCACAACTACCTTTTTAACATTACTTTTATTGAAATTTCAAATGACTGTAACTTTATCCTCGAGTATCTTTTAGAGGCGATTCTTTTTTCAAAGTTGCTTATTTTTTTGAGATCTATGTGTTAAACTCAATCCATTTATCCGATTTGACTTTTATTTTTTCTTTATAATTTTGTCCTATATATAGTCAAAAATCGATAAACGTAAAACTATAAATCCTATGGCAATGTGTGGTGTTTTTTTGCAAAGATCTCAAAAAATAGTCAGATTGGAAAAAATATCGCCTCGATCTAACAGTTCGGACATCGGATGCGCATTTTATATCCGTTTGAAGTTCAAATTTTTACAATTACCCCTTTAAAGTCACTTTTCGTAAAACTTCAAATGACCGTAGATTTTTCCTCGAGTATCTTTTGGTAGCGATGCGGTACATCCAATCTCTTAGAAATATTTGACTTTCATTTTTTCCTTATAATTTTACCCTATATATGGTTAAAAACTGATAAACGTAAAAATATAAGTCCTACGGCAGTGCGTGGTGATTTTTCGCGTAGATATCAAAAAAATAATCAGGTTCGGAAGAAAAATCGGCTCGATCGGACATCGTATGCGCGTTTTATATCCGTTTGAAGTTCAAATTTTCACAAGTACCCCCTTTAAAGTCACTTTTCGTGAAACTTCAAATGACCGTAGATTTTTCCTCGAGCATCTTTTGGGAGCGATTCTTTTTTTAAACTTGCTTATTTTTTTGAGATCTATGTGGTACATCCAGTCTATTTGACCGATTTGACTTTCATTTTTTCCTTATAATTTTACCCTATATATGGTTAAAACCCGATAAGCGTAAAACTATAAGTCCTACGGCAGTGCGTGGTGTTTTTTCGCGTAGATATCAAAAAAATAATCAGGTTCGAAAGAAAAATTGGCTCGATCGGACATCGGATGCGCGTTTTATATCCGTTTGAAGTTCAAATTTTCACAAGTACCCCTTTAAAGTCACTTTTCGTGAAACTTCAAATGACCGTAGATTTTTCCTCGAGCATCTTTTGGGAGCGATTCATTTTTTAAACTTTCTTATTTTTACAAGATCTATGCGGTACATCCAATCTCTTTGACTGATTTGACTTTCGTTTTTTCCTTATAATTTTACCCTATATATGGTTAAAAACCGATAAACGTAAAACTATAAGTACTACGGCAGTGCGTTGTGCTTTTTTGCGTAGATATCAAAAAAATAATTATGTTCAAAAAAAAATCGGCTCGATCGGACATCGGATGCGCGTTTTATATCCGTTTGAAGTTTAAATTTTCACAAGTACCCCTTTAAAGTCACTTTTCGTGAAACTTCAAATGACCGTAGATTTTTCCTCGAGCATCTTTTGGGAGCGATTCTTTTTTTAAACTTGCTTATTTTTTTGAGATCTATGCGGTACATCCAATCTCTTTGACCGATTTGACTTTCATTTTTTCCTTATAATTTTACCCTATATATGGTTAAAAACCGATAAACGTAAAACTATAAGTCCTACGGCAGTGCGTGGTATTTTTCGCGTAGATATCAAAAAAATAATCAGGTTTGAAAGAAAAATCGACTTGATCGGACATCGGATGCGCGTTTTATATCCGTTTGAAGTTCAAATTTTCAAAAGCACCCCTTTAAAGTCACTTTTCGTGAAATTTCAAATGACCGAAGATTTTTTCCTCGAGCATCTTTTGGAAGCGATACTTTTTTTGAACTTGCTTAATTTTACAAGATCTATGCGGTACATCAAATCTCTTTGACCGATTTGACTTTCGTTTTTTCCTTATAATTTGACCCTATATATGGTTAAAAATCGATAAACGTAAAATTATAAGACCTACGACATAGCGTGTTATTTTTTCGCGTAGATATCAAAAAAATAATAAGGTGCGAAATAAAAATTGGCTCGATCGGACATCGGATGCGCGTTTTATATCCGTTTGAAGTTCAAATTTTCAGAATTACCCCTTTAAAGTCACTTTTCGTGAAACTTCAAATGACCGTAGATTTTTCAACGAGCATCTTTTGGGAGCGATACTTTTTTAAAACTTGCTTAATTTTTCAAAATCAATGCGGTACGTCCAATCTCTTTGACCGATTTGACTTTTGTTTTATCCTTATAATTTTACCCTATATATGGTTAAAAATCGATAAACGTAAAACTATAAGTCCTACGGCAGTGCGTGGTATTTTTTCTCGTAGATATCAAAAAAATAATCTAGTTCTAAAGAAAAACAGCTTGATCGGACACTCGGATGCGGTTTTATTATCGTTTGAAGTTCAAAATTTTCACAAGTTCCAGCCTTTAAAAGTCACTTTTCGTGACTTCAAATTACGTAGATTTTTCCTCTAGCATATTTTGGGAACGATACTTTTTTTAACTGTGCTTATTTTGGTCGAGAATGCTATGCGGTAACGTCCAATTCTTTGACCGATTTGACTTCCACTTTTTCCTTATAGATTTTACCCTATATATGTTTAAAAACCGATAAACGTAAAACTATAAGTCCTACGGCAGTGCGCTGTATTTTTTCACGTAGATATCAAAAAAATAATCAGGTTCTAAAGAAAAATCAGCTCGATCGGACATCGGATGCGCGTTTTATATCTATTTGAAATTCAAATTTTCACAAGTACCCCTTTAAAGTTACTTTTTCGTGAAATTTCAAATGACCGTAGATTTTTCCTCGAGCATCTTTTGGGAGCGATTCTTTTTTTAAACTTGCTTATTTTTTTGAGATCTATTCGTACATCATATCTTCTTTGACCGTTTTGAACTTTCGGTGTTTTCCTTATAATTTTAACTATATATTGGTTAAAAACCGATAAACGTAAACATAAGTCCCCTCCCCTACCGCCAGTGCGTGGTATTTTTTCGCGTATATATCAAAAAGTAATTAGGTTCTAAAAAAAAATTGGCTCGATGGCCTCGGATGTTTGCGTTTTTAGTAATATCCGTTTTGAAGTTCAGAATTTTCCAAGTAACACCCCTTTAAAAAGTCACTTTTCGTGAACTTCAAAGGAACGTAGATGTTTCCTCGAGCATCTTTTCGGAGGCGTTCGGTTTTGAAACTTTCGTATTTTTATTGGAGATCTATACGGTAAATCCAAATCTCTTTGACCGATTTGACTTTCATTTTTTCCTTATAATTTTACCCTATATATGGTTAAAAACTGATAAACGTAAAACTATAAAATCCTGCGCAGTGCCGTGTATTTTTCGCGTAGATAAGTCAAAAATAATCAGGTTCGAAGAAAAATCATGGTCGGACCTCGGATGAGCGTTTTATAATATCCGTTTGAGTCAAATTTTCACAAGTACCTACCCACCCACACCGCCCCCTTTAAAGTCACTTTGTCGTGAAACTTCAAAATGACCGTAGTTTTTTCCCGAGCATCTTTGGAGCGTAATCTTTTTTAAATAACTTGCTTAGTTTTCGAGTCTATGTTTTACCTCAAATCTTTGACCGATTTTACTTTATTTGTTTTTTTTTTCCTTATATTTTACCCTATATATGATTAAAAAAACCGATAACGTAAAGGCTATTAAGTCCTTACCGCAGTGCTCGTATTTTTTCGCGTAAATATGCAAAAAAATACTATTTCGAAATGAAAATCGGCTCTAATCGGGACATCCGATGGCGCGTTTTATATCAGTTTTTGAAGTTTCAAATTTTTAACAAGTATCCTTTAAAGTCATTTTCGTGAAATTCAATGACGCGTCGATTTTTCCTCGAGCATCTTTTGGGAGCGATTATTTTTATAAACTTGCTTATTTTTTCGAGATCTATGTTGTACATCCAATATCTTTGAATGATTTAACTTTAATTTTTTCCTTATAATTTTACCCTATATATGATTAAAAAACCGATAAACGTTAAACTATAAGTCCTACCACATTGCATCGTATTTTTTCGCGTAGATATCAAAAAAATATCAGGTTCGAAAGAAACACGCTTCTACCGACATCGGATAGCGCGTTTATATCCGTTTGAAGTCAAAGTTTTTCACAATACCCCTTTAAAAGTCACTTTTTTCGTGAAACTTCACATGACATAGATTTTTTCCTTCGAGCATCTTTTGATAGCGATTCTTTATTTAAACTTGCGTTATTTTTTTTTGAGATCCTATGCGGTACAAAATCCATTCTATTTGGACCGATTGGACTGTTTGTTTTTTCCTTATAATTTTAACTCGTATATATGGTTAAAAACCGATAAAAGTAAACATAAGTCATACGCATTGCGTGGTATTATTTTTTTCTTCGCGGTAGATATCTAAAATATCATGTTCGCAAGAAAAAATCGGCTCGGTCGACACCGTATGCGCGTTTTATATCCCTTTTGAGTTCATTTTCACGGAAGTACCCCCTTTAAAGTCACTTTTCGTGCAACTTAAATGACCGTAGATTTTCCTCGAGCATCTTTTGGGAGCGAATCTTTTTTAACTTGCTCCTTATTTTTTTGAGATCTATGTTGTACATCCATATCTTTGACCGATTGACCTTTTGTTTTTTTCCTTATAATTTTAACCGCTATTATGATAAAAAACCGCATAAACGTAAAACTATATGTCCTAACCAAACCCCGCAGTGCTTCTTATTTTTTCGCGTAGATTCAAAAATAATCAGGTGTCTAAATAAAAATCAGCTCTATCCATGGACAACGGATGCCGTTTATATCTGTTTGAAGTTCAAATTTTTCACAGTCCCCCTTTAAAGTCACTTTTCGTGAAACTTCAAATACCGTAGATTTTCCCTCGAGCTCTTTTTGGAGCGATTCCTTTTTTTTAAACTTGTCTTATTTTTTTGATATCTCTATGGTGTACATCCATCTCTTTGACCGATTTACTTTCATTTTTTCCTATATTTTACCTAAATATGGTTAAAAACCGATAAAAAGTAAAACTATAAGTCAGTGTACGGCAGACGTGGTATTTTTATGCTTGATATCAAAAAAATAATCAGGTTCGAAAGAAAAATCGGCTCGATCGGAGATATCGTATGCGTTTTTTATATACGTTGAAATTTTCACATTTTTCACAAGTACCCCACCCCCCTTTTTAGTCACTTTTCGTGAAACTCTCTTCAATGACCGTAGATTTTCCCCTACGAGCATATTTTTGGAGGCGTTCTTTTTTTAAAGTGGTTTATTTTTTTGAGATCTATGGCGGTACTCCAATCTCTTTGATATAAACCTCAACGTAAAACTATACGTCCTAGGCATTGCGTCCATATTTTTTTTCGGCGTAGGGCACAACTAATCAGGTTCGAAAAGAAAAATCGGCTCTATCGTCAAGGATGCGCGTATTTATATCCTTTGAAGTTTAAAATTTTTCACAGTACCCTTTAAAGTCCCTTTTCGTGAACTTCAAATGACCATAGAATTTTTTTTCCTCATGTCCACAATTTTTTGGGAGCGAATTCTTTTTTAAAACTTGCTTATTTTTTTTGAATCTATGCGGTAAACTCCAAGCTCTTTGACCGTTTGACTTTTGTTTTTTTTTCCTTATAATTTACACTATGTATGGGTTTAAAATCGATAAAAGTAACTATAAGTCTTACGGCAGTGCGTGGTATTTTTTATTTCGCGTCGATATCAAAAAATTCATGGGGGGGTGTGGGGGGGGGGGGGGGTGGGGGTGGTGGTTGGGAGGTTCAAAAGAAAAACCGGCTCTATCGGACAATCGGATACGCATTTAAATATAAGTTTAAGTTTCAAATTTTTTCACAAGTACGGCTTTAAAGTCACTTTTCGTGAAACTTTAAATAACCGTAGATTTTTCCTCGAGCATCTTTTAGGAGCGATTCTTTTTTAAAACTTGCTTATTTTTTCGAGATCTATGCGGTACATCCAATCTTTTTGACTGATTTGACTTTTATTTTTTCCTTATAATTTTACCCAATATATGGTTAAAAACCGATAAACGTAACTATAAGTCCTACGGCAGTGCGTGATATTTTTTCGCGTAGATATCAAAAAAATAATCAGGTTCGAAAGAAAAATCGTCTCTATCGGCATCGATGCCGCGTTTAAATATCCGTTTGAAGTTCAATTTTTCCAAGTACCCCTTTAAAAAGTCACTTTTCGTGAACTTCAAATAACCATGAGATTTTTTCCTCGAGCATCTTGTGGGAGAGATTATTTTTGTTAAACTTTCTATTTTTTTGAGATCTATGGCGGTACAATCCAATCCTTTGACCGATTTGAGTTTTGTTTTTTTCCTTATAATTTTACCCTAATATGTGAAAAATCGATAAAAGTAAAACTATAAGCTACGGTCAGTGCGTGGTAATTTTTTCCGCGTAGATCTAAAAAAATAATCAGGTTCGAAATAAAATCGGCTCGGTCCGGGGTACAATCGATGCGCGTTTTATATCCGTTTTGGAGTTAAAATTTCACAAGTACCCTTTAAAGAAAGTTCACTTTTCGTGAAACTTCAAATGACCGTGATTTTTCCTTCCTCGAGCATCTTTTGGGAGCGAATCTTTTTTTTAAAAAACTTGCTTATTTTTTCGAGATCTTGTTTTGTACAATCCAATATCTTTGACCGATTTGACGTTCATTTTTTCCTTATAATTTTCCCTATATATGATTAAAAACAAAACCGGATAACGTAAAACGATAAGTCTAACAGAGTGCTCGTATTTTTTTCGCGTATATCATCAAAAAAATAATCAGTTCGAAATAAAAATTCAGCTCTTAATCGACATCGGATTGCCGCGTTTTATATCCGTTTTGAAGTTCAAATTCACAAGTACCCTCTTTAAAGTCACTTTTCGTGAAATTTACAATTACCGTAGATTTTATCCCTCGAGCAATCTTTTGGGAGCGATTCTTTTTTTAAACTTGCTTATTTTTTGAGGGGCTCTATGCGGTATCTACAATCTCTTTGACCGATTTTAAATTTTGTTTTTTTTTCCTTATCATTTACCCTATTATGGTTTAAAAAATGAGTAACTAAAACTATAAGTCCTATAACGCATGGCATGGTATTTTTCACCTAGCTATCTAAAAAATAATCAGGTTCGACAGAAATCAGCTGGATCGGACATCGATGCGCGTTTTATATCCGTTTTGAAGTTCAATTATCACTAGTACCCCTTTTAAAGGTCACTTTTCTTGAACGTTCAAATGAACGTAGATTTTTTTCCTTCCTCGAGCATCTTTTGTGAGCGATTTGTTTTTATTTAAACTTACTTATTTTTTTAGAGATATATGCGGTACATCCAATCTCTTTGAACCGCTTTGACTTTTCCGGTTTTTTCCTTATAATTTGACCCTATATATGTTTAAAACAATAAAACGTAAAAATATAGTTCTAACGGCATTGCGTGGTACTTTTTTTTTCGGCTTAGATATCAAAAAAATAATTAGGTTCGAAAGAAAAATCTTCTCGATCGGACATCGACATACGTGTTTTTATATGCGTTTGGGGGAAGTTGCAAATTTTTCACAAAGTACTCTCTTTGAAGTCACTTTTCGGAAAACTTCAAATGGATCGTAGATTTTTCCCGACATCTTTTGGGGAGGATTCTTTTTTTTAAACTTGCTTTTATTTTTTTTGAGATCTATCTGTGACTTTTTTCAATCTTCTTGACCTATTTGACTTTCATTTTTTCCTTAGAAGTTTTACCCATATAATTGTTAAAACAACAATCAACTAAAACTATAAGTCCTGCGGCAGTTTCCGTGGTATTTTTACCGTAGTATCAAAAATAATCAGGTTTCGAAAAGTAAATCGGCTCCGGTCGGGACATCGGATGCGCGTTTTATATCGTTTGAGTTCAATTTTCATTTCACATACCTCTTTAAAGTCACTTTTCGTGAAACTTCAAATGACTGTAGATTTTTCCTCAAGCATCTTTTGGGAGCGACTCTTTTTTTAAAATTGCTTATTTTTTTGAGATCTATGTGGTACATCCAATATCTTTGACCGATTTGATTTTCATTTTTTCCTTATAATTTTACCCTATATATGGTTAAAAAATCAATAAACGTAAAACTATAAAACCTACTGCAGTGCGTCATATTTTTTCGCGTAGATATCAAAAAAATAATCAGGTTCGAAAGAAAAATCGGCTCTATCGAACATCGGATGCGCGTTTTATATCAATTTGAAGTTCAAATTTTTCACAAGTACACCTTTAAAGACACTTTTCGTGAAACTTTAAATGACCGTAGATTTTTCTTCGAGCATCTTTTAGGAGCGATTCTTTTCTTAAACTTGCCTATTTTTTCGAGATCTATGCGGTACATCCAATCTTTTTGACTGATTTGACTTTTTATTTTTGTTCCTTATAATTTAAAACCCAATATGGTTAAAACCGATAAACTTAACTAGAAGTCCTACTGCATTGCGTGAATATTTTTTTCGGCGTATTATCAAAAAATCTCAAGGTCAAAGAAAAATCCGGCTCTATCTGACATCAGATGCGGCATTTTATAATCCGTTTGAAAGTTCAATTTTTTCACAAGTATCCCTTTAAAGTCCACTTTTCGTGAAACTTTCAAATGACCGTAGATTTTTTCCTCGATCATCTTTTTGGGAAGATTAATTTTTTTAAACTTGCTTATTGTTTTTTTGAGATCGTTCGGTCCATCCTATCTCTTTGACCGATTTGACTTTCATCATTCATTTTTTTTCCTTATAATTTTTACTTCTATATGGTTAAAAACCGATATAAACGTAAAACCATAAGTCCACGGCAGTGGCGTGGTTTTTTTTCGCGTGATATAAAAAAATAATTAGGTTCGATAAGACAAATCGGCTCGATGGACATCGGATGTGCGTTTTAATATCCTTTTGAGTCCAGTTTTTCACTAGTAACCCCCACTAGTACCACCGCCCCTTTAAAAGTCCTTTTCCGTGAAACTTCAAATGACCGTAGAGTCATTCACTCGAGCATCTTTTGGAACGATTCAATTTTTTTGAAAACTTGCTTATATTTTTTCAAAGATCTATACTGGTTCATCCATCCTTTGAACCGATTTACCTTTCGGTTTTTCCCTTAGAATTTTAAACCTTATATATATGATTACAACAGATAAACGTAAAACTATAGTCCTACGGTAGTGCGTGGTATTTTTTTTTCGCGTAGATATGAAAAATAATCAGGTTCGAAAGAAAAATCTGCTCGATCCCGACATCAGGATGCAGCGTTTCTATCCCGTTGAATTTCAATTTTCACAATTACCCCCTTTAAAGTTACTTTTTCCGTGAAACTTCAAATGTCGTAAGATTTTTCCTCGAGCATTCTTAGGGACGCTTCTTTTTTAAACTTTGCTTATTTTCCTTTGAGAGTCTAATCAGGTACTTCAAATCTCTTTGACCTATTTGACTTTCATTTTTTCCTTATAATTTTACCCTATATATGGTTAATAACCGATTAACGTAAAAACTATAAGTCCTGCAGCAGTGCGTGATATTTTTTCGCGTAGATGTCAAAAAATAATCAGGTTCGAAAAAAAAAATCGGCTAGGTCAGACATCGGATGCGCGTTTTATATCCGTTTGAGTTCAAATTTTCACTAGTACCCCTTTAAAGTCACTTTTCGTGAAACTTTTAATGACCGTAGATTTTTCCTCGAGCATCTTTTGGGAGCGACTCTTTTTTAAAACTCGCTTATTTTTTTGAGATCTATGCGGTACTTCAAATCTCTTTGACGTATTTGACTTTTATTTTTTCCTTATAATTTTACCCAATATATGGTTTAAAACCGATAAACGTAAAACTATAAGTCCTACTACAGTGCGTCGTATTTTTTCGCGTAGATATCAAAAAAATAATCAGGTTCGAAAGAAAATACGGCTCCATCTACTCGGATGCGCGTTTTTATACCGTTTGAAGTTCAAATTTTTTACAAGTACCCTTTAAACTCACCTTTTCCTTTCGTGAGAACTTCAAATGACCGAGATTTGTTTCTCGAGCATCTTTTGGGAGGGATTCTATTTTAAACTTGCTTATTTTTTTTGAGATCTATGCGTACAATCCAATCGTTTTTGAACGATTTTGACTTTTATTTTTTCCTTATAATTTTTATTACCCTATATGTGGTTAAAAAACCGATAACAAAAAACTATAAGTCCACGGATTGCGTGATATTTTTAAATCGCGTATGATATTAAAAAATAATCATGTTCGAAATAAAAATCGGCTCTACAGTGGATGTTTCGGCTTGCGCGTTTTATATCCGTTTGAAAGTTTCAATTTTTTCACAAGTACCACCCCCCCTTTAAAGTCACTTTTCGTGAAACTTCAATGACCGTAGATTTTTTTTCCTCCTCGAGCCATCTTTGGGAGCGTTCAATGTTTTTTAACTTTCTTCATTTTGTTAGAGACCTATGCGATAACATCCATCATTTTTGACAATTTTGTACTTTCGTTTTTTCCTTAATCATTTTCCCTATATATGGTTTAAAAACCGATAAACGTACAACTAAAGTCCTACGGAGTGCTTGGTAATTTTTTGTCGTAGATAATCAAAAAATACTCAGGTTCTAAAATAAAAATCGGCTCGATCGGAAGCAGATGCGCGTTTTATAATCCGTTTGAAGTTCATTAATTTTCACAAGTAGCCCTTTCAATCCCTTTGGACGCGGCGATTTTTGAACATTTGTTTTTTCCCGTAATAATTTTGCCCTATAAATGAATCAAAAACAATAACGTAAACTATACATTTTCATGGGCAGTGCATAATTATTGGCTCATTGTAACTTTATTATCTTCAATAAACAACCTAGGAAAATGAAGTACAACCAAATTTTTTTGTGGACGACGTCCTTCCAAACCTTGTCTATGCATCTTTCCCCGGTTGGCCCTCACATATCCCGTCCGACCCTTTTTGAAATGTCCAAAAACGAGCCCCGACGAGCAGACCCCTCATTTTGACGATTTCGTGTTCTATACACCATTTTTTTTGGGTGATCCCGGATTACGACGTTTAAAATGCCAAATTTTTGGTGTGGGGAACTTCCGTCAGACCTTTTTCTATGCATCCGGTTGGCCTCATCGACTTCGACCCATTTTGAAGGTTCAACCCCCCGAGCCAGAAGCGCTCATACCCCTATTGCGAGATGATTTTCGTGTGGCCTAAAGCAAATAATATTTTTGGTGATCTGGATTCCTGGACGTCAAAAATGCACAATTTTTTTTGTGGACGTCCCATCACGACCTTGTCTGTGCATCCGGTAGTCCTTCACGGCCCGTTCGACCCATTTTGAAGGTCAAACGAGCCCCCGAGAAGATCATATACCCCTCCTTTCGACTATTTTCCCTCTGTTTAAAAGCAAACCATTTTTTGTGTGATCCCAGATCCGACGTCAAAATGTCAAATTTTTTTGTGACCGTCCTTCATGCATTTGTCCAATGCATCCGAGTGGGACCTCACGGCCCGCCCGAAACCCATTTTGAAGGACAAACCACCCCCGAAGCGAGCATACCCTCATTTCAACAAATCAAACGATTTTGTGTTAATATAGCCAACATTTTTTTGGTGATGCCGGTTTCCCACGTCAAAAAATGCCAAATTTTTTTTTTTGACGTCCGTAAAATCTTGTCCTATGTCATCGATTGGTCCTTCACACGGCCCCCATCCGACCCATTTTGAAGGTCAAACGAGCCCCGAAGCGAGCATACCCCTCATTTCGACGATTTTTGTGTGCTATAGCAAACCATTTTGGGTGATCCTGATTTCGACGTAAAAAATGCCAATTTTTTTTGTAGACGTCCGTCAAGACCTTTTCTATGCATCCGGTTGGCCCTCACGACCCGTCAAACCCATTTTGAAGGACAAACAAGCCCCGAAACGAGCATACCCCTCATTTTGACGATTTTCGTGTGCCATAGCAAACCATTTTTGGGTGATCAGGATTCCGACTTTAAAAATACAAAATTTTTTTGTAGACATCTGTCAAGACCTTTTCTATCCATTCGGTTGGACCTCACGACCCGTCAAACCCATTGTAAAGGACAAACGAGCCCCGAAACGAGCATACCCCTCATTTTGACTATTTTCGTGTGCCATAGCAAACAATTTTTTGGGTGATCTGGATTCCGAATTTAAAAATACCAAATTTATTTGTAGACGTCCGTCAAGACCTTTTCTATGCATCCGATTGGACCTCACGGCCTGTCCGACCCATTTTGAAGGTCAAACGAGCCCCGAAGCGAGCATACCCCTCATTTCGACGATTTTCCTCTTCTAAAAGCAAACCATTTTTTGTGTTATCCGGATTCCGACGTCAAAAATGTCAAATTTTTTTGTGGACGTCCATCAAGACATTGTCTATGCATCCGATTGGACCTCACGGACCGCCCGACCCATTTTGAAGGTCAAACCACCCCCGAAGCGAGCATACGCCTCATTTCAACAATTTTTGTGTGCTATAGCAAACCATTTTTTGGTGATCCGGATTCCCACGTCAAAAATGCCAAACTTTTTTTTTACATCCGTCAAGACCTTGTCTATGCATCCGATTGTCCCTCACGGCCGTCCGACCCATTTTGAAGGTCAAACGAGCCCCGAAGCAAGCATACCCCTCATATTGACGATTTTTGTGTGCTATAGCAAACAATTTTTTGGTTGATCCAGATTCCGACGTCAAAAATGCCAAATTTTTTTGTGGACGTCCATCAAGACCTTGTATGTTCTTTGGTGGGCCTTCCAACACGGCCGTCGCCACCCATTTGGAAGGTCCAAACGAGCCCCGAAGCGAGCATATTAGACCCCTCATTTCGATGATTTTCTTGTGCTATAGCAAACCTTTTTTGGGTGATCGGATTCCGACGTCAAAAAAGCCAAATTTTTTCGTGGACGTCCATCAAAACCTTGTTCTATGCATCCAGTTTGGCCATCACGCCCGTCCGAACCCTTTTTGAAGGTAAGATAAAACGAGCCCTGATGCGACATGTCCCCTCATTTTGACGATTTTCGTGTGCTATAAGATAGCCAAACCATTTTTTGGGTGATTCCGATTCCGACGTCAAAAATGCCAAATTTTTTTTTGTGGACTTCCGTCAAGAGACCCTTGTCTATGCATCCGGTTGGCATCACGGCCCATCCGACCCATTGGATTGCAAACGAGCCCCGAAGCGAGCATAACCCCTCTTTCGAAGAAAGGAGGTGAATCGTGGATTAAAGTAGCAAGGGAATTGGGGATGAAAGTAGGGTTATTAGGCCTAGAAGCAGGGAAAACCGAAGGGGTGTGGGCGAATGAGGAGGAAGAGAAGGTGGAATGTGGTGGGGAAAACGTGAGAAGAAGCCGTCAGACTTCAAGGGACTCCTTGACGTTTATCGCATAAACTTATCCCTCCCTGCGTCTTGTCTTTCCACTTGTCACCTTACCCTACACCTTTAAAATTCTCCCCCTTGCGCTGAATATTTACGAGGCCGCCAATCCGGTCCACGTCGGGTACCGTTATGGCGCTCCGCAAGGAACCACTAAAAAAATTTTGAGACCGACTATCTACGGCAGCAGCAGGATCTGTGTGGGAAAGATGCGAGCTTCTGTGTGTGTTGAAAAAACAAAGATGCGAAACGGGAATGATTTAATGGTCGCGGGATGCGTGGCGGACGACGACATGAGAAAGAGTCAACCACTGGTGAGTAGGAGGAAGGATGGAAAAAGAAGGTGGTCAATGTTGGATAGAACGTTGGTGTTGGGACAGGGGGGGAATGGGGGGAACCATAGTGTGATGAGGCATGCGATGTGGATGATTACATAGTAAGGAGAGGCGAATAGATGGTAGAGGATAGATGAGCCGGGAAAGGAGGGGCAAACGCGAAGGGATACAGGGTGGCGAACGAAGGGGTGAGGGAGGGAACGGGTTAAATGGGGTTGGGAAATGGGAAAATAAAATAGAGGAATAAAGACGGCGTAGGAGGGGTAGGGAAGGGGGGCAGAGTGACGCGAAGGACCATGGGAGGTGGGGTATGGATAAGGCAGTGAGGGTGGAGAAGAAGCGGGGATGCATGGGAGAAGGGGGGTTAAAAGGTTATCGGGTTGGAGGGGGCAATGGACGGCGGTGGTGAGAGAGTGAGTAGAGGAGGGTGGGAAAAGAGGTGATTGGGGCTGGAGGATGGAAGGGTGACTCGGAGGGGGGGCTGAAATAAACTAGAGACTTGAAAGGAACGTGAGGGTTGGCTGGGGGGTGAAGAAAGCAGGCGCCGTAAATAGGCAGAAGGGGTAGAGAGTGGGTTGAGTATTAGCAGAAACTAAGACGATGAAAGGAAGAGAGAAGGAGGAGAGTAGGTGGGGAAAGTGTAGGGGGCTGAAAAAAGACTAAGGAAGTGAGTAAATCGTGGAAGGGAATAAAAGGATGTTGGATACGTACTTGCATTATAGAGAAGAACGGAGAAGGATGTGAGATGATACTGAGATGACGGCAAGGGAACGGATAAGGGGTAAAAGCAAGAGGTGGGAAGGCTAATGGCCAGAGGTTAGCCCAGCAGGTATAAAGTAAGGTTTGACGATGGGTGGAGGGATGAAATGAAAAGCAGGTTATGCGGAAGGAGGTCGGTTTGCGAGAGGGGGAAACAAGAGCGGGAGGGCGAAACGGTTTTCCCCTCTGCTAAAAGCACACCATTTTTGGTGATCCCGATTCCGCCGTCAAAAATGCCAAATTTTTTTCGTGGAACGTCCTTCAAGACCTTTGCATGCCATCGATGTGCCTCACGGCCCCCGTCCGACCCCATTGTGGAAAGGTCAAACGAGCGCCGAAGCGAGCATACCCCTCATTTTGGACGATTTTTGGTGTGCTAAAATCGAAAACCATTTTTGGGTGATCCAGATGACGACGTCAAAATGCCAAATGTTTTTCACATGGACGTCCGTCAATACCTTCGCTAATCATCCGGTTGGCCATCACGGCCCTTTATGACCCAGTTGGAAGGTCAACGAGCCCCGAAGCGAGCATACCCCTCATTTCAATGATTTTCTTGCATTCAACCCATTTTTTTGGTGGATCCGGATTCCCTACGTCAACACTGCCAAATTTTTCTTGGACGTCATCAAGCCCTTTTCTGTTCATCCGATTGGCCATCACGGCCCCGTCCAACCATTTGGAAGGTCAAACTAGCCCGAGCGAGCATACCCCGCATATTTCGATTTCGACGATTTTTTCCGTGTGCTAAAAGCAAACCATTTGTTGGGTGATCCAGATGGCCGACGGTCAAAAATGCCAAATTTTTTGTGGACGTCTGTCAAGACCTTGTGTATGCAGCCGATTTTTCCATCACGGCCTGTTCGACCATTGAAAGGTCAAACGAGCCCCGAAGCGAGCATCACCCTCGTTTCGACGACGATTTTCGTTGCTATAGCAAACCATTTTTTTGGGTATCCTGATTCCCGACGTCAAAATTCCAAATTTTTTTCGTGACGTTCTTTCCAGACCCTTGTCTAATGCATCCGGTTGTCCCATCACGGCCTTCCCGACCCATTTTGGAAGGTCAATGAACCCCCGAAGCCGAGCATACCCCCTTATTTCACGAGTTTTCGTGCGCTATAGCAAACCATTTTTGGGTGATCTGGAATTCTGACGTCAACAATGCCAATATGTTTTTTCGTGGACGTCAGTAAATAACCTTTGTATGCATCCTGTGTTGGGCCTCACGGCCCGGACGACCCATTTTGGAAGTCGAAATGGCCCCGAAGTGAGCCTTACCCCTCATTTTCGACTGATTTTCGTGTGCTATAGCAACCATTTTTTGGGTATCCGATTCCGACATCAAAATGCCAAATTTTTTCAATGGCATCCGTCAAGACCTTGTCATGCATCCAGTTGGCCATCATGGCCTGTCCGACCATTTGGTGAAGGGTTCAAAAGCACCGAACGAGCATACCCCTCATTCGAGAACGATTTCGTGTGCTATAAGCACACCATTTTTTTGGGTGATCCGGTTTCTGACGTCAAAAATGCAAATTTTTTCGTGGGACGTCCCGTCAGACCTTGTCTATGCATTCGGTTGGGTATCCACGGCCTGTCCGACCCATTTTGGAAGGTCAAATGAGCCTCGAAGCGACATACCCCTCATTTGGCTGGACATTTTCGTGTCCTATAGTAAACCATATTTTTTGGGTGATCCAGATGTCACCCACACCACACCACAGCGTCAAAAATTCCAAATTTGTTTCGTGGACGTCCGTCAAGACCCTTGTCTATGCAATCCGGTTGCCATCACGGCCCGTCTGACACATTTGGGAAGGTCAAACGAGCCCGAAGCAGCATACCCCTCATTTCATGATTTTCGTGTTCTATAGCCACCATTTTTTTGGTGATCCGGATTCCAACGTCAAAGGGCAAATTTTTTTTGTGAAACGTCCTGTCAAGACCTTGTCTATGCACCGGTTTGGCCATCACGGCCCGTCCGGAACCCATTTGGAAGGTCAAAATGAGCCCCGAAGCGAGCATAAAGGTTGTACCCCTTATTTCGATTGCGATCGACGATTTTCCGGTGTGCTAAGCAAAACCATTTTTTGGGTGATCCGGATTTCGACGTCAAAAATTCCAAATTTTTTCGTGGACTCAGTCAAGACCTTGTCTATGCATCCGTTTGGCCATCACGCCCGTACGACCCATTTGGAAGTCAAACACGCCCCTATCGAGCATACCCCCATTTCGACTATTTGTCGTGTGCTAATAGCAAACCATTTTTTGGGTGACCGCGGATTCCGACTCAAAAATGCCAATTTTTTTGGGAACTCCTTCAATACTTTGTCTATGCATTCCGGTTGGCCATTTCCCCCACGGCCCGTCCGACCATTTGCAAGGTTCAAAACGAGCCCTGAAGCGCGCATTCCCCCTCATTTTCCGAGAACGATTTTGTTTGTATAGAAACCATTTTTTGGGTGATCCTGATTTCCGACGTCAAAAATGCCAATTTTTTTTCGCGGACATCGTTAAGCCTTGTCTATGGCATCCCGGTGGCCATCGACGGCCCGTCGACCACTTTGGAAGGTCCAAACGATTCCCCTCGCTATCATTCCCCTCCATTTTGACGATTGTTCCCGTGTTCTATAGGAAACCATTTTTTTGGGTGATTCCGAATTTCGACGTCAAAATGCCAACATTTTCCGTGGGGCGTCCGTCAAGACTTGTCCCTACGCATTCGGTTTGCTAGCACGGATGTCCGACCCATTTTGGAGGTCCAACGAGCCCCGAAGCGAGCTACCCCTCCTTTCGATGATTTTTCGTGTGGCTATAGCAAACCATTTTTGGGTGATCCGGATTCTGCGTCAAAATGCCAAATGTTTTTCGTGACGTCCATCAAGAAACTTTGTCATGCATCCGGTTGTCCACACGGCCGCGTCCAGCCCATTTGGAAGGTAAAACGAGCCCCGAAGCGAGCATACCCCTCCCTCATTTCGACTATTTTGTATGCTATAGCTACCATTTTTTGGGTGATCCGGATTTCCAACTTAAAAATTCAAATATTTTCAATGACGTCGGTCAGACCTTTGTCTATGCCTCCCGGTTTGCCATCACGGCCCGTTCCGACCCATATGGAAGTGTCAAAAACGAGCCCCGAAGCGAGCATAACCCTCATTTCACAACGATTTTTCGTGTGCTATAGCAAACCATTTTTTTGGGTGATTCCAGATTTTCAACGTCAAAAATGCCACAATTTATTCGTGGACATTCCGTCAGACCCTTGTCTACGCATCCGTTTGGCCATCACGGCCCGTTCGACCATTTGGAAGTGTCAAATGAGCTCCGAGGCGGGGGTGAGCAACCCTCATTCGACGATTTTGTGTGGTATAGAAACCATGTTTTTTTGGGTGATCCGGATTCCGACGTCAAAAATGCCAAATTTTTTGTGGACGTCCCGTCAAGACCTCTGTACTATGGCATCCGTTTGGCCATCAACGGCCCGTCCGACCCCATTTGGAAGGTTTCACGCGCCCCGAAGCGAGCATACCCCTCTTTCTAATCGATTCGACGAGTTTCGTGTGTTATAGCAACATTTTTTGGGTGATCCGTATTTCCGACGTCAAAAAGTCCAAATTTTTCGTGGGCGTCCTTCAAGACCTTGTCTAATGCATCCAGTTGGCCATCAAACGGCCCGTCCAACCCATTTTGAAGGTCCAAACAGCCTCTGAAGCGAGCATTCCCCTGTCCCCTCATTTTCGACTATTTTTCGTGTGCATAAGCAAACCATTTTTTTGGGTGACTCCGGATTCCGTCATAAAAAAATGCCAATGTTTTCGTGTGACGTCGTCAAGAACCTTTTCTATGCATCCCGTTGGCCATCACTCGCCCGTCGACCCATTTGGAAGGTCAAACGAGCCCCGAAGAGGCAATACCCCTTATTTCACATTTTCTTATGCTTATAGCAAACCATTTTTTTGGATGATCCGGATTCCGACTCAAAAAGGCCAAATTTTTTCATGGATGGTGCTCCGTCAAGACCTGCTATGCATCCGGTTGGCCATCACGGCCCTTCCGACCCATTTAGGAAAGTCAAATGAGCCCCGAAGCGAGCTACCCCTTATTTCGACGATGTTTCGTGCGCTATANCCTCTTCCGGAACCTCTTTCCCAGCACCTCTCCCTCCCCCCACCGCCTCGAAACATGGGAGGGATAATGCCATTCTTTTTTTGGCATTTTTTGGCTACTGCTACTCACATTAAGGAAGTTTACTCTCGTCTTTTGTTGGGGTCACTCACAGTCATATTCCCTTTGGCACATTCTTATGATCTGGTGGATTATGAATTCTAAGAATGATGTCCATAAACTCATGCTTCATACCCTTTTTGTTCTTCTTTGTTGGAACTTGTGGAATAATAGGTTTTCGGCAAAATATGGCAACAAGTAGTCCAGTAGTATAAGGGTAAAGTTTTTAATTTTTTGAGACATAAAAAGCCTCATAACCACTGTTTATTTGTAGCCATGAGATCAGAATTATTTCAGTTCATTGGGAACAACCAGTGCAGGGTATATACAAACTTAACACCGATGGTGGTGCTCTAACTAATAAATACAAGATTGGTGGAGGAGGGATTTTAAGAGACTACCAGGGCAACATGTAGTCTATGCTTTTACCATTCCCTTAGGCATAGGAACTAACAACCAAGCAAAAATTCAAGCAGCTTTACATGAGGTTTATTGGTGTCTTCAGCTGGATATGCAGCAGTTCATACGGAGCTTTAAAATGTAAGTTTGACCAGCTAGAACTTCTTCCAGGTTAGACACATATATAGGGAGGCAAACTGTACAGCACACTACCTCTCTAAATGGAGCCACACTTGTGATACCATTCAGCACTTATATACTCATCAACAACTACCTATAGTAGCCAAATTCACCAACAGGTACCTCTTCATCTGCATGTCATATATATTAATTATTCTCTACTCACTTGTATACTTTGACAATATATATATATATATATATAGGCAAATGATCAAACAACTCACCAAGATACATGGCCTGGTGGCGGAGGACGCTTCTATTATTCCCTCTCCCTCGGAGTTACCTTGTCCTTTTAACAAGAATCTACATAGTATATATTAAAAATGTTGTGGTTTGATTGTGTATACAATTTGAATGAACCGCCAGTCCTACCACCACAAGAGCCTACACTTACAAGTGTGTCTCGTTCTTCAAATAACAGAGTTCATTATGGTCTTATATTAACAAGAATCAATTATTCAATTTGACACAACTGTTGGTCACATATAGTAATAAAACAAAGCCAGTCAAATGTGTACAGACAAATAAGACTCGAAAATGCAGCAAGATAACTAAAAGACAAACATTCAAGGTCAATATCCAAATACCAAAAGCTTTTATGTTCAGTTTATCCATGAAAAATCAAATACTAAACAAAATTAGAAACATCAAAAGCTGAGAAAATGGGACTTATCACCCCTTTCCAACTGAAGGCAATCTACTACTTCACCAAAAGTGCAAATATACTGTAACCCTGAGAGCCTACTCGGCTACAAGTAGCCACCAGAACTATAAGGAAATGATTCAATACCGTGTTTTGTCCAAGAGGAGCCTAAGAGCCAACTGATCGAGTGTCAAGCATTCACCACCAGCCTTCTCAATCCTTGCCCTGACTGTCATTGTGAACCTCAAAGCACACACCTTCAATTCTGGAACCTCATAAGCCCAAACATTGTCGGTAACTAGTACCCACAAGGACAACAGTCTAATCGTCCTGATAAGCAAATATCAAAACCATCACTTTAATCACAAACAAAATAACATATACGTCTAAATCAACAAAACAAAACACAAAAAAAAATCCCTAAACACTATGCCTTTCCTTCGGCATAAAAAATCAGCCTCAAGAAAGAAAGTGGAGGCTTGTTAATCTTGCTCATGAAGAGCCTCCTAAGAATCACCTTATTGAACTTGCTTCCGGTCCTCCTTGCCAAACAATATTGTGTGTTTTTTTTCATGGAATACTTACATGGAGCAAGACCCAATTAACTGAATGTAAGATGCACCACTGACTTTCAGAGTACCCACATCATCTCCAAACTGAATCTCAAGATGCCTACCATTGAGTTTCAGATGCACCATTAGCATTATGAAGGGAATGAAAATGGGTTTAATTCGAAAAGAAGATGCAGAAATTGCCTCTTCCATCTTTCTCAATGAAGTGATGACAGGGTTTAATTAATTAATTTACTTTTCGAAAATAAGAAGCAGAAAATTGCCCTCTTCCATCTTTTCTAATGAGGGATGAAATGGGTTTTAAATTTCGAAACGAGATGGCAGAAATTGCCTCTTCCATCTTTCTCAATGAAGGGAATGAAAATGGGTTTAATTCGACAAGAAGATGCAGAAATTCCCTCTTCCATCTTTCTCAATGAAGCGAATGAAAATGGGTTTAATTCGAAATTTTAACATACCAGAAATAATCAACAAATTGATGAACTCAGCCGTCTGATCTTGGCCTCGTACGGAAGCGCAAGGCTTTGAGAATATTGTGAACGTTGCACTGTATTGGTTTCTTGAAGAAGACGACGAAGGTCTGGTATGTTTAATTTGAATTTTATAGAGAATATTGTGAACTTGGGGGAAATGCATTGGGGATGTATAATTTAAGAAAAAAGCGTTTTAGATAAGTGTCGTTCCTGTCACTGCTTCCACCCCTGTTTTGGGGTGAATATCTTTCCATGCCTCCTTCCGCCTAGTTCGCCCGCCCAGCAGATATCTAAATTCAATTAAATTACAAGATTATTTCTTAACAAAATGCAATAGTTTGTTTGTTTATAATTAGTTTGAAAATATACTCTACAACATATTAGAGTGAACTTTTTCTAGACGATTTTTGAATATTCATAAAATGTATTAATTATGCACATGATTATATAAAAACGTATATATTATTTAAAAATTATAAAAAGTGACAAAATTATTTTAAAATAACTTGAATATACTATAAATTTTACAAATTAAACCAATTATTTCTAATCGTCTGTAATTAAAGAAACTCGATAATTAATTTACACTGTAGATGATGATTAAAATTGAGTGTCAAAATAAGGTAAAATGTTCTTTAACTACATTAAGGTTTTTTAGTTCCCTATTTTTACTTCCAAATTCAAAATGAAACTTCACAGTAAAAAAGTATTGCTAATGTGCCTAATTGAAATCAAATTTCATTTCATATAGTTACATAATTATTTAACACTCCAAGGTGTTCAAAATTTACGATAGATTCTAAGTGAGTTGAATCTCTTTTCCATTGAATATTTCCACGACCCTTTGAGACTCTAGAAAAAAGACAATTTCCCTCTCTTAAGAACACATACGAGATTCGTCCTACAAATAAGTATTCATTGATAAGATCGTAACATTTTGGTCAAAAATAAGTCGAGAGCATGTATCACCAAAAATTCATGGACTATAACATACAAAAATCAGTAACTTTATTTTTTTCCGCATTGGGGCTCGTTTAAACATGAAATGCGTCTCTCTGCCCCTCAAGATCAACTCACACCATTAATATATAAGGTCGTAACAGACGTCCATTAAAAATTTTAGCAAAAAATAAATCGACATCACGTATCACAAAATATACATGGACAATAGCACATGAAAATCGGTAAAATTTAATTTTTCGCATTAGAGCTTATTTGAACTTGAAAATGTGTTCGTTTTCCCCTCGGGGCCAACTCACTCCATTAATAAGATCTTAACGGAATTCCATGAAAATGTTGATCAAAAACATATCGAGATCACGTATCACTAAAAATTCATGTACTAGCAGACAAAAATTGATAAATTTTATTTTTTGACATTGGGCTCGTTCTAACTTAGAAATGCATTGTTTGCCCCTTTAGAACAACTCACGCCACTAATAAGAGCATGCATCCTTCTTCAACTTCTTCAAACTCATATTTTTCATGAATTATGGAATGTTTCTTTATTTTGATCTATTTGCAATAAAATCTTCATTGTCAGATTCAAATATACGACATATATTATCATTAATGGTTGAGAGCTATTTGGATAATCTAAATACTAAAAGATGGAGCGTCATCCATATGAATCGAAAGTTTATAGATTAAAATTTTTTAAAAAATTAATAAAAATTGACACCGATGAACTTGAAAGAAAAAAAGGAGGAAGAAGATGATGAATAAGAACTCGATAAACAAATCATTCTGAATGCATAACTGTCTTTGGCAGTATCTACTTTCTCTGTATCAAAGAGGTTGAAAGATTGAACTTTTTGGTGGTGCAACGGTTGGAAAGACGCTGCTTACTATGGAGCATATTAACAATGTTGCACTAGGAGTAAAAAAGAATCTTCATGTATTCTTTTTCTTTAATCTTAAATTTTATATTCACTTCTCGACTTCGTTCCAGCTTCATAGAGTATCTTTGGGTACAAGGTGTGTGTATGTGGAAGAACCTACACTAATAGCAACTGAGGGATCATATATTATAGTATATTGTGTTACAATTGAATGAATGGACACACTTAAAGTTTACATAAGTAGCATACCCATGCATTTGAGGGAGGGGGGGAAATGTGAAATCTTTGTTAGAATACCTTATTTTCTTTAATTTTTAAGAAGTTACTGTCAACTGCTAGAAGGAAATGAAGAACTGAAAATATCCATTGAACTATCAGAAAACAGACTTCTTGATTAATCTTAAAATTAAAGCTTGGATGAGGTGTGCTCACCTGAATAGATTTTCATTTTTAAGCTTATAAAATGCTGGGGTAAGAGTTATGTCAAAGCTGGACATGGCATAATCTTATTTTGTGATTTTGCTGCTTTGCATGTCTCATTTAAGTGCCAGCGATGCAAGGCTGAAGGCTAGAATATGCCTGCGCATCAGGGAGAAGGGAAAAGAAAGGACGTTAGTCAGCACATTATTTTCTTTACTTCAATCTTTACTTGACGCCTCAACTTTAGCCTTGAATTCTTCCACTTTGGCTTTGAGCTCATTAATATGAGTAACCGCATCAGCTAACAAAGAAGCTTTGTCCATTTTAGACACGTTAGGGACCACACTCCTTAGAGCATAGAACCGATGATTCAGCTTTTCCCGTCTCTGCCTTTCTGCTTCAACATGATTTTTCGCTGTTGTGGATTTTCTTGCTCGTTTTTTAGGTGAATCCTTATTCATAGCCGAAGACTCATCCGAGTTTCCTGAATCGGACCCCATAATTATTGTTTTCGTATCCATATGATCTCCTAAAGGAACAAAATTAAAGCCATGATCATTAATTTGTCCAAATAATGACTTTATTAATTGGACTAATTCCAAACTTTCTTGGATAACTTGAGAGGAACCCAATTCAACAACACCATGAGGAGTAGAAATACAAAGCAGAGTCCGAATACCGTGCAAGTGAGCTTCTTTAGCTCTATCGTAATTATAAATTTGTAATTCGTAGTAATTACTAAGCCAAACATAGGAACCAGAATTATAAGCGTGGACGATTAGGTCGTCCTCCGACAAAAAACAATTTTTGCGGCTGGGAAACACAACCGCATAAAAACGTTTCCAAATTCGCTAACATTTAGCGTTATGGACTTTGGCCAGCGCTTAAAACGCTGAAATGGCCGTCCCCCCACGAGAAAATAGACGACCATTTGTGTCTTTCTACGCTCTGCCAAAATATTCCATAAACCACCCATTCTTGACGATTGGTGGATTAAATAAGGAAGGGCGTTTTTTGAATAAGTAGAATAAAGAAGTTGAGATACGTCTTGGACATTAATTATTATTTCAGTTCCAGAGATGAAACAATACTATATTTCTTCTTTTGTGTGAAAGTGCAATATCTCATGCTAATATAAAATATCAGAGACTTTTTATACAAGATCTAAAAATGTGGTGTCATTTTTCACGTGTTGTAATTTATAGACTTCAATTTTAACAAACAACGTACATAGCTAGGATTATTGACCTAACCTAACATATAGAGAGGTAAAGAAAGAAATTATGTGATGAAATGATTTCAGTGAGTTCATATTACATATCCATGGTGGACCCTCAATGAATGGACGGTTCAATGACCATCTCTATTTGTTCTCCTTGTTCTCAGTCATTTCATTCCCAACTATAAGCTTAAAAATCTACGCTACGGCTTTCTGAATAACACAAACCCATAATGCCATTTTTAAAAAAAAAATTCTCTCTATTTTCTAATACTTGGACTATAATGATAAGTTTACTTTAAGAAAAGTCAAATTTTTAAAAATTTACAGCAGATATAATTGACGTTGTAAAGCAACCGATCATACATTGAGTTTTTTCCTTGGTTATTACACTTGGAAAATAGAGGTTTTACTTTAGCTTGAAGAATTGTCCAGAGATCTGTGGGATAAAAATAAACATTCTTATATATAGTCATAATTAAAAAAAAAATACGAGATAATTAATAAATTATATATATAAAAACAAATAATGAAATCAAAATTAATGGTATAAGCGTTTGGACTTTGGAGAGTTGAGTTTTAGCCATATTAATTCAGTTCATCTTAGTTTAAGTAACTTTTAGTCGAGTTAATGAAATCCATTTGTTACGCAGCCATTTTAATCACCTCAATTAATACAACTCAATTGCTTAATTATTTGACACTTTCTAATTCCAAATAATCTATCTATAACTATTTAGAACGTAACCCATATATTGGATATTTAATGCCTGGGGCCAACTGTTATATAAAGGAAGGCTGCGGAACCTTGTCAAATTGAGAATCAATAATCTTGTCAAATGCTGTCTGTATACAAATTTAGCAAATTTGTTTAACGTGCCGTAGGTTCAAATGGACGTAACGTTATTAAGAGAACGACATCATACAAACTATGCAACGAACCTCTCACCATTTTTTATATTTTGAGATTTCCAGGAGATCATACGTACGTTCGAAGATTTTATCTTATTATTCATAATTGTCAGAAATCAAATCCACTTAATTTAGATAAAGATAAATATTTATACTCATTTAGTTAAATAATTCCATGAAGTGATGGTTAAGTGTTCATTGACTATATACAAAACATATATCATGTATTTATTGATTTGGTATAAAATCAAGTAAAAATACGTTTTATTTTCAAGTTTCCATTAAGTCTTAAAGGCCTATTAAGATAAATACAACAATTTTAATAGTTATTATTTATTCTAGTTACTCTTATATAAGTCAATGTGTATGATTAAAATAAAACTTTTCTGTGTTATCTTCTCAATGGAATTAATATAGGGTTTAAATTATGGTATAAGAAGTTGATCTAGTATATCGTGATAATTACCCCCGACCAATACAATTACAATCTCAATATTTGTTTTTTAAAGTATTTGTGGCAGGACTAAAATGATTAGGTGTTATGTTAAAGCTAATAAATCAAATATCAAAAGATTATGAGTAAGAAGATAAACGAGAAATATATTAAAAGACACAAAAATTTAATGTGGTTCGGTCAAAAAACTAACGTTCACGCACTATAATTCACTATATAAACGAATACATAATATAGAATAAAATAACCTCAATCAATTCTCTCGGATTACATGATAGGTTCACACAAGTAATATGTATCAAGACTCTCAATTCCTCTAGAACTATATATTGTGAATGTTGATTAAGTTAAAATGAAAAATTCTATATTTATAGAGTGCTAGATATTTTCCTACCATAAAAAGACTAGTCAATCTATATTTATTTATTTATTTATTTTAAAAAAACTATTTATTATAAAAATTTAAGGGCAAGTAAAACCCAAACAATATGCTTCATCTGCTTACAAAAAAATTGCAAGTTCTCGTAATTATAAAATCACACACAATTAGTTTAGATTAACATGTTTTTTTACTGATAAATGAAAAACCCATTTAAGATTTTATCATATATATACCAAATATATTACAAATGCAACGAACCTCTCAACTACAACAGAAATAATTTTCTGTTTCATGTCAACTACATGAACAAAAATAAAATATCAGTATCAATTTTTCTGATTGTATATATCTTAAACAATCTAATAGACTCCATTTTTCTGTAATTTGTCAAGTTGCATTTGTCATGCATAATCACATGGACATCATTACCATTAATTTGATAGACTGTTTTTATTTTGTTTATTTTTTTTTAAAAAAAAAGACGTATCTTTCTGGATCACGTCCAAGTCAATTACTTCTCTAATACTATGGATCTGAATTTTTTAAAATGAATATAATTAGAATTTTGGCGATAAAAAGAATTCAACCCCTTAGTTGCACATTTGCATCTCTTTGAAAATCGCAGTAAATGAAATTGATGATATCCTTTTACTTTTTAAATTATAATTCAATTAAATAATGACCGAAGGCTTCCATTTCAATTTTTTTGATTTCCATCAACTTCTTGTGCATTTAATACATTTGTGTAGTACCAAACTTGTTTTTTCTACCATTAAATTAAGGGTAACTTTTTGCTTGAATAATTTACTTATTATCCCTTTACCTTTTTGTTCGATGAGCAGGTTAAGCAGAAGCGAAAAGGATCAAAGAGAATGTTGTTACCTAACATGAAAGGGAAAGAAGTGGGCAACTGAATTGTAATCGACTCTGGTAATAAGCACTTTATTTTAGCACTCTTACCTATGCAGTTTTAAGATTTTTGTGGATGTGGATTCACAAAATGTGAAAAGCATTGTGCATTATGTTGTTATTTATTTCCAACGAGGTTAACTTGTTTTGGGGAAGATATATGTAGAAATTTCGGAGAGCATTTTTAAAATACATGTCCGAGAAAAAAATCTGTTACTTGTCTCATAAAAGCTACTGATGCTAAGGATTATCTCCAAATTGCTTAAATTGGTGTGGTGTATCAAAGATGATGTGCTTATATGAGTTCTTGGTCTGATCATATGTGTTTTAAACTTCTATCAAATTCAAATTTTCATGTGTTATGACACTAATTAGCTTCTAAACCATTCTGTTATGACAATCATGATGTTTAATAAGTAAATAAGTCGACATATTTCATTCTTTATAGATCTAGTTTATAAGAGTTATCCGTAATATTAATTTTGGTGCTAAATGAACTATCAACTGTGACCTACAATTAACTTCTACATCTTTGATGTTGTTATTTAGCAATAAAGTGCTCTGTATTTATTTATGACGTTCATTATATGTCATATCAAGTTGAAATCGACTTTTGTGTGTGTGTAGTCTGCAGTGCAGTACATGCAGAGCAATTTGTAGTTTTTATTTATTGAGACAACTATCTTTTGCATTGATCCATGTGATTGTGTGAGAGCAGGACGTAGTTTTACTAGCCATCAATTAACTAAACTCGCTAGTTCTCAAATTCTGCTGAATTCCTTAGTATTCTATGTTTTTAGTTACTGATTTTTGTTAATGGTAAAGTAGTAATTCATGCCCTTGATGAGAAAGTGAGAACATAATACAACTTAGAGAAACTTTGGAGTACATATGCATCAAACCAGGACCAGGTATATCATTTTTTAGTTCCTTGTCAATTGTTAATTACTTTCGGCTGAATAACCTGACATGTTTTCACATAATAATGTTCACATATTTTTATGCAAGGATTTGACACTTTTATAGTAAAGATATATTCTGTTTTATTAGGAAGAATATATGGAGTTTTTATGGAAACAATTATGGATTTTGCACTCCAAAATTATATGAGTATTTGGGTAACGTGGCACGCACGTTCCTACAATCTAGCCATATCTATAAATATAAGATAACCTCGCCCGTCCTATGTGCACCAACCACAAACAAGGATGCTCCATTAAATTTATCTATTATCATAGCTAGCCTTCCCCTTTCATGAAAAGTTGTGACTTTATGAAAAGTTGCGATTTTTATGAAAAGTTACGATCTTTAGGAAGAGTTACGACTTTTATGAAGAGTTGACACTTTTATGAATAGTTGTGATTTTTATGTAAGGTAGTGACCTACACTTTGTTTAATATAAATAGAGAGATTTTTTAATGTTACTACTATTTGTAGGTTTTTTTCGTTGTAGGGTAGTCGAATCAAATACATTATTCATGTTTCTTACGAAGTTTGTTTCTTATGAAGTTTGTTTCATTCCTTAAAGTTTTATTCCTCCTACTTCATGGAGATTAATCTTTACTATAAGTCATAGTTATAAATGTAACTATGACAATTTCTTTTTACTATCTTTATGACCTTTTTAAAACTTTGTTAAAAATTTCAGCAAGGATGATTGAAAATCAATCTTCTCTTTCTTCCCTTCCTACAGTTTTCTTCATATAAACAAAGAAAAATAATTTTAATGGTAATGTGATCACATTACTATCTTGCACCTCTCAGTCCAAAACTCATAAAACTGTTGATATGGTTCAATTCATTATATTAATATTTATTTCTGCCACTATTATTTGTGAGGGGTTTTCGCTATATGGGAATTGCATTTAAATACTTTAATAAAGCTTCTAATTGTGTTTCATTCCTCAAAGTTTTCTTCCTTCTATCTAATGAAGCTTAATCTTTTACTGTAAGTCATGTATCTATTGATTTTTTTTTTCTATTTGTGTCTTTTTTTTATTCTGTTAAAATTCCAATGAGGGAATATGGATTGAAAATTGATCTTCGATTTGTCTCTTTCTATAGTTTATTCGTATACTTTTTGAGGAAATTTCTTGGGGGTTTGTGACTATATTTGATGCACAAACAATAAATATGTGTAACAAGCGCAATAAATGTGATGGTTTGTTAAAAGGAACAAATAGATTGCTCTCTTCTTTGCCCACAAGTTAATATTATTTTTTGATGTTCATCTTAATTACACACATTTAGATGTCTGCACCCTTCTAGTAATATTAGTAGACAACTAGTTTATTCTTTTATCGCAAGTTAATCTAATCTCATTATCTACTTTTTTAGGCATAAGAAGAGACCAATTTCGAAACCTACTAAAGGTCCAAAATACATCAAAGCAAATATAGTTTTTATCGGCAATGAATATGTACAGTAGTGAAGAGTGTTGGACCTTTTACCGACATTAATTAATTGTTCATTAGATTCAATGTTGTCATGGACTGTTTCTATGGGACATTTATATTCTTGCCTAAAGATTCATTTTGCTGTTGTAAGTGATAAACTATTTCTTTGATAAAGGTATTTGCCTTTTTTGATAAAGAAGTAATAACTCTTACTTTTGTTTCTGTCTCAAATTAAATTTGTGAAACTATAACTTGGATAAAGATCAAAACAACTATGTTTTTAAAATCTGTTACGCAACATGCGTTTTTTTCTTGATTGTTAGGACAGTAAGGTTGTATTTATTATTATTGTGGTATTTGTTAGCTCAAAACACTCAGAAAATTATGCCTTTGAGATTTAATATTTACGTGCCAAAAAATTGGTTAGAATATCCAGCTATGAATGATGTACTATGCTTGGTTGATAATTAATCAAGTTCTTTGTAACTGCATAAACAATGCATTAATATAAACCATAAAATAATTTGGTTCTCTTCCAAATAGTTGCACTGGTGATAGATGAAACAAGCAATAGTAATGGACACTCTTAAACCTGAGGCAAAATATTTATGATACTTTACAATTGTAGGAGTCAATGAAAGAGTGAAGGTCCATCTATTGAATTAGTTAATTATATTCTGTATGAAGTGATGTTGCACTCTACTTGGGAGCGTTGTTGTTGAGGATTGGTCTTCTTTAACTTCTGAGTTGTTCTTATAAGTCTTGGCATTTAAGAAAATTCATTACGTTCTAACAACTATTCCATGGAGATTCTAGACTTCTTTCTAATACTTACAAATAATCTCTATGACTCATTCTGGGTATAACAAAAATAAAAAAAATATAGCCCTTTTAAAATTTTGAATTGCCTTCAGATAAAATGATCTTTACAATGTAATGTATACATTGAAAATCCAAATATTACTGAATGGTCAATGTGAGCTTAATAATATATTTCAATTCTATGCGAAGCACAGATAAATTATCTAGTTGTCTTAAAAAAAGATACTATAATCATATGTTGTAGCCTGCACACATGATTAAAGAGTACTTTCTCCGTTTTAATTTAAGTATTTTAATTTGATTGAGTATAAAATTTAAGCATTTAAGAGATTTTACATTTATGTAGTATTTAAATTTATGATCTGAAATTTGTCTTATAATAATAAAATTGAAAACTACTAAAAAAGAGATTTTTTGGGAACAAACAAAAATAACAAAATAAAATAAGACACTTAAATTAGGATAGAAAAAGCATTATATAATATCCCAAAATTAAGTCCTAATAAATTTTCAAAGATTAAAGTATTAACTAGCTCGTTAAATCGCTTGTATTATATGAATAAATATAAATAAAATACAAAAAACCAATGTGCTGTAGATACCTTGTTAATGGAAAACTCATTCAGACTCAAACAAAATGAGTTTTTGTATTGTTTACAGAAGAATGAAGCCACCTAAACTCTACATGCATGAGTGTTAACTTTATTAGGTGTAACTCAGCATGTTTTCATAGCCATGCAAAGTGCAATGTGTCAATCATTTCCTTATTTCTCCTTCCTATAAATACCATTACTACCCATTCTCCATTTTCCATCAGCAATCAATAGTGTTATTTAATTAATCATATAATATATATATCTCCCTCTTGTTAGAAAAATCAAGCAATTATGGGTTCTAGCTGGCTCTGTTTCTCCCTTAGTTTTCTTCTAGTGTTGCATGGTACCTTTGCTCAGCAAAGATACCAACAGCAACAAGGTCAGTGTCAGCTTAATAGACTTAACCCCATGGAACCCACTGTTCGCATTCAAGCTGAAGCAGGGGTTACTGAGTTGTGGGATAAAAATAACCAACAGTTTCAATGTGCTGGTGTTTCACTCATTAGACATGTTATCCAGTCTAGAGGCATGCTGTTGCCTTCTTACCTTAATACTCCTCTCCTTGCCTATGTTGAACGAGGTATTTGTTTTTATCGCGAGATAGTGATAAGGTATGTTTATATTAATAAATTGATTGTAAAAACTAATTAATGTTACAGGTAGGGGATTTTTCGGGATCATGAACTCTGGATGCCCTGAAACTTTCCAGTCATCACAGCAATTTCAGCAAGGTGAAAGGGGTGCAGGATCAAGATTCCAAGATCGTCATCAGAAGATTGGACAGTTCAAACAGGGAGACATTATTGCCTTCCCTGCTGGAGCTGCTCACTGGGCTTATAACGAAGGAAATGAAGAGCTTGTACTTGTTTGTTTCGAAGATAGCGGTAACAGTGCAAACCAGCTTGATCAAAATTCAAGGGTATGTAAACTTTTAACAACACACTCAATATTGATTAATAAATAAATGAATCTGATTTTTTATTTTTTTTGCAGAGATTCTTCATAGCTGGAAACCCACAACAAGGAGAACAGCAACAGGGACAGCAAGGAGGAGCACGCAGCTTCCAGAAGGAGCAATTCCAATCTGGAAATGTGTTCAGAGGCTTTGAATTAGAGTTGTTGGCTGAGGCATTCGGCGTAAGTACTGAAACAGCAAGGAAGCTTCAGGGCGAGGAGGATCAGAGAGGCCACATTGTGAACATTGATCAAGGGCTTAGAGTTGTGAGACCACCATTCTCACAAGAACAAGAGGAGCGTGAGGAGAGACAAGAGCAAGGACAATACGGTCCTCGTGCAAACGGAATTGAAGAAACCATCTGCTCTGCTAAACTCAGACAGAACATCGATAACCCTGCTCGTGCTGATGTCTACAATCCTCAAGCCGGACGCTTCACCACTGTCAACAGCCTCACTCTACCCATCCTCAGCTTCCTCCGCCTCAGCGCTGCCAAAGGAGTTCTTTACAGAGTAAGCCACATCTTGCTATTGCTATTGCTACTTCCTCTAGCTTTAATTTGTTTGACTTAATACGAATCTAATCTGCAGAATTCGATCATGGCACCACACTGGTGGACGAATGCACACAGCGTACTCTACGTAACAAGGGGAGAAGCAAGGATACAGATAGTTGATCACAGAGGACAAGCAGTGCTAGATGACAGAGTAAGACAGGGGCAAGTTGTGATAGTACCACAGAACTTTGCTGTGGTGAAACATGCCGAAAACGAAATCTTTGAGTGGGTGGTGTTCAACACCAATGACAATGCCATGATCAACACACTGAGTGGACGTACTTCTGCGATTCGAGGATTACCCGTCGATGTGATAGCTAATTCTTACCAGATTTCAAGGGAGGAGGCAAGAAGGCTCAAGTTCAACAGGGAGGAAACTCTACTTTTCACCTCTTCAGGAAGAACTAGCCAATATGGGAGAGTTGCTGCTGCTTAATTACAACGTTTTGCTTGCTTTTTTTCTTCCTATGTAATAAGCTAAGCTAAAAGCCTACTTAATAAAACAGAGGACCTTATACGGTCATCTTTGTAATGGCAACTCTTATTTTGTATCTATAAGCGGCAAGTTCTTGTACCTTTGGCAAATAAAAGGAGAACTAACGTAGCTTTTTGCCCTTTTGTTATGAGCTAATTTGGACTGCTTTTTCTTCTTTTTTTCGATAGCAACAAAATGGATACTAATAACAATGTTATAACTAATGGGTGAACATCAAATTATAGCATCGAGTTAGAAAAAATACTTGCTAACATAATCGGAATGAAAAAACAGTGTTATCATAAAAGATGTATTTATTAAGTATGTTTGATCTCAAGGACTACATAGGCTTTGATGTATTCTCATTGTTTTTTTCTTGTTCTTTTGCATTTTAAATAAGTTTTACCTGTTCCATGTTATGAGTTCATGCTTACGAGTAGAGTAATTTTAGTTTAGAAGCATATGGAGCTTGATTAAGATTTGTACAATATTATCTTATTTTCATATAAACTCCATATGAAAATAAGATAATGTTGGCAAATATTTTGATAAAAAATAACACAAGTTTTCTCTCGACTTATTGTTGTGTGAGATTCAATTGAATACCTCATGATTTCTATCATTAACATGAAATCCGTGGTTCAATATTTGCTTTATTACCATACTAGATATTCGATAAAGGTGAGCTGATTTTGACTCGAAAGTGAGAAAAGGAAGATCATTGATATAATCTCATTCAAATTGAGAAAAGGAAGATCATTGATATAATCTCATTCAAATTGTGTTTGTTGGTACCACTTAGGGGTGGAAAATGAGCGGGTTAGGCGAGTGAGAAAAGGAAGATCATTGATAAATTCTTCACATTTGTGTGGTGTTGTACCATTAGGGGGGACAAATGGGCGGGTGTGGAGGTGGTAAATGCGGGGGGTTGGAGCAAATATGGGCGGTTGAAAATGGGTTTAATCATATCACTTGTTCATATTTGATATTGAAAAATGGTGCGGTAATAAATTAGCTTACCATATTGGTTATCATATTCATTAATAAATAGTTCTTTGCTTAAGAATTCAATATAGAGAAAATATTTTAGTCTTTTTTTTAAAATAAAAATCTGTTTTGAAAAAACTTCATTTATTTTATTTGTATTTTTATAAAAGTAAAAAAAAAACTTTTATAAAAAAATTTCGGGGTTGCGGAGGGGAAGTGGGCTAAGCTAATAGGGGCTAACCGGAGGAGGGGGAGGGGAAGGGTCCAAGGTAGGGTTGAAAATAATTTAATTTTTTTAGTTTAAATAAATATTTCTGTAAACAACTAAATTTTTAAAGGGTGGGGCTTGGGGGTTGGGGGGGAGATGGCTGGGGTTGGGGTGGTCCAGGGTAGGGTGAAAATAATATTTGTTGAAATTGAAAATATTTTTTTAAACACAACTTAATTTTTTTGGGTGTTGGTGGGCGGGGCGATGGCTGGGGTGGGGGATCAGGGTTAGGCGTTGATGAAAAATAAATATTGAAAGTGAAAATACTTTTTTAAAACAAACTTAATTTTTTTTGGATGGGGGGGGGGAGATGGGTTTGGGGTGGGGTTGGGCAGGGTAGGGTGAAAAAATAAATATTGAAATTGAAAAATATTTTTTTATAACAATACTTAATTTTTTTTTGGATGGGGGGGGGGGTGGGGGTGATGGGGGGACGAGGAGAGATGAAATAATAATGAAATTTAAAGTTGAAAATATTTTTAAAATAACTTAATTTTTTTTTGTGGGTGGGGGTGTGAGGGGACTGCTGTGGGGGTGGGTGGGGGGGGTGAGGTCGAGGGTTAGCGGTGGAACAAAATGAATTTTGAAGGTCAAAATATTTTTGTAAAAAACTTTATTTTTTTGGAAAGCGTGGAGGTGGAGTCTAGGTTGAAATCTTAATAGGGACTAATATATGAAAGTTTGAAAAAATCACTCTAAAACTTGGGTAACAGACGATTTTTTGAAAATTTTGAGCGAAAAACTTGCAATCTCATATTTGACGTAGTTTACCCATATATACCCATATTTTAAATGGGTAAAATATGGATTATAGTCCCAAATATTACTCATATTTAAAAGGAGTAATTACTTAAGTGGATTCTTTTTAAAAATACCATTTAACAATATAAAACAAAAACTATATATTTGTTAGATTTTTCTTCTTTCGCCACTGTTATCTTTTTTTTCTCTCAGCTTTTTTTTTAATTCTTCTCTACTTCTCTTGCTTTTTCTTTGGGCAACTTTCAAAGATAGCAAATAAAAAATTTATATTTGTATGACTAAGCAAAAATGTGCAGAGTGCGCTCCATAGGCAAACATAGAAACTGTCTATTAATTCACTCTATATGTACGGTTGTTGAAGTAAAATTGGTTATAAAACGAACTGTATAAAAAAGAAAGGAAGAGAAAGACACTTGGTACGAAGAACTGTATAAAAACGAAAGTGTACTAAAACGGAATTGTATTATTATAAGTGTATATCGAATGATTATATACAATTTGAATTGGTAATAAAATGCGAAGAGAGAAAGGACCAAAAGAGACTGACAAGGAATATACAATTGAATCAAATTGTATAAACCGAGGAAAGAGAGAAAATTAGATACAATTTTGAACATTGTTATAAAACGAGAAAGATAAAAAGAGGAAGGCAAAAGAAATTGTATAAGTGAGAAAAAAGCAAGGGGGGCGAGCGAGATTAGGGAGAGTGGCGAACAGATCTGGAAAGAAGAGGGAGAGAGGGGGGGAGAGGGAACAAAAATATAGGTATTTATACAATTTTCTCTGTTTTATACAGTTAGAACATTTTTATACCACTTGTGTTTGTATAAAAAGTGATGAGAGATGGGGAGAGAGTGGCGAGCGAGAATATTTGGGAGAGAGGCACCTTGCATTTTTTGCAAACTTTGCTATGGAGCACAAGTAAAATTAAACCCTAGCTACTTCATTATTTTAGGTATTAGGTTGCTATTAGATACAATTTCCCTTTTTTATTTTGGATCTTCTTTCTCTCTTAACTTTTTATTATTATTATTTTTTATTTTTGGCGTTCTCTTGCTGTTGCGCTCTCTCTCTCTCTTGTTTTTTTCCTTTGTTTTTCATAGGATAGAATGAATAATATTTGGATCACTAATTAATAATTAAATAATAATGAATCCCAACCAAATGAGAGAATAACAAGATTGCAAAATCTTAAATTTGAACTAAAAAGGTTACACAAATTATCAAAGTTGATATTAGAAATGTATATACACAATGATCAATAGAGAAATTAAACTTGTTTTATAGGAATTAAAAAAAGTAATCCAATAATAACAAATAAACAACAAATTTGCAAAATAAATTCTATGGCCTTAAAATTGCATTACATAATATCAAAGTTGAATTAGAATAGAGAATTAAGAATGACGAAAAACGTAACTAACAAATGACAAGTGAATGATTTATAAACTGAATTAAACTCATATTATTCATGGATAAAACTTATATCATATGTATCTTATAAATTATTTTTATTTTTATCACTAAGAAAATGAGTGATGGTTGCAATATGTACTAAAAATCTATTGTGCTTGTCTTATAAATGCATGTATTATTAGTGTGTTACATAAATTATTCTTGTTGGTATCCGTAAAAAAAAGTGAAGTGTGCAATACATATTATAAATGTATTATTCATTAATTAAACATATATTATATGTGTCTTATAAATTACTTTTTATTTGTATCACTAAGAATGTGAGTGATGTTTGCAATATGTATTAAAATGAATTGTGCATGTATTATAAGTGTGTTACCTAAATCATTTTAGCTGATATCATTAAAAAGGGAGTGAAGTTTGCAATATGTACTATAAATGTAGGATGTATTTTTCATGATTTTAATACAATTTAATACAATTATGAAACATTTCTAATACAACTTTAATACAAATGTGATATAATTTTGTAAACTTCATCCTTTTCGAGCTTCAATCTAATAATTTTCCTAAAATCAATTCTAAAGTTAACCAAACCCTCTTAAAATTGAGATATAAACTCCAAACGATATTTTTAACTATTTGTAGGAACTGGCTATCCAAACTAATCGCAAACGAAAGAGCAGTCAATGATTCATAAAATAAATAAAACTTGTATCAATAATTAATTAGATAAGTAATCTAATTGTAACAAATGAAGTAACATAATAAATTGTCAAATGAATTAACTTGAATAAAAATGTATTCCCACACATTTTTAAACGTTGGAATTAGAAGAGAAAATTAACAATAAATGAAAAACTTACTAACGAAAGACAGACAGATAGTCTAGACAGAATAATTGGATTATTCATAAATAAAACATGATCATATGTGTCTTATAAATTATTTTAGTTGTATCACCAAGAACATAAGTGATGTTTTGCAATATGTATAAACAAATGTATTGTCAGATGTGATAAATAATAACAAGTGTGTTACATTAACATTATTTTTATTGCTTAATCACGGAAAAAAGGAGGTGACGTTGTATATGTATATAAAGGTACTGTCGTGATGTAATACAATTTTAGTGTAATTATTGAAAACAGATTAATACAACTCTAATATAATTGCGGAGACCTTTCCCATAAACTTCACCTTTTTCGAGTTTCAATCTAATATTTTTCCTAAAATCAATTATAAACTAAAGGGAAAATGCACAAGTACCCCCCCCAATCTATGCCCGAAATTCCAGAGACACACTTATACTATACTAAGGTCCTATTACCCCTGAACTTATTTTATAAGTAATTTTCTACCTCTTTTTAGCCTATGGATTATTTGGGCGGGTTAATAAAAAATGGGCTTAAATGAGTACCACTTATGAACTCAGTAACAATAAGGCAGGAACTTTATTGATTTTAACAAACTCTTGGTAGAAGATTACACACAGTACTAATCGACATTAAAGCCGTTTTAAGAGAACCTTCGTTGAGGAGATAGAAGGAGGCTCTCTCCTCCCCTGTTTATCTTCAAGCGTTGTGCTTCATTTGGCGATATCTGGTACGCGTTTGTGAGGACCTCAACAGGCATTGCTCTAATCACTGATGTGTAACCTGCAAGTTGATTGTTCATTGGTTGACTACTTGTCCTAAACACCACAAATTCAAATCCATTTTCCCCTGCTTTAATCGTTGCAGGGAAGTACTGAGGAACCACAAACATTTCTCCTTGATTCACCTTATCGTTCATCACTTGTTGCCCGGTCTGATCTACAACCTGCACTTGTGCTTCTCCTCTTTCAACGTATACCACGCTGTGCCCGGTCAATGTCCAATGAGGGCTCATCAATGCATTCTGCATCCACCAAGGCACAGTTTTAATCAATGTAAGTCATACTAATAGCAAGAAATTTTCGCGAAGAAGAATTGATTTGATTACCGGATATATGGTTCCTTTAGAAGCACTCATGTCAATGTATTCGAGGATGGGAAGTTTTTGGCGACCAACATGGTTTACTTTGCCTGCTTGCCTTGAGAAGATATCAGCTCGTCTTTGAGTTTCTATATTGATGCGGATTTTCATAGTGCAGATGTTTTCTTCCAAGCCATTTCGAGTTACTTTCTCCCACCATTGTTGTCCTCGTTGTGATCGCCCTTCTTCTTCTTCTTCATCGGGCTTAATAGTGCTCATTCCTTCCCTCACATTGACAATTGTTCCACGTTCCGTCTGTTCTTCTTGCATCTTCCTCACAATCTCTGTGGGGATGTTGAAGGCCTCGGCTAACAATTCTGTGTCAAAAGCACGGAAAATGTTCTGGAACTTCTGTTTCCTTTGCTTTCTTAGACCAGTTTGAGCTCTTTGGCTTTCGTTTTCTTGTACTCCACCGGCCAAGTAAAATACCTAAAGTCCAAAAACATAGCAACCAATATATAAACAAATTATGTGAAGTGTTTATATAGGTTAAAACTCATTATATAAGAAGTTGCATCATGAACAAAAATTTCATTAAATTGTAGATATTAGCACGAAAGATTTTACCCTGGAGTTCTGATCAAGCTGGTTGGATCGATGGTTGAGGTCGTTAACGGCTACAGCTACGAGCTCTTCCTCACCGTCGTTATAGCACCAATGAGCAGCACCAGCTGGAATTGCCACAACATCACCTTGGCGTATACGGTGGACTTTCTGGTGCTGGTCGCCTCCGCGGCCATGGCCTCTCTCTTCCCTTGGCGCTTGGCCGGCCTGGAAGGTCTGTGACTGGAAAGTCTCAGCACAGCCAGGGTAAGTAATGCCAACTATTCCCTGTCCACGCTGGATGTAAACCAAGCCAGGCATGGGATGAAATTTAGGCAGAGAAAGAGTATTACGACGGATAACAAACCTCAGAGGAGCAACTCCAGCGCACTGGAATTGCTCCTCGTTCTCGTCCCATAGCTCAGAGAAGCCGCCCTCTGACTCAATTCGATCAGAGGGCTGGCTTCCAGTAAGTCTCTGTAAGCGGCATTGTTGAGCTTGAGTCAGACGAGTGCCTCCCTGACCTTGCTGACCCTGATACTCTCTTATTGCATTTGCTGAAGACAAGAGAAAAGCAAAGAACAGTATAGCTAACAAGAGCCTAGTAGTGACCGCCATCGCTAATTAGTATTTTTTGATTGTTTATTCAATAGAAAGATGAGATTTGGAGAGACTGAGGCCTCTGTTCTTATAGCGTTAGAGGGTAACAAATAGGAAGGCCGCGTGGCCATTATCCTGTTTTCTATTGCATGGTGAAGCTGTCTTCATCTCAACACTTTGCCATGGTTGTTCAAAAAGACAGTCACTCCATGCCAATCACCTGTATTACCTTTTTGTGTTTGTTTTTTTGTGGGCTTTATAGGGAAACTTATAACAGAAGACATTAACATCTACTATTTCAATTGCTTATAATACCTAATTTTTAAGAGCATCACAACCGTGATTTTTTCTTTTCCTTTTCTGATTTTGACCTGCATAAGTTAAGATCGTAGAAAACCTTTTAACTACTAAAAGGCAACGTAAACAAACATGAAACCAGATGGAGTAGTATAAAGCGTTTAGATATATGTATGTACAACTTTCTTTTTATGGCCTAAGTTTTTTTTTTCTTTTTTTGCTCTCTTTTACAATAATCCAGAAAAAAGGGAGTAGGATAGAAACTTAAAACAAGATAACTGAGAAGAAAATATTAATTACTTTAGGCACATATACAGTGGTACACTAGGCTTAGTTTTGTATCTGTAGAAGGCTGTTTTCTTCTTGTAAGTAGGATTATCAATAGTGATAACTATTCTCCCTTCTTCTCTAATATGAAAAGAATTCCTTACACTCTCCACCATTTTCTTATCTTCTTGAAGCATAACTCTGTACGAACAATCATCGTCTGGTATGAATTCTTCTCTGTAACTCACTTCATTCCCCACCACTATCAAATCCCAAGTTATCGTCACCTCAACCTATAAGAAATAATACACGTATTAGCAATGCGCGGATCCATAAATGGAGTTAAAAGGAAATGAAAACTAGGCATTGCAGCAAACATTACCTCTTTGACAGGCATTTTAATGAGGCAAAATGAACATGGTTTGATGCTTATCTCAAGAACTTGTCACAAGAGTTAAAACAACATCACATCACTTATAGTTCCGTTTTTGAGTCCAGCCATATTCATCCTACTAATTTCCTCATGTTCTCATCTACCTATCACCATCCAATCTCCTCCCGCGCCCCCCTCTTATCTCCCATTAGTACTGAAATTCTACTAATCCCTCTGTTTCTATTTGTTTGTCTGGTTTTGACTTGACACAGAGTTTAAAGAAATGTAAACAAGGACCTCTGAATTATATAGTCGTGGAATGTAAAATGTGTCAACCTGTCATTTAATCTTGTAGTGTTAAACATGTGCTTCATATAGAACTAGAGAATTGTCGAAGAGGAAAATAATACAAAATAAGTTGAAACAGAGAGAGTAATTACTTGAGAAGGGTCTCTGTAACTTTAGATGGCTTCACAAATATGAAGGCATTCTTGCTTCTTTGTGTGATCATTCGCAGATTAAGTGCATGAACCGTGGAAAACCAAACAGGAACATTAATAAATATCTGCAATATTACCATCAAATTTTCAATCCAAAATCACATTTCAAGAAAATTTTTAAACAAGGGAGAAAATTTCGCGTACATTCTTGTATATGATTCCAGGATAATGATCATGAACCAAACTCATCATCTTCCTGTTAATCCAACGAACCTCTTTCCAAGCATTTCCCGGTGAATTTCCCAAATCTGTTATCATCACAACAGAATTAACCCCTCCTTGTTTAAATTCAAGTTGTTGAATTGCCTTCTCCAAAATATGTATCCTCCATCTAAGACACTCGTGATGATGATTGTGTCTTCCCCAAATCTCTTCTTCCAATTCTTTGTTCTTGATATTCCTAAACACATTATAACATAATAGCCTTCCTTCCCTATCTTTACCATCATCGTTATACCACAATTTCTCGAGGTCAGGACTAAATAATTTTTCATCAAGAATCTCCGTTACTCTAAATTCCCTTCTCCATCTCAACGTCTTCCTCATCATTTTATATGCATCATAAACACCATAATCCTTAGCTCTCAAGAAATTCAACAAAACAATATCCGTCCTCGTGTTATCTTCACTTGGTAATAATGGAACACCCCATAATGAAATTCCAGTCAAATTCTCTGTTATGGTTTTAACAGATAGAGACTTGTTTTTGTTTTTACCATAAATGTATCCACCAAGAATTGCATCTTCCACCCTACATCTTAATCTAAGCAACGAGTGTTTTCTTGAAGCTTTGATGTCGAGAGGAGATACTAATTGAACAGGCTGATCAAAAATAGGTTGATGATCATCATTATCATCATGATCCAAATGTTCATCTGATGATTCTGTATCAGTGTCGCTGATGCTCATGATATCATCAACAACAACCTCTTCTTCCGCGACAGGAACAACTACTTCCTCCCGCATCATTCAAGAAAGTTAAATTAATATTAAGAATATATAAATATACAATGAGATTAGGCCATATCAAAAATGTGTTTTTGTTTTTCCCCTCTGGTTTATGGAATCAATAAACCAGAGGATGTGATTATGTTTTTTTTTTTGTTCAAAAATGTCATATAAACTACTAATACTTAAAACCATTGATATTATTGGTTGGAGCTAAGAGGACCATCCACATATTAAATATGTTTGACCATCATTTGGATATTACTTTTTTATTTTGTGTGTGTTGGGGAGGGGGGGGGGGGTTGGAGGGGGGACATTTTGGATTTTCTTTTGTTCATGTGTCTTTCTCAAAGTCTAGTCACTATATACGTGCAAGCACGTAAAGTAGTAATAAATTATATTTTTTTTTCGTATCGTCAAATTTGTTCACATATATTGTTTTTAACTATACAATACAAATTAACCGATACGAAAAGTTTCTGTTAAAAACAATAACCCCTCTTTCTAGCCTTATTTTGATACATTTTTTTTATGTCATTGACCAATCATTTGGTGCTTTTTATGAAAAATATATGGTATTATTCTGGATACATTTCAAAAAAAAATCATGAATAAGGGGCTTGGACAGATTAAAATCCTGATTTCAAACCCATTTGTTTGTAACTGAGGGATGAAGTACCACTTCAGGAATTATAATTTGAAATCCCATGATCTAGTAGTTATTACAAGCTGATGTTTGCAAGTTATGTCTAGTAATACATATACACAGAACAGATGTACTTGTTACTAAAAACAAACTGCAGAACAACATTAACTTGTAAACTAGAAGGGAGGAACAAGAAACACTACAACCACCTTGTTTGCCTATTCTAATCAAGCCTTCTCCTCTCCTGAAATACCCGGCTTTACAACCTCGTGGAGTGACTGATTGCTATCTCCTATTGTAGGTGCTACAACATGACTTTCACTTGCATTTAAAGACAGCTTATCTAAATTGGCTTCGCTGGTATCAGCAAGATTAGGCAGGCCACTTTCATTTTCGCGTGTTTTAGGCAGTCTTTCTCCCGACTCTGGAGCTGTGTTGGGCAGGCCACTTCCATTTTCAGGTGTTTTAGGCAGTTTTTCTCCTGAATCTAGAGCTGCTTCCATATCCTCGTACCTAGAAATGACTTGTCGAAGCTCATCGTGAAGATTTAAAGCTTCAAACATCAACCCCTCATCACCTGAAGTTGATTCCACAATTCTTTGTATAACTGCCAAAGACTGCTTGCAGTTCTCCAACATGCTAACTGCCAGATCATCCTTCAGCAACACAAATACATCAGTTCATCCATGTTTCAAAGGTCAACCTGCCCGTCAGAAGGCCCCCAAGAAAATGGATAAAAACACAGAGAGAGGGGGAGGGGGAGGAGTCTAGAGGAATATCAATTTCTTTAATGGAATAAGGGGGAGGGGGAGGAGTCTAGAGGAATATCAATTTCTTTAATGGAAATAAGGGGGAGGGGGAGGGTCTAGAGGAATATCAATTTCTTTAATGAAATATAAACTATGTTAAATCACACAAAAACAGAAAGTTTTAACAACAGATTGTGTTTTGAGAGGGGGGGGGGGGGGGGTTAGAGGAATTTCAATTTCTTCAATGGAACATAAACTATGTTAAATCACACACAAACGGGAAGTTTTAACAACAGAATATTTTGATGTCAATTGACCTTTGCTTTTATCGTTGTTTGGGTGATCTTAGTAGTAAATATGTCCAACCATGCTATTAACTTTTTTTACAATGATTATACCACTTACTTGTTGTTTGGAAAGCTAGAAAAATGAATTGGAGCATTAAAAAAGAACAACTTGGACTGAAAAGAAAAAAAATTTGAGAAAAAAACAAGAAGTTGTGCTATACTCACAGTATAGCATAAGTATAGTGGAGAGTGTAATACCCCTAAGCCTGGAAAAGAAGCGCAATGTATAAATTCTTTCAGAATCTATGTATTATTTTATGCAGAATAGAAGGTGGAATAACTAATGCATAAATAACTGCATAGCTCTAAGCAACAACCAACGACTTAATGCACTATTTATATCTCTACCCGATAGAAATACAGGGTTTGGAATAACTTGAAAAGGCAAGGAGAAATCTTCTAGTTGTAGGTTAATAGTGCAGATAAAGTAAAGCTCCAAATAATTTGAAGACTTAAGCAGGATTGTCAGGAGAACACCATAACTATGGAAGCATTCATTCATCACAGTCATCAATCTTCAAGCGTTCATTTATTTAGTTCATGATTATTTGCAATTCTTAGTTTTTCAATACTCAAGAGTCAACAAATGACCTTCTAACCTTTCTTACTTAGATATTAGAATAGGTTTAATTTAGTAAAAAGTTAATAAAAGGTCCCCGTAGGAATGACACTTGATTCATCCTTATTATTTATTAATTGTGCATACTAGCATGTGCGTTTGAGGACAATACAACTCACTAGTAATGTGATTAGAACTAAGCATTAATCCCATTTGTAGGTCAGTTTATTTCATCAACAGATATTTGTTTTTGCTTTTCACTTATTAATTTATAGTGCTGGTGTCTGGGCAACTTTTGATGGATGACCACGACAGGATTCAATGAGTTTCCGTTTTATCTTCCGCTGGCATGTATGTTTTTATCCTTAAATTCCAAAAATAGTACACTCTAATTATTTCACATGTAAATATCATATTCAAGTTTTACTAATTACACTGACGTCCTTTCCATTTTATAATTTAGTCTAGGAACCTTCAGCTAGCTTCAAAGTTTTAATAACATTCCCAACTAAATGTTGCAAGCCTAAACTAGTTGTATTTGTTTAAACTGGTCATTTCAATTTTAGCAATGGGAACATCATACTGTGCTTCCTTTTTTTTTTTTTTGTTTTTTGATAACCGCAGTTTCTGAACCAGCTTGCACACACCTCCACTTATTCCGCAGGATACCTACCATCTCTCACTAGCAACATGTGCCAGGCAACTCTATCCACCGAGGCTAGAACATATGGGAAAAAATCACCTATTGTTTTGTCTCTGCTCGGATTCAAACCTGAAACCTCATGGTGTTCAACCTACTTCATTAATCGTACTACGTTTACCTTCCTTTTAAAAGTAAACTTAGTAGAATACTTGATTTATCTCTTAGTAATTCAGGTTACCTAACAAATCTTATTGTTAAGGTACGACAAAAAAATACTTCCTCTGATATCATTCTGTTGATCAATTAAGGAGCATTACAAGGAATTGTTACATTTTCACCCCTTTTGTATAGTATTAATGACTATTATGCCACTACATTCTGATTGTGCTTAAGGGAAGTGCTTCTTTCAAGACACTCGGAGAGTGGAGTGATATTATGACAATACTCTAATCAAAAAATAATTGCTGAGAAGTCTTCAAATTTAAGAGTCAATATGGCTAAGAAGGGAGGTTTTGGTGATGCCATCTTAAACAAAAGAGAAGGTTGGTGTATTTTTGAAAAGTAAAGAGGAGGTACTACGATGGCCAACTGGGAGTATTATTTGCACAAAGAACAGAAGTTCTGACAAGACAGCGCCATGATGAAAATTGTTCTATGAAAAGAAAAGGGCTGGCATGAAGATGAGAATTATAAAAGGAAAACAAGTGTGTGCAGATGTCAGATGTCTGAATTTTGGTTTATTCTGTTATTTTGGAACCTTTAAAAAGCAATTCACTTGCCATCCCTGACATTAAAAAATATGTACATGCCCCTATTCTTGCATCCTACCCACCCCCACCACCCTGCAGGACATAAAAGAATGACTAAAAATAATGTCATTTATTTGAGCCTTGCCTCTACTTTAGGGAAGCTAATAAGTCCTCCATTTTAGTTTAAACAACATTATATTCTATCAAAAACTAGACATTCATATGTAAACTCTATGAAAAGCTCTATGGTTGATGTCGTCAATATGCTACTATGCTCAACTTAAATCCCGTTAACACCTTCTAAAAGACACTTCTTTCCTCTTCCCTGTTGATATTTGATCCCCTCGCCCACACATAAACACTATTCCCTTGTGAACTCACATTAGTCACCACCATCCTTTAGACCTTAATTTCTGTCACAAATCCTCCTCAAGTCCTCAATACCTATCATGGCCCCACTGTTGCCTTTATCTTTTCTTTTTATAAGTGTTGTTGTCTTGTTTATTTCATCCTGAAACCCCTTTAGGATCTTTTTTCTTTTCTTTTCTTTTCTTTCCTTCTTTTGTCCATCTTATATATTCTTATGATTGAACAAAAATGAGGTATTGGATCTACTTGGCTTATGTTTTTTGGTGGAAGTAAAAGAATGTTGATTCAAGTACTTGGGGATTGGTGAGAAGATAGACTTAGGACTTGACTCAACCTAGAAGCTAATTTGTGATGTGAGGTTTTCCCAAGACCATATAGGAGCAACAACTCATTCCCTCAGCCACTGTGGACATTCTAAGCCCCTCTTCCGCTCTCCTGCTCGCCCAGGGCTAGACATCTGGAATGTGAACAATATAAGGCCCATATTGGGTTTGGTTTGCTACAATGTTATAGGTCAAAAATTCAACCACAAAAGTAAGCTTGTAAAGTAAGCATTGCCCATGATCATATAAGTAGAATCACTCCTTCAACAACCAATGTGGAACATTCTACTAGGGGTTAAGGAAGAAAAACATGGGAGAAAAGCTTCTCAACAATTTGGAGATGGGTGAAGCAAGTTATTGGACTAGGAACTAGGAAGCAGAAGAAAATTTATTGCACCGAAAATTAGTTCAGTTATATCATGAAATCAGAATCTTGCTGATCTATTCCATAAGAGACATATACAAATCTGCTACACCAAAGGCTATTTTGGATTACATTCTTTCATGTGCTCACAAGAGGACTATGGCAATACCACAATTAAAGAAGCTCCAAGTAAATGACATTTTAGTGTGGATATAAAATGTTAATCGAAGGATGTAAAATCATTGCCATTCTACTCTGATATTAGTAGGAGATTCCTTTAATTTTATTCATAAGCTAGAGCGGAGGTCTACTTATTTTCTTAAACTACAGGAGGAGAGGCCTAAGATATTGAACAAAAAAATTTTAAGAAAAAGATATCGACCCAAAATAAAAACAACCCTTATGTGCTGAAGGTGATAGATTGTAAGAAATAGATGCGAAAGAAATAGGAGAAAATATTTGTTGTGGGGTTAACTTCACAAATAAGTTGGTAAAAAGAATTTCAAGAAAGCAGTTGGTGTCCATGTTTAAAACTTTGGTTCCTTAAGGGAACCAAGTAGACCATATACATCTTATACAATTTTTTTATTCTTAACTTATCACCCAGAAAGAGAAAAGTCTGACATTGTTTCCTAGTGGAATCAGCTACGATTTATTCTTAACTTATCACCCAGAAAGAGAAAAGTCTGACATTGTTTCCTAGTGGAATCAGCTACGAACAAAAGTTGTTTCTAACTGGAAATTAATTTGCTTTAGAGCTTTAACTTCAATTCTTTCAGAAATTCATGCAACAAATTCAATAAGAGACATATACAAATCTGCTACATTTTTTTTATTGTTTATTTATGAAAATTTGTTGATTTACCAAGAAAAATAACCATTGGTTCCTTACTGAACCAGAATTGAACAAACTCCTTGCTTATAGGAAGCTAACTTGCTCTAGAGTTTTAACGTCAATTGTTTCTGAAATCATGTAGAAAATTCAAGAACATGGTAGTTCAGCAGGTTAAGATATAGCTGACATGTTTGTTTATTTTTTGTTTAGATAAGTAAATGTAGCCCTCATGTTAAATTAATATACAAGAGTTTCTTCAATTTTCAACTTGGTTTGACAGGCATTTCACACGTAGATGAGCTAAGAGACTTAACTCCTCCTGGATTAGTAAAACATCAGAGAATATTAAAAAATTGAACAGTACTAGTCCAAGTAAGGTAACAAAACATAGGTACAGAATAGAAGTGGAAGAAACCAAGGGTAGAGGACCACAGTGAACTAAAAATCTTTTAACTTAGTGAAGCATAACCAACAAAATGGAGCAGATAAGAAAGTAACCTTGATGGGCTTTGGTTCTACATCAGAATTCATTATGCTGGAAAGGATCTCAAGACTGTTCCGTGTCACTACAAGAAGTTCCTTCTTCTCTTCAATGGATTCACCAATGTAAGTAGTTTGCTCATGATTCCGCATCCCCGTATCAGGAATAGGGTAGTTTTCAGGTGGTGAGAGTAGCTGCTCGTTCATATGAGACTCCAGGGGATATTGCCTCTTCAAGTTCTATCAAAAGGAAAGAAAGTTAAGCACCTTTATCCTCTGGATAATAAGGCATGCAATATGCAAATGTAAATCAAGGCATGATTCATGAACTCAAAGATCATCTGCTAGTCTACCAACACACGTCAATGTTCATCTAGTATGATTTTAGAAGTTAGTAAACATTGGCATAAGATGCACCTAAATGGTCTACCATGTGTAAACTTTGGCATAAGATGCACCTAAAGGTCCAGTCCATACCACCACACAGTTGTTTTCATCAGGTGAACACTACAAAGGAAAAGAGTAGGCCTCGAAATGCAGACAAATCTGCGAGAAGGCAGAAAACTGAATATTTACCATATAAAACAATCAAGCAATAATCAAAACAATGTAGTACAAGCACTTTGATAGCATCTCCAACAAGCACAATCAACACTTATCACATTGATGCTCCTTAGCCCTTGCAGAGACATTACTGCCATATATTCTCCACTGTTAACTAACGTCTAACATGTTGTCTTGTCCCTGACATCTACATCTAATAGAAGAAAGCAGACTTTTCACCCTTTCGCTCCACACTTTCAACACCACCCCATCCACAATAGTAAAGATAAATGGAACAGAGAGAGAGAGATACTCCAGATTCACCTATTCTTCGCTAGAATACATGCCTTGCTGCTATCCCAAAACAACACCTCCTGTCCCACATCTTCTCTCTATCACCTCAAAATAATTTAATCTAGGAAAATAAATGAAACAATAAGAGAATTCTTTAGTTGCATGAGCAAAAAGCCAACTTGAGATATTGCCTCAACATGTCTATTTTCTAGTCTATTAATATTTGCAGAGTCCTCAGCCTAAATAAAACCCCTATATAAGGCTGATATAAACAAATGTTGGACACATGCCAGTACCTCCAGTTAAAAAAAATCCCTACTTTGCCTAAAAGAAGATCAATTAGAGCAAACTAGTATTAAAATGATTTGGACTCAAACGGAGAGAAATGATTACAAAGAATTCATATAGCCAACTCTAACATAGATGCTCTGCTGATTGATTGAGTGTTGAAAAGTTCTTCTACAAGGGATTTTAAACATAATAGCAAGCAAGCTAAAATAAGAGAGAGAATACAAAATTCACATACAATACTTGACCTTTCCACTGGCATAAATACTTACAGCAGGTACACAAAAGAAACATAAAACTTGTATGAATAGGTAAAGTAACCTTAAGATACACAAATCAAAGTTCGAACATGCATGTGCTCATTTGGTTAAGAACAATCTATCGCGAGATTAGTTATACGGATTGATATCCCACACTCAATGTTGGATAAAGATAACACTAAAATCCCAGAATAACTAATCCGTGATAAGTTATTCCGCAATTGTATCCCAACTTACAAGGGATAAACTCATCCTAAAATTAAACCCCGGATTAGTTATCCGTTATCCCTCCAAATCATATATACATTCAATACAAACATTTCCTGCAAAATAGACTAGGGTTTACCATGTAAGTTTGACGAAACACAGGCAAGTAGCTAAGGTCCTCGGATTCTCCCCAAGCAGTAATAAGCTCCATAGCCTTTATCCGATTCCCACTGTCAGTTTTAGGGTCATCAATCATTTTAACCATATCATCCAACACCTTTTCAGACGCCACTTCTGAAAACACTTTCTCACAATTAGATGTACAAGTCTCCAGCAAATCCAAAGTCAGCCTCTGTGTCACTGGACTCTTGGACAAAACTAACTTCTTCTTAATCGCTTTTACGATTTCCGTACCGTTGAACTCCTCACTGTTGATCATCCCACAAATTCGTAGGTTCAAGCTCCAATTAGGTTCCTCCATAGTCTCTAACGTAGCTTCATCCACCATTTTTGATTCTGGAGTTGGACCTTGCAGAATTTCTTTCATTTTTGCACTTACCATCCTGCTCATTTGTGCTCCTCCTGTCTTCAATCGTTCGCCCAGTGATGAAGAAGCCATTTTTAGCTTATCCATGTTCATGATTGTTGATCAGATGGAAATTGGAGCAATTTGGGGTTTCAGTTTTGACAATTTGGGATATACAGTTACCGACATAATCTTCTCTTACGACTTTTGTACTAATACTTTTCTCCATTATGAAATTCAAAATAATTAGTTAAATTTTACTAATTGCTAAAATAAAAATAAATTTTTAGACTAAACATGGATCTGTTTGACCAAAGGTTAATTGCCATGTTTAGCTAAAACTCGAATGTTTTTTTCTTGGGGTTAGAAAGACAGGGGGTAAAAAAAATTATTTGACGTATGGAGCTTATACAATTAAATTCAAACGTAATTTTGAGGATGATATTTTTAATAAAAAAAAATTTATATTCAATATTCGAATTTAAAACACTTAATTAAAATGAAACATCCGAATAATTTGAAAATTTACTTTAGCTATATTGATTTATTAGGAATCACGAGGATAGAGTTAATAATTTGGTAAAAATAAGAAAACATCATAAAATAAATTTTTCAATATATTTTATTTTATTTGGCTAAATAAATAAAACTGAAAATTTAACAAAGAACTTTCAAGTTCTAATTTTTTTAATAGGCGATATAAAATTAACTAAAAATAAATAAAAACAGATCTTGATTATGACTATTAAAAAGTTAAAAAATAAAGTAGACGCGAATCTACGTTATAATTTTTAATAATAATGATAAAATCTCAAATTAATAAGGCACATTGATTTTGTAATGCACCTCATATATTATTTATTTCTAAAAAAATGTTGAATATATTTGATATAATTTTATAAATAAAGCTATTATTTGTGAAATAGGATTGTGACATTACTTTGTAGCAAGTTTTGAAGGGTAATTATGTCATTTTAGTAGTGTGTGACACATTACAATTAATATAAGTTCATTTTAATTTTTTTTTAGGTGAATGTTTTAGAGGCGTAGAGGCGCTACACATCGGTGCCTAACACGGTTTAGCAGCTTAATCTTTTCGGCTTAACAGAAATTAGAAGAAAAACAAAAAATTTAATAAGAAAACAGATATATGAGGGTTTAAGAAATAAGGAGAGGGGAATACTAAAAACTCTACGCCGGTGACGAAGACGACGGCAGCCCATTCAGCCATGGTTTCGGCAGCAACTTGGATCCGATACGCAGTCGGAAAACTTCAATACTCTGCCTCTATTGGCTGGAAGGTCATCTTCGTTTCCTATTTTGAATCACACTTCATTATTTACATTCTACGATTGTTGAGTTCATTGTATTGAATCGCCGGGAGCTTTTTTTTACCATCTTTTTTCATGGATACATTATTCCTGTGCCAAACCAGAAGTCTTTTGTCTTTAAACATTTGATCTGATTTCTTTCAGCTTAATGTCAGCTGTATAACTTTATAAAATGCTAAAATGAGTATGCATCAATTTTAGTTCAGAGTTCTGGATTAAATGTTTGGGAATCTAAAGCTTGCAACCTTAGTACTTCTTTTAAGTATCCTGCTCTTAGAGGAGGGGACAACAAAACCTATAACTAAGCTGGGTTTTTTTGTATTCCAACCTAAGAGCCAAGAGGCTCCTTCAGGTGGTGTGAACACGGGGTATTTGGCCTCATACCAATTTGGAGAGTGAAATATTATGGTATGAACTGGCAAGTTAAATTTTTTGATCAACTGAACTTGTTCTTCTTATTATAATTTCAAGGAAATTGAGATTTGGTGAAAGGTGGATCAAGTGTATAAAGTTCTAAATTTCCACTGCTAGATACTCCATCTAATCAGTAGAAGTCCATTGGGGAGTGGGATGAGGTGGGGGTTCAACACCAAAATGGAAGTAGGGTGATCACCTTTCTCCCTTCCCCTTTATTCTGGGTATGAAGGGCCTTAGAAAATGCTTGATATAGTCAAACAAATGCAATAGATAAGGGGCTTATATGTAGGTTTTATGGGAGAATACAGCATCAGCATCTTGTTTGCTCTATGCAGATGATACACTACTCTTTTGTGGTGCAGAAAGAGTCAAGGTTCTCTACTTAACATTGTTCGTCACATTTTTGAAGCTTGTTAGGACTGCACATTAACATGCTGAAAAGTGTCATCTAGTCAATGATATACCCAATTTGAATGGGTTGGCATGAATATTATATTGTAGTATTGATTCTTTCCCACCAACACATCTGGGCTCCCACTTGGTGCTAAATGCAGTACAACAAAGATTTGGAATGGTATAATTAAGAAGTTTGACAGAAGTCTTGCCTACTTGACCAATGTAGCATCTCTCGTAGACTCGCACTTGTTAATAGTCTCCTGAACAACATTCCCACCTGCACACTTCCCCATTCCCATTAAGGTGCAGAAACAATGGGACAAGATCAGGTGAACCTTTCTTATGCGAATGTAACGGCAAGGTGCAAGATTTCACTTAGTCAATTGTTCTAAAGTCGCACAACCAAAATTCCTTGGTGGTCTGAGCATTAAGGATCTGACTACTCATAGTAATGCATGATAATAAGTGGTTATGTAGGTATATTCAGGAGGACCCTTGTCTCTGGAAGGAGATTTTAAGGACAAATCGTAGATCTGAAAGTCAATGGTACACCAAACCATCAAATACCCGACATGGCATTTGTCTATGGAAGTTGGGGTTAATTCTCCTGGAACATCCTTTTCAAGGTAGGTAATGGTCTCTGTAACAAATTTAGGAAGTACAGAAACTAACAAAGGATTTTACTCGGTAAACGAGAGGCTAAAGGCAGCTCACACGCTTGTTCTCAAAATGAAATAGCTGACAATTTGCTCTTTAAGTCGATTTGGAAAACTCAACTGCCAATTGAGGTTATTTGTCAATCTATTAAGCTTGGCTTGGCTCGGCTCGTGGACAATCTAAGCAAAAGGAATAGACAGATTGTTAACAGATGCTATATATCTCACAAAGATATCATAATCAGCAACCAACTATTTCTCCACTGTGCAATTGCCATAAAGAAGGTAACAGTTTCCTGGAATATGTGTGTAACTTACAGCCGCTTTTCTTTGTTTGTGTGGACCTGTCCATTATAGTTCTGGTCTGTGGCTCCTCATCGATCGTGTCACCTGTTTTGCCTATGGATCCTAGCCCTCCAGTCACCTTCTAAATCCATTTTTTTGTCCTTTTAGTTCATACTAATAACAACTGGTAGGTTTCATTAATGCATAGTGGCCTTCTTAAGCTGGGCTTTTTAGAAAGTTGGTAGAGCCATCGGGATAATCTGGAGAACGATCCTACTTGTATCTTTTAGTGTTCTTGTACCCGAAGAAACTGCAAATATTTGATGGACTATCAAGTCCAAGTCAGTCCCTTGAGGCTAGGTGTCTCCTGGGTTTTTTTTAGTTGTATTAACCAATCCCTGGTAAATTCCCGTAATAATCTTTTGGACTTTGTTAGCTCCCTGATCTTAGCATCGCCTTTGCTGTAGTGGTGCTGACATACTCCCTTTTGTACTTATTAGCTTTTTTACTTTTTGGACGCCATCAATGAAATCTCTTACTTCATTTAACAAACCCTACTAAGGGATACTGCTCTTTCAAATCTTTTAAGGAAAATTAAGTTCGACTACATAGTTCCAGAAACAGGCTCTGGAACAATTTTCATTCTCTCCATCTTAGACTTTGTCCTTGGATTCCTCTTGACAATAATCATGAATCGTGAGTAGTTGTATATTTTCTCTGCTATCATTCTATATGTTGAAATGGTTTAACTAAAAAAAGATTTGCTATATAAGAACACTTTTTGAACAGAATTACCGAGAGTACGAGGTAATTTTGCAAGAATCACAGCACAACAAGAAAGCATATAGGTTTGACTCAAAGAGCAATCAAAATATAAGCAACACCAACAACCATTTTTTTTTTAATCCAAAAAAGCAAGGAACTTTAGTTTAAGAATTCCTCTAATATGGTGTCATAGTGTGACTGATATCTAACTTAAGATGCAATTTTTTATGTTGAAAAGTATTCCCTCAATAGCTAGAAATCAGTAATTACCTTAACTTTATCTACATGTAAATACAACCCTAGATTTTTAGTAAATAATGTCTTGGCAGAGATTTGAACTTGGTGCTCAACGTTAGAAACTTGAGTTCCAGTACAGAGAGGAATAGTAAATAATGCAGGTCTTGTTATTGACTTATTGTTAGAATCCCCGACAAATTTTGAATTGAGGGTAATGATACTGATGGAGTCCAGACCTTCCCTAACTTAAAAGGAATGACGAACCAACTTAATCTAGGAAAGCTTACTACTTGTAGAGAAATTTACTAAAAGAGAAACGAAATGACCTTTTCATAGTGCCGAGATGTGCTAAGCTAACACTTATAAGGTAAAACATGTAAGTCATAACATTCTAATAACTGTTGCTAGGATAAGTAAGAAGTTAAAGACACAAGCTGTATGGGATCAAACAAGCTTTGACATGTTGAAATATCATCTGCTTTTCTGCACTTAAATTCAAGCAAGCCTCTATATTTTACACTTGTGCTTACATGCCTTTACTTCTTGAGTACATCCCCCTTGCAGGGGAAAAAGGAAAAAGCTTAACTGGGATTTAATGCTATGCAGAACTACAAAGGAGGTCAAATTACAGATAGAGAATTAGGTGATACCATATGGAAGAACTTCTTTCAGGGCAAGTTGACATGCTTGCACTATAACAAGGGAGAGGAGATGGCACCAACACTAGGAGATCAGAGCTGCACACTTCTTGTTCGGAAGATACCTTGGGTTGATCCAAAGTAATTTCTCCTTTATTGCAATGTAGCCAATTACCTTATGCATGTTTTTCTCCTATGTTGCTCGGACTCTTCAAAAATGTCGATGGATGCGTGTCGGATCCTCCGAAAAGAGTGTATTTTTTAAGGATCCGACACGGGTGCGGCAACATTGTTGGAGAGTCCGAGCAACTTAGGTTTTCTCTACTTTATTGCTGGAATGCATTGTTGCTTTATACTAATTCCTTTTATTGTTAGTATCTTCACTTGTATAATCATTAAACAAGTAACAGAGAATTGTCTTACTATTATTTATTTTATTTTTTTGTTACTATTTTCTTTTATAACTGTCTGGGATTTTCTTCTTGTTGTTGACAAGAGAAAACTGTACTTATTTAGGTTTGTAGTATTATAGGGAGTATTTTTTTCTTGTAGCTAATGTTGTGTCTAGGTTAATTTTTGCACACCTCAACTAATCCTCCATGTACATGCTACCTACTGGGTAACTCTGGCCATCAACGTTTAGACAAATGGGAAAAAATCACCCAACTTCCTTTTTGGCTTTGTTGAGGTTTGAGCCTTCATGGTTGATTCCATCTTTGTTGATCGCTAGGCCACACCTTTTAGGTATAATATAAAGTTCTTTGACCTACGTTTTGTATGGTTACTCAGCTCAAACTGACTTAATCCTTTTTGTTGTATGTATTCTATCTTCGTCCCATCTTCTATCAGATCAGTTATGGTTGCACCACCCCTTGCTTCAGATTATTTGTGAAACTCTATTATAGTAGCTTTGGGTGTCCAGCTAGTTCCATGACCTAGTAATGTTCGGATCTTCCTTTTTATGTCCATTTTGATAACATGGTTTCGTGGTAATATCAAAGCTTGTTAGTTTTTGCATTATGGATCATTGATCACACTGTTGTCTTACCAGTAACTGTGAAAGAACATCAAGCCTGGATACAACTTCATTGGCACAAGTTAAAACTTACAATCTTAGAGATATGGCTTCTAATGAACTGATTACCTCTTCTCTTTTTTTAAAAAAAAAATCAATTAGTAAACATCTTTATTCGATTGAAACAAATGCTTGGTACCAAGTTGATTCTGGTGTTACAAAAAGGTATCCATTCTTCACAAATGTTCTTTAAATAAAGAGTCGTGACTTCTAACAGCTATCCTCATCCTGCAAAAAGTGAGTTAAGCTAGATGCCGATAAACTAAGTGATGCAAGTCCGGGTAGTACTCATTGCACGAAAGAACTTGTTCTTTTAAAATAAGACATGGAAGAAATTCTACTTATCAAGAACTTAGAATGTTTCAAGAGAGTATGGAAACCAAGAACTAATACAAGAAAAGATTAACATTATGTTTTAGGGTCCTTTTGATCATAGTATGATGTACATGTAATTAAGGTTATTTATGGGTTTTTTTTAAATCTTAGTTAACCCTACTAGCATAAATAGAATAGGATGGAAATTATTTGCTTAGAGAATATTGATGTATGAACACTTTTAGTGAGTTTTGTGGGTTTTATCCCTTTATCTCTACATTGAATCGCTTTTGAATATTTCATGGTGAGATTATTCATGCATTAGTTTAATCCTCTTCTCCCTTGAATTTAATCTTGTAGTTGTTTGTTCAAATTAGAGGATCTATATTCTTGTTGGTCTCTAATTTACGTCAATTTCAAGATTATTCTTTTTTTCTCCTATATCTTAATCTTCCCTGATTTCTTAGCTATCTCTTGAATTTCTTTATCTTGTATTTTATTTTACATCATTAAGGCACTTGAAATTCAAAGATTGACATCCATAGACCTTCCTTCGCGACATCTCTGATTCCTTTTGTCGATACAGAAACAATGCAAGCTGGAATGGTATTAGAAATAATCTTCAGCTCCTTTGTTAGCTTTGCAGCCTTCGTTGCAACAAAACAGTTCTTTAGGAGATCTATGCATCACCAAACTCTACCCAAATATCTGCAGAAATAGATCCCACAGATGTCAAGTCACTTTTTGCGGTGTAGAAAGAGCTGGTCATTGTCCTTCCACATTAGTACTGCATATGTAGCCCTTGCTGCATAGTGAAACCCCCTTTCTCTGCAGTCTTCCTGTTTTCCTTTTTTTTTTTTCCTGGAAAATGTGATATGCAAGGAAATCTTACCGACGTAAATTGATGTATGGAGGTGATGGTACTGCTATCTTATTGTTTATGTTCATTTCACTTCGCCTCTTTGATTTAGTTTATTTGTTGGTTCCCTTCTGATGGAAGCAATAATGTGGATATGTCTCTGCATATGTTATTCTTTGCTATTACTGACTTCATATCTCTAATTTTCATAGGAAAGTATTTGTTGGGGATGTTGTGCTTCTCAAGGACCCTATAAACTCAGAGGATTACCTTGTCCGTAGATTGGCTGCAATTGAAGGCTATGAGATGGTGTCTACCGATGAAAAGGATGAGCCTTTTGTCCTCGAGAAAGATCAATGTTGGGTGCTGGCTGATAATGAAAATGTGAAACCTAAGGTATATGATCCTCACAATAGATTGCTTTTCTTCTCCGGAATAAGATTCATTTGACTGTATTCTCTCAAATCCTCTCTTGTGCAAATCGTGGAACTTGTCTTTGCACTTTATGTTACAATTTTAGAATATTTTTTCTTATTGTAGTATATGATATTAGTCCAACAATCCCACACAATATGTTGTATCATCCTTGTATTGGGTTTCATTATCTGTTATGACTTATGAGCATCATGTTTTTGTTGTATACTTAAAGTTTCTGCATATCTGATAGGTGTCTTGATTACTCACTCACTGCATAGTGCATAGTAGGTACAATTTATTTGCAGCAAAAATTGTATCATAAAGTATAGATATGTGCTATAACTTTAGAGTTTTCATCATAACTGAAACCTTATTTTACCGGTGATCCTATGTATTAGTTTAAGTTTACCCTTCCCTGCAGATTCTTGTACGGCACTTGCATACTGTGAGTAGTAAATCTAAAAAACCCTCTTATTTTGACCTAAAACTTCAGCATTTTCGAATAGTAGAACTCCTTGAATTATGGTGAAGAGGCAAAGTTTATTAAATGAAATAATTGTTCGATGGAATTCATAAAATTTGAGCTAAATTTTCAGCATTATCATCTATACAGCACTGTGCTATCCATATTTATAGTATTCTTTGGGCTTTCCTACTCATGCATTAGGGAAGGATAACAACTGTGCAAATATATATTTTTATCTTAATATTAACCTTCTAGATATTTTTCTTATCTCTTCAATAGCAGGAAGCCAAAGATAGCAGAACTTTTGGCCCTGTTTCCTTAAAAGACATAGTTGGCAGAGCTATATATTGCCTGAGGACGGCAGTAGATCATGGTCCTGTTAACAACAGGTTTGTTGTGTCATTGTTAATCTGCTTCGTTACACATCAAATAGAGTTTTCATTCTGATCATGATTCATTCGTCTCTTGCTTTATCAGTCCGTTTGGCATGGATTTGGATTCACCAGTCCTAGAAGTAGAACTGGATGTTGATGAGATGGCAAAAAGTCACAAAGCATAGGTTGTGCTTTGGATGTGAAAGGTTTTCCTAGAATTACTGATTTGGTTGTACCCTCCCTTTCTTGTTTCCTCTTATTAATCTGAACAAAATTCATTGGGGAAAAAAAAATAAAGTTGTATTAGTGATTTTGGTACATTTTCCCAAGTGATGATCTTTTCCTCTTAATGAGTAAACTGTAAAACTTTGAGGTCTTCAGTTCTATTTAGGATGCATTTCAAAGCTGGAGCTGTAGTATGCAAGTTTGGGACAACCTGTAAAGATTTTCAATATGATTCACTTTCATTCAGGCTGAAGCCAATTGACAAAGAGAGGATTATTTTTAGAAAATTATTTTGAGTGATTTCTTTTCATTTGTCTAAACTATCACTAAAGTCGCGATACAGAGTAGATATGAATGCATAACCTTGAAAATATAATAGGTACAACAATTTTATTTCTAACTTATTTTCTTATGTTTGGCTGATAGTTGAAAATATTTTTTGAGAATATTTTGTGTTTGGCTGGTGAATGAAAAAATATTTTCTAGAAAATATCTTTTTATTTTTGGCTAGTGAGTAGAAAATATTTTTAGGAAAATAGTTTATGACTCAAAAATCAATCTCGATGATCAATCCTGATTTGAAATGCGATCATGAGATCTGACCTAGGACCTGTCTCAAGCTTTTTGATCTGAGATATGACATTTGAATTGGGTTCAATTGTGACGCTCAAACTTAGACACAATCAATATTACATTAGATTTGGAAAATATAATGTAAATATAATAAATAATAAGTCAATTAAAAAACCGTGTTTCGATCCGATCAAATCAAAAATCCAAAACCTACATAAAAAAAAGGTAAAATTGTAAGAAATGAAAACTATGAGGGGGTAAAGTGATAGATTTCAAAACCAAAACGGACCGCAACTAACTAGATTTTGAAATTTCATACTTGGCCTTTCTGACCCCACAAAAATGGTGAATATATTAAACTTCCCCTTATCAGTGTGCAAGATATATAAAAACGTAACAAGAAGCTTAGTAGGAAGGCGAAAATCGAAAATGCGAAAGTTTGATTGACACTGCAAAACTATTTCTTATGTTTTCTCAAATTCCAAAAATGTCAAGCGCCATTGATTTCACTCTCAAGAATGTTCCAGGTAATTTTTTTTTCTGTTTACGTTCAATATGTAAGAGCTCTATGTTGGTCTGGGCATAAACATGCACACTAACTGTTTGAGTTAATTTCTCAGAGAGAGAAACCATAAATGAAGTCTTTTCTTTTGATTGGGTGAATACAAGAATGCTTCTTCTTATCATTTTTTATTTCCTATTGGGTGTCTACAAGGTGTTTGATGAAATGTTTCTGTTGAAAAAGAGATGACTTTAATTAGTTTGCTTCTTATTAACGGCCTAGCTATGTCGGAACACTATCTAATAAAGAGAAAGCTTAATAACTACTGCAAACTACTCCCTCTTGTCCATGTTTACGAGTTTTTTCATAATCCAAAATAAGTGAATCCTTCAAAGTTTAAGGGAGTTACCTTTTATGTACTTCATATTTTGTAAGAGAGAAGAGAATAGTTTGGAAATAATCATAAGGTTAATAGTGATAACTAGTCTTTTATTTCATACATAACTAGTTGAGGTCGGGTATTTGAATTCTCTATATCCATGCTTTCATTATGATGCTTAGTGGTTTATTTTTGGCTGCATTTGATTCGGCTAAAGTGGTGGAACTGTTTTAGAACAGTTTGAGCAGGTGGTTTCATTTGCATTGTTCTTGGAATAGTTTAAATGTGAAGATTTTTCTAGGTGCTGTGGGGTTTTAAGGTGGCAAATATGCAGGATTATTGGTGTGTATGGCAACTTATTGGCTTTTCTTGGAGTAAAGTTTTTTTTCAAACTCTGCAAGTTCCTATTTAGTGGAACTTATATTTTGTTCCGATTCTTTTTAGTTTCCAGACCTTTCCAATTTTACTTTAAGTTCAGTAGTTCACACATCAGCTTGGTCTCACGTAAGCATAAACTAAGAAAATCTCATAGATTCCCTGGTCATGCCAAGAACTCTTCCAGCCTCTTTTTCTTTCCGTGAGGTGCTAGCAGTGTCACCGATCTTGTCTTGTTCACAATATATTTCCGTAAGCCCCATTTTTCGTTGCCTTTATTCTATTTCTAGAACTCTTTGCCCCTCTCTTTTTAGTGTATGATATGTGCATCGTTGGTATCGATTGACATGGTGACGTCAGGGTTATTTTCATTGCAATAGTCGTTTCTGTTATTTTTAATACTACTAATTCTTGTAGTGACAACAGTTAATATCATTTTTAAAATGCAAATGCTTCTTATAGAAGCAGAATTAATGACTTTAACTTCTTATTTCTAGATAGCTTTAGGACATATGATACATAAAATGTTAGGCATAGGAGGGAATCTGATATAACATTGTACAGTTTTCCCAAAGAGTGTTCTTTAATCGGTAAATGGAAATGCTTACTTGGAAGAAGATGTAAATAAAGTAACTTTTCTGAGATTATGCATCTTATCCCTATACAGTTGTGATCCTATTCTTTAGTCAACCTTCCACATGGAGCTCAACATAGTTTTAAGCTTCAGCTGCAATCTAAGTGCATCAGTCGTGACCTACATGTTGATCATTCCGTTGACAAAGAAACGGCTATTTAGTAACATTCTCTTATGCATAAGTTCTTCTTTTTTTTTGTATCTGTAAAATCGAATTTAATATGTGCTATTTAGAAACATTCTCTTATGCATAAGTTAATTTCTTTTTGTATCTGTAAAATCGAATTTAAACACTTACATATATGCTATTATACTATTTCAGGGTTTAAATCCCCAGAAGGCAGATGTCTTCCCTGCTCAGGACTGTCTGGGAGGACAGTCACTTCTCATGGTGAATATCAGCAATATTCCAAGGTCAAGATTTTAAACTTGAAATCTCCTTACAAAAGCACATCTTATATGTGTAGTGCTAGTAGCTTCAGCAATCATAAAAGAAATCCAGATTTTTCGAGGCAAAACAAGCATGGTTTCTCCAGGGGGCGGAACAGGCAAAATGAAGACAGAGATGGTTATGAAAATATAGAAGAATCAGAAATGCTATCTTCAAGAAATGGGCCACTGCTTACTACATCAAACACTTCGAAATTCCAAGCTACAGCCACTCCAGGTCCAAGGGAAAAGGAGATTGTTGAACTATTTAGAAAGGTCCAGGCTCAGCTTCGGGAAAAAGCTGCTATCAAGGAGGAGAAAAAGTCTGAAGAGTTGCAAGGAAAGGGTAAAGAGAGTGAAACTGTTGATTCCCTTCTCAAGCTTTTAAGGAAACACTCAGTTCAGAAAGGGAAGAAAACCAGTAGCAGTAGAAGTAGCAACTTTGTCCTTGACCAGCCAGATAAGAGCAATGTATTCTCTGAAGAGAGAGCTAGCAATCTCACTGAACTAAATAGCAATGTGAACCATGTGGCACAAGAAAGTGGCACCCCATTTGTTAACCGACCTAAGTCAAACTTCCAGCGTAGATCTCCAGTTCCACGAATCAAATTTCAGCCTATTTATCACGAGGGAGGTACTGATAACCCTGTTGCCTCTTCTGCTACAGGTAAGATGGAAAAGGACATACATCTGGACCTTGAACTTGGGCAAATTCCCAGAAGCAAGGTTGATTCTGACCCTGGGCCTATTTTCTCAGATAAGCATGTGTTCGATGAGATGGCTGATGATGATACTACCAAAATGTATGGAAGTGTTGACGCTAGTGATGATGAAGAACACAATCACGTTGGACACGATGAATTAGCTGAAATGAAGCTAACAGAACTACGAGCAATTGCAAAGTCCCGTAGTTTGAGGGGTTACTCGAAACTGAAAAAGCTAGAGCTCATTGAGTTGCTTAGTGCTGATCAAGTCTGATATGGTTTACAAGTAAAATAAAGGTTGATGTAGAATTTTGTTGCACATTCTTCGTTTGCGTGTTGCATAATGTTCAACTTACATAGTACTTTTCTCTTGATGGCGGTTTCTGTGGTCGAATTGGACAATTTTGTTTACTTCATCTACGTAGCGATCTCTTCCCCTGATATACATATTTGTCTAACTTTTTAAAATCCTTTTTGTGTTTCACATTATTTCTTATGTTCATTATACTTATTGGTGATTCTGAATCTCTGACAACTGTCAAGTAGCGTATCTTGGACTCTTAGAACTTCAACCAAAACTGCTGTTCAAAGTAGAGAGACATCATCGCACATTCAGTAGTGCAGGTATGAGTGAGCATATTATTGTTCTGAATTTTTCATTTTAGAGATTTAGTTACTTGCTAAGACTATAATGGGATGTTATTTTCTCCCCTTTCGTAATTCTGGCAATTCAGTTCAAACAAATGTATGTGCTGCTTGGTGTTGTTTACTTCTCAGTCTTGATGCTCAACTATTCCATCACCTGCTATTAGAAGTTCAACTCTCCGTAAAATGTATTGTTAAGGTTACAATCTCTATGTTTAGTGTTGCCTTGTTGCTGAACCAGGAAGGGAATGAACCAGCTCATGATTTATGGAGTGGTATTTGTTCTCATGTCCTTTCCTATTTCATTTCATTCCTCTTTGCAACTGTTCTTCCTCGAATTATGTGAAATCTCGAAGTCTATTATCATCATTTTAATGGTATTCATGCTCTATTTCAAGCTTGATGAATCAAAATAGAGTCATTGTTGTATGGAAGTTGAACGATGATTGCTGAAGTGTATACTGTTCATTGTTGTATAGAACTGAATGCTAGATTGAGTTCAATTCATTTCTGGCTGTAGTTTATGGTGTCTTTAATTGAAATGCAACATAACGAGTTAAAGTGAACGAAGCTTATAAATACAAAGCTAGGCACCATATATAGCCATATTGTGAAAAGAGAAGTTGCAAGAAGTAAAAGAAGAAAAAAAATCTTGTCTCTGCTTGTTAAATGTTGATTAATTGAGATCTGACATCCATAACATTTTATTTTCCTCAATCTATGGAGTACACTTCACATCCTTCAACACATCAAGAACTAAATATTTTAAATATGAACCACATAGTATTGAGATCTGATATTGAATAAACTAAGAATTACAACACAATTGAGGATTAGTGTAATACCGTATTAAAAAGAATGTCTTTTAACTAAACTTCAAAATCCAAATCTCGAGTTGATGAGAATTACTTAATTATAGATAATAATCTATTTCTTCGACAACGTGGGACATTTTGACATAATTTTTTGTTGAGCAAACAACAAATAAATGTGAATCTACATTGGATTGATTTACGTACGATTGGCTTTATATTTGTCTCTCAAGGCGAGAAAAATAAGGGAAGAAAAAGGGAGGGCGTACTATACAAATTCCAGACAAACAAGGTGACACTTTGCCCATGATCCCTATGCGTGAATCTTTCAACCTTTAGTAACATATATATTATACAATAATCTATTGCACGTATTAATTTCATTTTAAAAAAAAAAAATTGCAGCAATTATTATATATATTTAATATTCAAATTCTTTAGATATCACAGCTTTTCAGTGCTTAATTATATTACATTATTGTGGAGTCCGTTAGACTATGGTCGATAGAAAAATTAGTACACGTTGAGACATAAATTAATTTATTATTTCGTTGGAAAAAATTTTTGTCCACGGTCAGAGTTTATTAATTAATGACAAGGGCGGGCTAATCAAGACCTCACTTAATAAGATTTTATTGAATATGTTATTATTGTTGTGGAGATGTACAAAACTATGTTATGAACTTTAATTTAAATCTAAAAATATATTTAATATGTATAAATAATCTTACATTGAGCTAATGAATTAAAAAATATAATATATAATATAAAATTTATAAAGTTTAAATCCTAAATATATTTCCTTATATCCTAGATATTTTCCCCTATAATTCGTACTTATTTGTACAAAATCTGATGCACTTGTTATTCACAAAATAATTAGTAAAATTTTAATTATAATTCCATATTTTACTCCACAAATATACTTCCTAGAAATCAAGGTAGCATAACTTAAACGACACATATGTTGTGCTATTATTAAAATCTATAATGTCACTAAAAATCATGTGGTTACAGAAACTAGAAAAGATTAACATTTGGCAGCTATTTAGACTCAATTGGTGGAGCTAAAATTCACTACTTGAATTTAAAAAATAAAAATAAAAATGCTAGAGTACTGTCACTCATGTAAAAGTTAATCAAGCAAATTTTGAAGATGATAAATTAGCCTAATATAAAAAAGTTATAAGTTTTTTTTTTCAAAACAAAAAAATCCTAGCAAACACCTAAGATGATTTGCAATCACTTTATAGTTAGTATTTTCTTTTTTCACTTTTAATTATTCATAGTCTCTTTTTAGAGTTAAATCATACGAACTTGACTATTATTTTACAATATATTTTTTTTTGTATTGATATGTAAAAAATTACAATTTGCAGTACTTTATCTATTAGTTTTTGAATATTTAAATTTTTTGTTTGAAATATCGAATTATGTAATCTAATTTAACTTTTTAAAAAATCGACTTAACTTTTGAAAAATGTAATATGACAATTAAAAGTGGACGGATGAAGTATACAATAAAATTAATCGAGTTAGAAAGTAATCTTTTGGATTGTTATTTTGAGAACCGGCCGTGTACGGCGGTTTCGATTATTGTTACGGTCCATTGAAGTTGATAACAGAATAATTTTTAATTTTATCCCTTTACAGATAGCAAATAATTATTTTTATGACAATAAGGAAAGTGTTTGATTGAAATACAAACTAAAATATTTGATCTTACCATATAAAGATGTGCAAAATTAATTTGAAGGAGCTCAACCTATATATATATAATGACAATAAAGTTGGTATAACCAAACAATAATTTCATAATATTTTCTTCTTCCACTACTAATTTATTAATTATTTTATTATATTGTGGCCGCGCAAATTTGTATTTTGTCGTGTTAATATTGCAGCTGCAAGTGAGTTGGCATTGTTGACTCAATTAAAAGTTTGATGGGATTCTTTTTTTTTTTTCTTGAAACATAATAGGATCTTCTTATGTCCATAATTGTTATCGAAATCTTTTTGACGCATTTGTGTTGAATATTTTCCTACTCTTTTTAACATATAAGTACTAAAACTCTAATATAGAGATATTCGTTTTGAATATTTACAAAGTCATAAAGAAAAGTTCCATGCATGTTTGATGTTAAATTATACTAAATCATACAAAATTATTACATTAAGTAATGAATTGAGGTAAGAATATCAATGAATAAGATGCAGCGGATAAAGTTATTTCTATCTAAATCAACATCGTCCGTACATGCACGCACGAGGAATATATACATGTGTGAAAGATGAGACATCAATGACAAAGATTATGGCATTATTTATATTAGGCTAGTGTTTATGGAACCTCTATAACAATAAATGTCAATGACAAGGCCTCAAGTCCCAACTATACCCAAAAATTTAAAAGGTATAATTTAAATACATTTAAAGGGACCTAATTGAGTGTTGTAGAATACTAGCATTTTTAGCTTATTTGTTTAGTTTTTTCATACTCTCTAGTATATAGACTTGACTTGTTGGCTCATAAATAGGCCATCTCTCAAAAGAGAGAGCACCTGGATCTTCATGATATTTAATCAACAAACACCATTGTAGAGTTCTCATAGTCAAAGACCCTCCATTTGCTCCTTACTATTCCCTTTATCTCAATTTAAATGGGATAATATTAAAAATTCTCATGAACTTAACGTAAATTATTCGTGTTAACTTTGCATTATTGATAGTCTAAAAACATCTTGCATATAGACATTGAAATTTTGTGGGACTAATTACCAGACATGTTCATGATTCCACTTAGGACTCTTAGGTTGTTTTGGTAGGGAGTATTAATGGAAAATAACCAGTTATTAAAGTGTGGTATTATTAATTCAATGTTGGTAGGAATTTTGGATCAATCCATGGATACGTTTTATAATACACCCTACAATGGTATTAGAGGGTGTATAACTAATACCTTCCATTTGGTGTATTAATTTAATACCATGTACACTCTACATAAAGACAAAAATACCCCCTTATAAATCCTTTTAATTATTTTGTTTATATTTTTCTTGATTTTATATATATTTTATTTTATACTAATCAATTTGTTGAAATAAATTAATTTAAACAAATTTTATTATTTAGATATAAACTTTTATTCTAAAACATGAGTTATTTAATCTACTTATTTTAATATGAAAATATGATAATCCGACTAATCTGTCAATGTTGATGTATTAATTTAAAACAATTCATAAGTCAAATATTGTCTGCTTAAACGGAAGTTCCTTAAACCTACCAAGTAGTCTAAAACAATCATATAACTATAAATAAACATCTCGATCATAAAAAATGTTTAATTAATTTTTGCTATATCGATTGTTTTTTTTTTATTTTCATTATATGATGAAGAGTTTTTTAAAAGAGTTATTGATACACAACAAAGTTTTAATAAATTTTCGCCTCTAATAATTATAGTGTGTGACACCTTGGTTGAGTTATTACCTCTAATTTATTGAAGAATGAAAATTAATTTTACTTCTCAATAATTTAATTGAGAAAATAGTAACATAACAATAAAAATTTTATTCTCCTAACTAGTTAAAAATGTTTAAAAAAAAGAATATTCTCCGTTAATATCTACTTTGACTCAATTACATGAAATACAAAATCTCATATACCAAGGGTATAATTGAAAGTTTTGTTTAAAAAATATTAAACCACACACAAAATTTAGATAAGAAACATGAAACCAAACACTTGATAAAAATAATCCCTGCATTACTATCCCTGCACTTACTAATCCCTGCATTGCGAATCCCTCCTGCATTATCTAATCCCTGCATTCTTCATTTTTGTAACAACGACCCCTTAAGTGGCTACTCTACATAAATCCAGTTATGCCTATACTAACGTGTTATTATATCTTTAAGAGGCATCTCGAGAAATCATAAAATTTAATGGACTATTCATAAGAAATCAAAATAACTGTCCTCATACGTGTTATAAATACACTCCCAGTCCTTCAAAATTATAATGGAGAATCCAGATACGTACATCACCCTTGAATCACTGAGATAAATCTTAAGAAGATCATAATATAAGAATATCCCCCAAAAAAAAAAAAAAAAAAAAAACCCTTTTTTTTTGTTTGGTACCCTCAATTATGTATATCAATAAAACTATATTTCTTAATATTTTATTTGTAATTACAATTTATATTTTATTATTTTAAAATCTGTGACAAACAACATCTATTTATATGTTTTTTGTATGTAATTGTGAATATTCAAAGTCAGTATAGTTGTATTAGTATTAATTTAGGTGTTTTTTAAGCGTGGTTACGATTCCCATAATCTCTTTGCTGTCTAATTTCTCCCCCTACCTAACCAACATTTAACAAAAAATATTGCATAATTTAATTTGGACCTAATATGGGACAACTTGAGACAAATTGCCCTTTTATCTCTATCCTAAATCCTATATTCAAAAGTCAAAACCTTAATTCATAAATTTAGATAATGTTTCATTCACAAGTGCTTCATCTAATCATCATTATTTTAATAATTTTTTAAATGATATATCTCCTTCTTATCCATATAATAATAACTAATAATTATTACTAAAGCCTAACCCTTCAACTCATTTTAAGAAAATAGGATTTTGGATGATAATTTGTTTAAAAAAATAATATTTGCTTGTTATAAGAAATGAATTATAAAAGAATAAATAAGAGTATTTTACTGATAAATCAATATCCTTCTTTGATTTTTCTCTTATAATTTTTGTTAGTGGATAATTCTAGAATTAGAATCATTTGATTTGTATCACTCTTTAAATGAATATTCATAATTTGTGATAGGCCCACGAATTTCACTATACCATACCATTACCTTGAAGCTTGTATCCATTTTGTATATTAGTACTCCTATTTATCTTAGGTAAAAATGCAATAGTTAGAACTTTATGTTATTTTTTGAGGTATTGTTTTTGCATGTAACACCTGAATTTGTACTAGAGACCAAAGTTGGACAAAGAGTTAAATCAAAACACTTACTAACAGCTCATCAAAATAAAATTAAACAAAAAGATAGGTATAAGGACAAAGAGTGGAGGCCCCTACAATCAAAATCAAACAATCTATTTATGGTACCTATGGCTTACTACTACCCAAAGTTGGTAAGCAACTTGGATTAGGGCCCTTCTATTCTAAGACAAATAAATAAATAAATTATTTATCACAATTATTTTTGAATTATTCAAAATATATCAATTTTAACTTTCATTACTTTTTTGTACGAAATATTCTTACCTAATTAATTGGTCAATTATAAGTTCAAAAGTGCCCTTCAACCATTCAAGTAGCACAAAAACATCTTTTTTACCAAGGGTTATTATATTCCAAAATGAAGATAAAACCTAATTTTATTCCTTGGAGACAAATCTTTATTAATTTGTTTCGGAATGAGTAATTATTTTTTACAGATTAAGAAGGTACTTTTATTTTTCTACTCAAAATTAGTAAATTACCCGTCTCTTATAAATCCTTGAAAATTTTCTTTATATATCTCCCATGCATATATTATAGGGTCTTTAGTAAAATAACTAACGTAAAAATTATGGTTTAAATTACTTTTTTAATGGATATGTAAAAATCATTTATAAGACATGGAGGGAATATTGAAGTTTAAATAGAGAAGGAAACTTCTTGTTCTAACTAAATTCTTAAGTATTACTCAAGAAATTAAATAGTTAGACGAATTTACCATTTGTATGAAATTTCAATAATTTTCTACGTATTAATTGAAAATATAAAATTCAGTCAAACTCAAATACACAAAATTCGTATAGGCTTCATGTCCTTTGGATTGATGACAAGTTTTTTCACGTAAACTCATACAATATGTCCAATATATTCTTTCTTATTAAATTATATATATTATAAAATTTTAAAATTTATCGATTTCAAAATGTAAATTTTTTTTAAAAAATTGTTAAAAACATCGTGTTACCAAAAGTTAACAATTTTAGAAACAGATTTCCTTGTCATTTTAGACCTATTCGTATTATATGGGGCCATTACGATATGATATCAATTTATTTATGTCCCCTACTGCCAACTTTAGGGCAGTTTTGATTTGACATTAGCAAAACCCAACTTGTTATTCTAATTGGTAGTAATATTAGTAAAGTGCATAAATTTAATACGCCAATTATGATGTTTACAGTAAATCTCAATATGTCCTTGCTCTAAATTTAATATCCACAATTTTATTTTATTTTTATTTTTATTTTTGGAAAAGAGTGTTTGTAGTATGGTCAGTCACCAAAAATAGATAATTAAAGCCTGTCATCTACTATAGTTTTATTTATTGTGGTATAGAATAAATATAAACTGTTTTTTAAAATAAATAATTGAACTCCTACAAAAAATATAATTTGACATCTGTCAATACTTTGACTTCTCTCTTGCACGTTCAGTTTCAACAACAAAGTAATCTAGTTGTGTACGTAAAATAAAATATAAAATGTAGTCTGATTTAATATCGTATAAATTTTTCTTCTTCTATTAATTAGATTTAAATTATTGAAACTTAGGGAAATATAAATGAATAAAACTATTAATAGAACATTTTAAACAAATTTTATGGGAGGGGGAAGACTCAAATATTATGTTAGCGAGTTTTGAGACAAATTTTAGTTATATCATTCATTAAAAAGTTAATTCATCTGTGTCATTATTTATTAACTGAAAATAATTTCAGTTTTGTAAAATCATGTGGTCAAATATGATTTGATTGAAATATGTCACTGAATTTTTTTTTAAAAATGACTCGTTAGTATCTTTCGTTAAAAATTTGATTCATTTATATCATTTTAATTAACACACAATACATGAACCAATTTTGTCTCGACTAAAAATAATATAAATAAACCTTTTTTTCAACAAATGACATAAATAATCTGATTTTTCAATGTCCAATCATATTTGACCCCAGTCCCTCTAACGAATGATGTAAACGATAATTAAAAAATAGTAAGTAAAATAGTTATAATATATTACAGAAATTTTAAACAGATAAGGATAAAATGAATAAATAAATAAATAAATGAAGCTTTGACTCAATGAAAAAATAAAGAAAAGAAGATTTGAGACCTTTTAAGTCGTCACTCGTCATAGAGAGAATATTGTGTTTTTTGACAATTTCTTAAATCAATCACACTTTATTATTAGCCACATATTGTTGCCAATGATTACTTACCATAATTAAACCTTTTAGTATTTTTTTTTAAATATTCTTTTCGTTACTTTTACTTATTAATTATTTTAAATATTTTTTCTTTGTTATTTTTAATTTATTTCGAAAAATCATTCATTAATTTTAAAACGCGGATAAAAATTGAAAGTGAATTACGGAGTAAATAACAATTAGGGCATTTCGTGTTTGACTTCTTATTTTGTGGCTAAGCTAGAATTGTTGGACCACAACTAGTGTAGCTTGAATAACCTAGCTTGAATATTATTATCACATGCTAAAATGTCAATTAGTTTCACACTTTTGAAATAAAAAATAAAATTGTAATTTATGAACTTAATGGTAAAATAGGTAGGTAAGAGATTTTGAACCATTCTCATTAAATCATTCATACAAAATAACCTATGACAATAAAAAAAAATACAAAAAAATTTGAAAGAATAGGGAAGTGATGAATTAGATAAGTAAATTTCTTATCAGTCGTAGACTGGTGAAAATGTTTTATTCTTAATTAAATGTCTTGGATTTGAAATCTAGATATGAAGTAAATCTTGTTGATAGTGTCACCCTTTGATGGTTCAGATATCTGCCCGCGAAAGTGTAAATAATCATTACAAATAGGGATTGCAGTGGTCCCCATTCTGGAACATTAAATTAATGATCGTTCTGTATAATTTCTCTTTTCAGTCCCCCGTAGATCGAGTTCTAGATATGAAGAAAATTTTATTGGTAGCATCACCCTTAAATGGATCTATGCAGTGCCCCTGAAAGGTAAAATAGTCATTACAAAGTAGTGATCAATGGTCATTCTGGAAAGTAAATTGATGACACTATCTGTAATTATTCCTCCTTTCAAGTCTTTGGTTCGAATTCTAGATATGAAGTAAATCTATTGATAGCACCACCCTGAATGGATTCAGACAATGCCCCGAAGGGTAAAATAGTCATTATAAAATAGTGATAAGTGGTCATTTCTTGATAACATTGTCTATATAATCATTCCTCCTTTCATCAGTTGATGTTTAGAGATTCTTAATTAACCAATAGTTTAATCCATTAATCACACTTGTTCCCTCCATTAATCAATCATTAATTACATTAATAAATTTTCACAACTCACAAGCATCACCAACAAATCTGTACCTACAAAGGGTCCCACAAATTTTACCACTGTTTCTCTTCTCTCCCTTTTGCAATTTGCTGCCCTGTTAATTACAGCCCCTTCTCTCTCTCTCTCTTTCAATATACAAAATGAAGCACTGGCAAGAGGGTTGGCAAGAATTGTTGGAGAAAAAGGGGTTATTTTGATTCTTCAAACTCTATTCAAAATGAAAAGTCTTCACTTTTGAAACACCATTGTTTCTTCAAGATCTGGGGTTTCTGTTTTTTTTTTTAATTATCTAAGCTCCAGGTATAACCCAAAGCTGCTTTTGTTGCTTTTCAATTCAATATGCTAATTTGGTTTTGTGTTTTTAATTTGTGTTTTTTGTTCTTCCAATTTGTTAAAGAAAACTCTGTTTTCAGACTTATGTCTAAAGAGTTGGGGGATCGCCAACAACTGTATTAAGAATGTTATATGTGAAAAAAAAATCTAATCTTGTGAAGTGAGTAGCAGTTTCTTTTTTACAGGAAGCTAAACTTGCTTGGCTATGTGTATTTGAAGCTCAAGTTTGTTTGTTTGTTCTCCTTTTTTTTTTACTTTTCCCTACACTGCAACTGCGAAGATAATATATCAAGTTTGAAATAAATATTACGGAATATTTTTGGCTTTGTTGTTTCAATATATCTAAATTTTGGAAAGTGGAAGTGAAAAAGGAAAGGATTTGTTTGAACCCATTTAAGGAAATAGGTTATGCTATTAAATTTGATGGTAATTCATTACTAGTGTTGTTTGTGGCAGCTCAGGGTATTTCAAATTTAAATTTTGTGCTAATGTTGTTCAAATTTGGTATAAGTGGTAACTTTTGATTTTACTAATAAGGAGTTGGAAAAATAAAATTTTGACATGAATAATTGTGTATTTCATACTGTTTTCTGTGTAAGCGAATGATAGCTACATCAGAATGTATGAAGATAGTGGATTTCTACTTTGTGGTTTATTGAAAAGATAATAATATTGATGTTTGGGCTTCCCGTCATGTGGTTAGATCACCTATAAATATCATAACTGTGTGTTGGTTTGTTCTGTTGCATTGGTCTCAATCTTGATCTCTGTTCTTATTAACATTGCTGTGGGAGAATTCTTATAGAACATGTAAGAAGCAGGGGATAAGAGAGGTAGTTGTTCCATTCAATCATTACAATCACATCTAACCTGTATCTTTCCACCCCTAATCTTGATTTTCTGTTGCAAGTTACTGTGTAGATAATAGGTTAACAGATTTGTGCATGACAGGTTAATGGAGTTGACATCTGTAAGGTGCCTTATAAACAGTATCTCTCGATTCATTCACCTCGTGACATGTCTAACATCAAAGAGTATGCCTGGTCAAAAGAACTACAAAAATATTGCAACTTTGTTGAAGCTATTAAAACCAGTACTGGATGATGTTGCTCAACAGAAAGCTCCTTCAGATGAAACCATATGCAGGCAGTGTGAAGAACTAGATGTAGCCATTAATGAAGCTAGGGAATCACTGGAAGAATGGTCTCCGAAGAAGAGCAAAATTCTCTGGGTAATTTTAATTCTCCTCTTTCTGATATAGACATGCTCACAAATTGAGGGAAACCGCATGCGAAATTTAGGAGCTTATGCAGGTGTTTGGGCGCAGTTTTGACTGTCTATCGCTCTAACTGTTGTTCCCTAATTAAATATACACCTTCTCTTTTAACTTTCCAACAGTTTGTGCTAAAAGTATTTGCTGTTGCATTTATTTATTCAAACTTAATTTGTTCCAAAATATCATCAGAGTACAAACTAATGGATTCACCATGCCTTGAGTAAATTTTATACTGTCAATGGTGCTACATCAATTAAGCACCAGCACATGAAGCTACCGCTTATTGGTTAAGATCTGAGTGCCAATGCCAGTCCTTTTCCATTCTTTGTTTTTGGTAGTAACTATGATATTGTCATTGTTTACAACTTTAAAGAGCACCTAGTACTACAACCACCTTCCAGGAATGGTGTTGCAATCTCGTAGGCCTCAAACAGAAAAAACCAAAACGTACAGTTATTTACACAATTGTTGAATCAGATATTGACTACATAAGGCTCTCTTGAAAGTATGCAAAACATCTAATCTATCCCTCATCTCTCGTTGAATCTTCCTAATAACAGAACTGGTATTTATACTTCCATTCCTGAAAACTGTCTAGTTTCTGGCTTGCCAAGTATAATAGATCATAGCTCCCCACACTGCTGTAAGTAGCTCCTTCTTCAGTTGATTCCAGTGCTTTCTTTTGAACCAGCTTATGCTTTGTGACACTCCTTCTTGCTTGAACTAGAAACCTGTTCAATCCAATAGCTCATTTCTAACCTCAGTTATCCAAGAACACTCAGCAAACAAATGAGTTCCGTTCTCTGGTTAATTTCTTTTCCATTCTTGTTAGTTTGATTTCTTCTGTTTGAGACTATTCTTTGTGGATCATTCAGAGAAATAGTCTTGCTCTCTAAAATAACAGAAATCTTGGTTTGCCCATGCATGGTGTGCTCAACTGCTTATAGTGAGTGTGATGACATTCAAAATTCATCACTAAAATTACAAATTTTCTATCAACTCTACAATTTAATCTACATTCACTATACATAATTGTTTACACCAAAAAAAGTAAAGATACTTAACAATTCCATTTTACTTGGTGAATGGAATTGAATCTTTCTTCAAAACATCTTCCATTCCTTCCTCTCCACACATACCACCATATACATGATGGTATCAACTTCCACCATCTCTTTTGAGTCTCGCTTCCCCCTCTTCTGCTCCAACAACTGAACAGATTAGCTGTGTGCTCTGGCATGGTCCAACTTTGACCAGTGATGTTGAGAAAAAGTTGCCAGTAATTGGAGTTGTGCATTACACAATAAGGCTTGCTTACTACAGTGTAAGTAATGGACAACTACAGTTACTCTCTTACCGTGCAGAAACACTGAAGTGGCATTATCACATAAATAGAATGAATTTATGTATCTAGTATACTGATTTAGGACAAATTCTCTGCAGGATTTTTATGTGATGTCCTTGCTGAGTAACTCTTGGTTACATTTATATAGCTGTTCTAAATGGGTTAAATATAATAGATCAATATGACAATAACTACTTCAAATTGTCATGTTTAAGCTCATGGTTCATGAGAGTGATGTGCTTATCAGTTCTCCTACACTTCTGTCTCCCTTCTTGGAGGAGAAGGGCGTCAAATATACAGTCAATCTGTTACTTTAGTTCCTCATTTGTAAAATCTGTGAAAAATCAAGCTGTGGGCCTGGCCTCATTCTACCGTAAAGTATCCAGTTTTCTTCCTTCTCTCTGTAAGGTTTCATCTAGTTCTATTTATTTAACACAAAGTAATGAAAAATGATGAGTCTATCGCAATCTTTTCCATTTCTATTTTCTTGAAAGAACTTATTAGATATTCGATGTTTCAGGTTTTGCAGAGTGAACCTGAGTTGCTGAAAATCCAGAGCATTGCACTCAAGTTGTCTCACATTTTATGTCAATTACTAGAATCATCACCGCCTTCTCTGGGTCCTTCTAAAATTCAGGTCTGGTTTAATACACGAGTTCTAACAGTTTTCATTGTTGTATGTTTTTGTTTCCCACACTTCCTTTCTTTTCTTATTAATATTGTGTTAAAGCTAGTGGAATAAGTATGTGATCTTGACAGTAGCTCAACTGGTTCCATTTTCCTGTACTTCAGCCCTTCATACAGGAGATTCAAAAGTTTGAAGTGGGGCAAATATCAAAACAGATGAATATGGCTCCCGAAGTAGGAAAGATTCTCGTCTCAGAAAGTCTGACAGAAATGATTCACTCTCTTAATTTTGTATCTCATGAAGAATTATTGAATGAATGTATTGCATTAGAGAAGGAGCGGATGAAGGCTAAAGATAATGAAACGAGAGGAGATTTAGATAAGATCAGCCTTTCCATAGATCTCTTCTCTGATATTCGTGATTGTATGCTTGAACTTGACCACTTCAAGGCCATAGACGGTATTAAGATCCCTCCTTATTTCCGGTGTCCCTTGTCTTTGGAACTGATGGTGAATCCAGTCATTATTGCTTCAGGCCAAACTTATGAGAAGGCTTCCATTAAAAAATGGCTGGACCATGGACTAACTACATGCCCAAGAACCAACCAAGCACTCGCACATTCAAATCTTATCCCAAATTACACTGTTAAAGCTCTGATAGAAAATTGGTGTGAGGTAAACAAAGTGAGGCTTAACGGGAACCCTGAGTCCACTCATGATGGAATCACATCTAATCCTGTACACCTTACTGATATGGACGATGTGCGATGTTCCTCAGATACCAGCAATTCAATGTCAAGACTTTGTCATCAAGGTGGGCAATCTTTTGAAAAGGTTGATTGCACATCCGAATTAAGTGAAGAATTTAGTGCATGCCGTATCAGGGAGGCTGAAAAATCTGGCCACACATCCCCAGGGATTTCCTATATTCACAGCCGGAGTGAATCGGTATCAAGTGCTGTTTCCAGTATTGAATATCTTCCCTCAGCGTCAACTGATGTCTCAAGGATATCAAGCAAACATGATAATGTCAGTGATACATCTGGAGAGGTACAATGTGATTACCGCATTTCTTCTCCGTGCAACAAGAGTGTTGGGAATTCTCCTAATTTGTCTACAAGGCAATATCACAGCTCCAAAACAATGAGTGAAATGGCTGTGAACGGACTTTACAACCATGCTAGACAACTTTCCTTACCAACAAAGTCGGCATCTGATGATCTGACCACGAGTTCCCATGTTGAAAAGCTTATTAGAGACTTGGAAAGTCAATCAACTGAGGTGCAAATGGCAGCTGCAGCAGAATTCCGATTTCTTGCAAAGCACAACATGGAAAACCGAGCTATTATAGGCCGCTGTGGGGCTATTGCTCCACTTATCTCCTTGCTAAACTCTGATGTGAAACCAACTCAAGAGCATGCTGTGACAGCATTGCTAAACTTATCAATAAATGAAGACATCAAGGCCATGATTGCGGAGCAAGGGGCGCTTGAACCCCTCATCCATGTCCTGAGAACAGGAAATGCTGGCGCAAAAGAGAATGCTGCTGCAGCTCTTTTCAGTCTGTCTCTGTTGGAAGAGTACAGAAAAAAGATTGGGCGTTCTGGAGCAGTGAAAGCGTTGGTTGATCTTCTTGGTTTAGGTACCATCAGAGGGAAAAAAGACGCTGCTACAGCATTATTTAATCTGTCAATATTTCATGAAAATAAAGCTCGCATCATTCAGGTTGGAGCCGTGAAGCATCTCATTAGGTTGTTGGACCCTTCAAATGTAATGGTTGATAAGGCTGTTGCTCTTCTTGCAAATTTGTCTACCATTTCAGAGGGCTGCTTAGCTATTGCCCGAGAGGAGGGTATACCATCACTAGTCGAGATTGTTGAAACCGGATCTCAGCGGGGAAAGGAAAATGCTGCCTCAATACTGCTGCAACTGTGTCTTAACAGTCCCAAGTATTGTCGATTAGTGTTGCAAGAAGGTGCTGTCCCACCACTTGTTGCTTTGTCTCAGTCGGGTTCCCCAAGAGCAAAGGAGAAGGTATGTAGCTTTATCTTCTGTAAAAAGTTCCCATTTTGCACTATCCACTTCAATCTTTCTGTTCTTTCTAGATGTCATCTGCTTACTAAACGAAGTGCCTGAGAAATGATAGGGCCGCTCTATAATTTAAATGAAAGACTTCGTTAAAATCAACTCTACTTTCTTCATCTGGATCCAATAACTAGACAAACATTTATATGGGAAAAAATTCTACTCAGTCTTAGAGGGTTTATACAATTTCGGTGTCCATCACATCTTGCCCTCCTGACAAATTTCAAGCTGCGTATAGTACACTCAATACATCCCCACCATGATACGCTTGGGTCTCGAGAAGTCATAACACAATTTTTCTCCCTTTCTTATCCTTGTTTAAAGTGAATTTTCCTAGTTTCAGGATGATAAATGTTAGTATTTTCTCTTTATAATGGAGCAGGCACAACAACTTCTCAGTCATTTCCGGAGTCAACGCGAAGGAGCCACGGGGAGAGGAAAGTCGTGATGTCTAGGTTCTGGCTCATTGAACCATGTTGCTTTGTCATTGGATTCAATATTCAGAGTGCCGGTCGTCGTTCTTTCCAGTAGCAAATATTGTTTTTTGAAAAATCATCTGTAGTTTTCCCATTCTTGTTTGCTTTACCATTAGGAAGTTGTTTGCTACTGGTTAGGACTGTGATATGTAAATGGTAGTAGATTCTTGTGTTATAGCTTTCAGGATTGGCAACAAATGCTAATAAGGTTTTGTCCCTATGGTTGCTTTTCTTCTCTAGAAGGCCATTTGTTAGCTAGTAGATATTGTATATGTGACAAGTTGTTGTGAATACTCATGTTAGAGTAACTACACTCCCATCTATCTTCTTACCCTATATATGTTCTTGAAATTGAAAAAAATAGGTGGTTGAAATTGCTATGTGAGAATGTTTTTCATTCTTTGATGCTTAGAAACTGATTGAGTGATATTTGTATTTACCATCACAGATTTAATTAACTATTGGGTGAATTGAAGTGAACAATTCAAAATTCGAGTTTTTAATAGCTTGAAAGCTTAGAAATGAATTTTGTGATTTGTTGAAACTTTTGGTAAATTAATGATTGAGTTTTGTTTAGGGATGTCATTCCGAGTTCCTACCATATTTGAAGAAAATAAACTTAAATATATATATTTTTGCTATCATATACTCAAAAATACAAAAATAGGGAGAGAGCTGAGTGAGATTCGCATATATTCGAGATACATGTAAATCACGCTAGATGCATAATGTATTCGAGATACATGTAAATCACGCTAGATGCATACATATACATGCATCTGGTGGTGTGATTCACATGTATTTGAAATATCAGATATATGAGAGTGGCGAGCAAAGTGAGAGAGATGCAAGTGAGATTTGTTGTGCATCTAAGATACTTGCGAATTTATTTGGATACAATGTGTCTAGAACACATTACACCTAATTTTAATTTCATGTATTTGAGATACATGTATCTGAACGAAACTTGAGGTACGAAAATCTATTCGAATATATTATATTGCAAATAAGAATATATCTAAATAATTAGATCTTAAACTAGTGAGACTTGTATAAATTTCAGGTTGCGTAGGTGAATTGTGTTGTGGTGAGCTTATAACACACTTGCAAGAAATTCTTGAATCTATATTATTTAAAATAATAATACAAAATCAACTTAAAACTTTTAAAATTTGTGGTTTTGTGGCTCCAAGTCCCTAGTTGTTCTCCTAGGCTCTAGATTATGATGGTAAGGCTTAAAGTCTCCTTCATTTTTGTTTTCTTCTTTGATAAATATACGTGGTAGGGGCCATGCTAAAACCAAATGTAATTCGATTTAATATGAATTTTAGAAAGAATAACTTTTGAAATTTATAATTTAAAATAAGTGGTTAGATTATTTGTAATGGACTAAAACTCTTTCATTAGAATAAAAAAATGAGGTTAGTAAAATGGAAAAAAGGGGTTATTTTTGTAAAGATTAAGTTAATTAAAAGAAAAATAAAAGGAGATAAGGATTGTATACAGAAGGAAGAACAGATAGTGAGCAAAGTACAATAAGAGGCTTCTAAATCGTATGATACTTAAAAGTTAAAAAAATGTTTGGGAGTAACGAATTCTTGAGAATCCTTATTGGCCCAGATTATTGTAATTTGTAGCGCTACACTTGGAATGGGTACTGCCCATTCTTTAAGATTTTACAGTGCTGAGATACTATATATATAAACACCTATACATGTATTTAAATAATGCCTTTTAATGTATGTTGCCAAATCAAGTTTCTTATGGAGGAACATGACCTAGATATTCATTTATTATTACCTTCTCTTCTTGAGGAGGAACAAAATTCTTGATATGGAGCGTTTTTATGTTTATAATTATTTATTTGGTATAAATTGATTCTTAAAGCTATAAAAGACCTTAACACTTCAAAACTTGATGATTCGTTACTATTTTAGTTATATTAGAGGTGTCTCGAATTAATAGACATTTGACATTACAGGCATTGATTATATCACGTCCAAATTGACATTCAGTCCTTAATACAATTTTTTTTCCCTTTTGTGATACATTTGCCACATGGTGTGTGTCTCAACTTGCACTAGCGCCACATTTGCGCTATGGAGGGACTTCACTACCTTGCCATTTTGGATAAGGAAAATTTTTAAAGGTCGGTCAGATCCTCTAGGGATGCACTTAATTATTGTTATGAGCATTGATAACTTCGGGGTTGGACGAACTGTTGGGCTTGGGGCCAAACCACAAAGAGTCCCAAGAATTGATTGGCTTGGGCTCTAGGTTGAATAGAGTTCATATCGTTGTTATCTGCAGTTCTAAAAGATTATATGTATTGTGAAGAAATTTTTCTTTTTCTCATCTTCAATCTAGAGTATGAACTTTTCATCCTCCATCTTATATCTATCTTTAGTGAATTTAAGTGTTGTCGTTGTAATGTGGCGACCTTATTATATAATGTTTGCGTATTTACGTTGAGCATTAGAATTTGTTTCACTTATACTATATATATTCCAAGTCTTCCAAATGTGTTAACACCTCTCAATCTCCTATCGTCCTGTGGGTGTATATACATCTTAAAATCTCATTAATTACTTAGTAAACACAAAAATCAATACTATATATTATAACTATGACTCTAGAAATTAATTAGGCCTTTCTTTACCTTATTGTTGCCATCAAAAATATGACCGACCTTTCAGTAAAATTTATAGAAATATTATAAGTTTAGAAAAAGTGGTAGCATTAAATATATCATAATGTTTATGTAATTATACATAAACCTCCTTACACTAGAATTTAGTCGTACTTGGGGAGTTGTCTGATAAAAGTAGAAGGATACATAGAAAATATATATGGCTCCTGCACAATAATGACACTTACAATTTTTATTAATAAAAAAATCGTACTTCAATAACTTTTTTTCTTAAAGTAACAAACTTAAAGAAGTTAGAAAAAAAAAAATAATATTTAGAATTCGTTTGGATTGACTTAAAAAAAAATAGTTTCTAGGTTAAAATAAAAATTTTAAACTAAAGTACAGCCCTTATTTTTAGGTCTTACTCATTTTAAGTTTAGTTTTTACTATCAAACATTTTGTAACTTATTTCAAGTCATTTTAAATTTTTTTGAATTTTTTTTATATTTATCAAATATTTTAAAAATCAAAAACCTACTTAAAAATAAATTCAATCGAGTTTTAAGTCAATCCAAACAAACTCGAAGTAATTAATTAAGATGGTGTTGGAGAGTCAGAAGTGTGCATGGAGCTGTCATTCAAACAGAGAGTGGGTGAATATATGTTGCTACCCTTTTTATATGGCCCCCATGTTTTCTAACTTTTTCACTGTCTCTATCTTAACCTGCTTTCTATCAATCACCCTACTAGCTCCACATTTGATTATTTTCCTCAAAAAAAAAAAAAAAAAAATTCTCTATCCTTTTTTAATATCCAATGAAAATTTGCATTAATTAAGAGAGGAGTTAGTACTTTTGCTTCCCCTCTTTTGAGAAAAAACCAACCTTTCATCATTCTCAGAATTCAAAGCTACCAAATCAACTAACATGACAGTCTTACAAGATTTTCTACTATTGCTCAAACAAAGAAACTCAAACATGACCATACAACATAAATAATTTATTAAAAATAATCTCTAGCAACTAATTAATAACGATAATTAAGGGCGGATCTAGAGTTTGTCGAACTCCCTCAGTAAAAAATTACATTGTATTTTTAAGAATTTTTATGTTTATATATTAATTTTGAACCTCTTGACTTAGTGGTTGAGGATTCAAACCTCAAATTTTAAGCAATACTCTTTTTTTTTCAAACCTCCTAAATGGAAATTTTGAATCCGCCACTGACGATAATAGTTAAATATGTATTTAACAGTGATTAACATTCTTTATAAATGTCCACTATAGCAACATTAAATCCTATGACTATTGACTAATATCGTTAAGATTTAGCCTTTTTATATATATATTATCGTTAAAAGCTGTTTTTATCGTAGCGAAACAAAGAGAGAGAAAAAGGAATCCTTTCATTCACTCTCCCATCAATCCTTTCATCAAACTCTTCCTCTTTTTGCCTCTCCAATTTTCAATCTTTCTCTAGTCTCTATCTTGTATCTTACAAATATAGAAATCTTTTGATATTCAAATCAACAATTAACCTCAACTTCCACACCATGTCCTTCTCTTATTAAACCCTAAAAAAACCTCCAAAAAGCTAAAAAAAACTAATGGATTCCTTTGTAGAAGAGTGGCCTTCCAACACCACCACCAATAACAACAACAACATTACTTCATCATCATCTACCTCATCAAGTCGATATGAGAATCAGAAACGTCGTGATTGGAACACTTTCGTTCAGTACCTTAAAAACCATAGACCACCACTCTCCCTCTCTCGTTGTAGTGGAGCTCATGTCCTTGAATTCCTCCGTTACCTTGATCAATTTGGGAAAACTAAAATCCATATGCCGATATGTCCATTTTACGGTCTTCCAATCTCCAGCACCTTGTCCATGTCCTCTTCGTCAAGCTTGGGGTAGCCTTGATGCACTTATTGGACGTCTTAGAGCTGCTTATGAAGAAAATGGTGGAAATCCTGAAATGAACCCTTTTGGTACTCGTGCTGTTAGGCTTTATCTTCGCGAAGTTCGCGATTTGCAATCAAAAGCAAGAGGTGTAAGCTATGAAAAGAAGAAAAGAAAACGACCATCACAACCATCACCACCAGCATTACAATCGGGATGAGGTGAAGGTTAAATTATTAGGTAATAATAGAACCAACATTACTCATATTGGAGTTAAGTTTAAAAATTTCATGATGGTTTTTAGCAATTATTATTAGTACTACTAGTTGTTTTGAGGATTTAATTTATGTCACTACCTAGGGTTTGTTTATTTAGTAATAATAATGCCTACTGTCAATTTCATATATTTGTGATGTACTGTTTTAGGGTATGATGATTAATTAGTAAAAAGTAGTAGTTGGAAGTACTAACAAGAAGCACACTTTTTATTATTCTTATGTCCGTTTACTGAAATTCGATTTCAATATCATTGTCTGTTATGATGTAACTTTTGGTTATATTTTACTATGAGTTCCTTTTTAATATATACATATCTTATCATTATAACAAGAATGATCTTAGCGGCATTTAATTTTTAATTATTGCTAAATATGTATTTTTAGTGTCAATTGTCACTCTTTGTATATGTTCCTAAAGTTTTTAGCGATATTATTTCTAATGATACTTAACTAATACCGATAAAGACTTAAGCATTTCTTATTAATGTCAATATTTAATACCGCTAAAAATTTAGTGTGTAAAAGTGTAGTTGAATATGAATTCTTCGAAAGGTAAATACACTATAATTATGATTTAAGAGAATGCAAGTAGTACAGTTTACTGTTGTATGTTATGTTGTCTTAACAAGGACAATACTTTGGAATTAGGTTGTACTTATTATTCATATTTAGCATTATTATTATTATTATTATTATTATTATATGGAACATACTTTGATGCTCTCTTATTATGTTATCAATTATCATATCTGATTATAACTTTATTTTCTTGTTTTTTGGGTTGTTTTTGATTTCTCAACGTCACTTCACATTTCTTTTTGGGCTCGTTTTTTGTAAAAGGATAAGAACTTTATTTGGGATTTGTAGTGTTAACTCTTTTGATAGTTAGAATAAACAATGTTTGAAATAATAAATTACAGTATAATTAATCTTGAAATAATTTATTTCCAACGAATAAGCCCTCAATGGTACTAGCATTACAGTTTGTCAAATCTCTGCTGATCATTTACCATAATTACGATTTCGTTTATTTCAATTTGTTTGTTATATTTTAATTTTAAACTAGATTTAAAATAATGAAGAAGAATTTTGAATCTTATGGTCATAAACTAAAGATATATCACATGCACAAAAATATCTTTTAATTTTATGATCTTCAACAAGAAGAGAAGAAAATTGGAAAGAGTTGCAATGGTGCTCCATTTTCATGATTCTGATTTTTAGCCTCCAACTTTTGCAACTTTATTTGGTATTTAAATGTCGATTTAACAAGTATTTCTTCCATGATCAAGAGTTCTAATGTATAGATTGGCTGAGCTCAACCAATATGAATTGTAGTGCATAAATCAAAGTTTTTCACTCTTAATAGAGGTTTCAGATTTAAGTCTTGAATATAATTTTTTTTTTATTGAAATAGTCACTCTCAAATTAATACGATTTAAATTTAATTAAAATTTTAGTATAAATTTCGAACATTCACCGAGCTCAAACAATAATGAAAGCTTATAATTAATGTTTTTTGTGGCAAATTATACATCTATTATTTTATATTGTCATTAAATTTCTTAATGGTGAATTATATAAGCATCTATTAATATGATTGGTGCTAGTGCTGTCACTTCACTGAGGGATTTGATGAAATTGGCAGACAAGGGTGATTCCTTATGTCTTCTAAGAGCTATTGGATAGCTGATTTCTCCCAAGAATTTAAATTATGTATGCTAGAGGTTCATTTGACAAAGAATATAAGAATAATATTAGTAATGTTGTATTAATAATACTTAGGTTAGTTATGATAAGATTTTTTTTTGTTAATGTTTGATTATTATCACTAAATATACATATTTAGTGAAAATTATTATTAATTAATTGCCGTTAAAAATTATTTATGATGCAATGATTATACAATAATGGATCTTGAACAAAATTGACGAATTGATCTTTGCAGGAGAATGTTGATTTGAATAAAGGATTGGAAGAATTTGTTTTGAGAATATATGAAATACATAGGTTACAAATTACTTTGGCGTGGTTAGTTGAATATGTCAAAAAAAAAAGAGTAATGTGAAATATATAGGTTACAAATTACTTTTTGTAAGAAAATTTTAATTTTAAAACATTCTTAGGGCCCGTTTGTTCATGCGATATGATATCATGATACGAAATCATGATATGGTATCATGATAAGGAATCATGCAAGGAAAGGAAGTTTTGTTTGGAGAGAGGAGGAGATATGATATGAAAATTTGGGTGTTGTATGATGTTATCAATAAACATAAAAATTCCATAAGTTTAAAACTATTAAAATAGCCCAAGTTTATTCAAGATTATCAAATAAATAAAAAATTATAAAATTGCATAATAAAATATTGAAAAGCTATTTGTGTATCACAGAAATATTTTTCACCTCTAATTTCACTTCTATCAATATATTAGAAGTAAAAAGGATACCTTTCACGGGCTCGTCAAGATTTTAGTATCAACAATACTGAAGGTGAAGTATTTTAAAGTGACTTTATGTTGGTGAGATAGTAAATTTATGGCGGGTGAGAATAATAAATTTTAAATAGTAATCGATCTGATTATTAAATGGGAAAATGCATAAGCCCCCCTCAACCTATGTCCGATTTCCAAGACATTACTTACATTTATACTTAGGTCTATTACCAACCTACACTTATGGATAACTATTTTCTAATCCTTTTCGGCCTAGTGGACACTAGTGTAGTTTGAAAAAAAAAATCAACACGTGTTGGGTCCCAAAGGAGTGTCACGTAGGCCGAAAAGGAGTAAAAAAATTATTTATAAAATAAGTTCAAGGGGGTAATAGGACTTTAGTATAGTATAAGTGGGTCTTTGAGATTTCGGACATAGGTTGGGGAGGTACTTATGCATTTTCCCGATTATAAATTGTATTTACATGTGAAATAAATGGTTAGTAGATATAATTGTGGGATTGTTTTAACAAAATATAAACTAATGGATTAATTTTGTATTAAAAATTTTCAAGTCATAATATGGTATTCCCTTATGATTCCATATCATGATTTTTAAAGAATATGAAATCATGAGATGAAATCAACATAAAATTGTATGTTCAAATGCTGATTCATCTCATGATACCATATCGTAATATGATATCGCATGACCAAACGCCTATTTAATAAAATTTCTTGCTTCACCATTAGTTTTGTTATTTTTGCTTTCATATCGTAAACTTCAAAGTTAACTATTTTTTAATTATTTCGTTTTGAATTATTATGGCTACCCATGGAAATTTTTTTGGATTGGTTTAGGAACCTGAAGTCTTTGTGCTTAGGTCAATCAATATTACGAGACCTTAAATAGTTTTTTCATGTCTATACCATGAATTGTGCGTTTAGTGTTATTAAGTTAGCTGGTATAACTGATTAAATGAATATAATATCTTCACACTAAAAATTGGAACTTAAATTTAAGATTTGAAGTCTATGTCTTCGCCCCGAAACAAAGCTGAAAAGAAAAGGAAGTCACATGCAAAATGTAGATATACTTTTGGTGAGTTTTAGTTCAACAAAACCTGCACCTTATAAGTGCCCTAGGCTCCAAATTAATAAAGTTGTTAAACTTTTGTTTTTTCACTTTTTTTCATGCATACTAAGTCCGCAATATCGGCTATTGTCGTCTCACGATAGCATCATTACATGCTTGATTTATTAAAGTTTATATCAAATCAAATATCATCACGTAAATTAATATAGCGAAAAGCAAATGAATTAAATTAAACGTGGTAGTGGTTGTGTTTGTCTGTGATATATTCATGTATCTTTGTGTGGTCTCTATCAAATTGAACTATTTTAGTCGACAAGTAAATCCAACCAAATCCTGCAAATTGACGACATATTCTCCAAATTGTTCATATCGTTTTTTTCCCCCCTTCTAAACGCCACTTGAGAAACGATTGATGCAAAAATAGTCTAACTAGTTTTCCGTCTAAATTGACAAAAGATACTAGATGATTTTTCTTATGTCTTAATATTGATGGACAAAGTTATCTAGTTAATATTGCTGGTGGGAGATGGCAAGTATCGTATAAAATTAGTCGGTGTGCTTGAAAGGTGATCCATACACCATGATCATAAGAAAACATTAATTAAAGATAGTCTGACTAAGTCTTAGGTTCAAAGCTAAGAGGATACAAAAAAAATACTAGAGAATTCTTTTCATTCGTCCTAACCATGCTGAGACAGAGTTACGTGTACCTATTGTTGGTGGGAGGTGGCATCAGGTATTTCGTAAAATTAGTCGGGTGTGCTTGAAAGCTAGATTGGTTACCACGATCATACAAAAATATTACTCCCTCTGTTCCAATTTATGTGACACTTTTTCGTTTTTCAATAGTCAAACAATTCAAATTTGACCGCAAATTTGCTTATGTAATCTTCAAACTTTTTGAAATGAAATTGATATATTTATAAGCTATATGAAAAGTACTATAAGTCACAAATTGATAATTTAAAAATTGATAATTTAAAAGATATATAAAAAATTTACAGTCAAAGATAGATTTATTTAAATCTTAAAATCCGACAAGTGTCACATAAAATGGAATGGAGAGAGTAGTAATTAAAAGATAGTCCGACTAAGTCGGAGGTTCAAAACTAAGCAGTAGATACAAAAAGCCAATAGATGATTCTTCTCATTTGTCCTAACCATGGCCAATAGTGTTGCATGGTTTATGTTATTGATGACAGATATCTCGTTAAATAAATTAAGTTATGCAAAAGGTTGCATGAACACCACGATCATGAAAAAGAAAGAAAAAGATAGTCTGACTAAATTATTCTAATGCAAGAATGTGTAGATATATTGGAGAATATGTAGGTTTAATTAGACTACTAATCTATACAGGCAAAGAACTCAATTAAGGATTTTCATGAATATACTTGTCTGTCACAAAATCTTGTAGTACTAGTCTGTAACTTAGTAGTAATGATGATTCATGAATATATAATATCCTTCAAAGGAACATCCTTAAACTCATCCTGTTCATATTTTGGTAAAAAAAAACTATAGGTCAAACAGGCTCTCATGTTTTCATTGAAATAATGAATTATAGTAGGCTATGCTCCACTATGCTTATACAGTACCAATTAGGACATGCTACTCTTTTAGACTTTAATTCCTAGGTACTTTAATTTGATTTGTTCTTACAACAATGGAGATATTAGACTATATATTATATTAAGTAAAATGGTTAAGTTTATACGTACTTTTTAGGCACGAACCGAAGTTTCAATGTTTAATCTGAAGTTAGATGTTTTCTTGACTAGCTAGTGACCATTTCACTTTTCGTTTTTGCTTTTCATCCCTAATATCAAGCATTAAGGGTTCTAAATATGAAGAAATAAACATAAAGTAGCTAGGTTCAATATATTCATTACTGGCCTAACTCATCGGTGACTCCCTAAAGTGGATACTAACTTTCACTTACACACCTCAAATAAGCTTTATTCATTTCAGACACTTAACGTCATGTTTCGGTGTATCATTTTAGGTTTCTTCCATGATCTTTATGGCATTGTTTTGCCTGGATTTTTCTATATTATTAATTTAGTTATCATTAAAATCTTAGCCCTAACATATAATAGTGTTGACTCATATTAATGTATATATATCAAATTTTAACTTATTTAACACTAAGGCATTATAAATTGAGATAAACATAATGTATTAATTAAGTTTGTTTAAGATAAAAATTTATTGAAATATATCTAATCTTATTTTATGTATGATTGCTTTTCTCAGGGTCGAATAATTATTTTTCTTATTTTAATTTGTACGACACACTTTTCTTTTTGTCTTCTCCAAAAAATGTCATCTTTTAATATACAAAAATAGTTTTTTTTTAATAAAATTATTTATAATTACATAAATAATCAATAACTATTTTAGACCATAAATTGACTACTTTTTTTTTAGTATAAGTTTCACCTTTTAAGTAGGTTTTGTTTTAGCAAATTCCTTAGACAAGAGCTTTCTACTGTCAATTGGGTGGGACGTTACATATGACTGTTTATTGAGACCAAACTCCATGTAGGGGGGCTAGGGGCCTTCGATACTCCTTTCATTTCAATTTATTCGAATACTTATTTTAGTTTGATATAAAAAAAATTTAAAAATACATTAAATTTTATGATTTTTAAATTAAAAATACGTTAAACAAATCAAGATATTTTTATATCTTATGCTGTCAGTTATGTCATATAAAATGTTGAAGATTAAAGAATTGATAAATGGAATAAAAGCAAAAAATAAGGTCAAATAAATTGAAATGCAATGAGTATTTCGTTTGAGAGAATTATTAAAAACACTCCTAAGCTCGGCAAAAATTATTAATTTGATCTTTGAATTATTAACAGCTTCAAAGACATCTCTTTTACTTGATTAACTGAACTTGAATATACTCCTCTCTTGCAACATGACTGAAAATACACCATTAAATTCTCACCAAGTTTAAAAGAGTATTTTCAACTTTTTTTTGGTTTGTCTCAGAGCAAACAATGCTCCCTAAAAGAGTCTTAAGGACCAATGATTATTGTTCATATTGTCAGTGATCGAGAATGTATATATTTACGTTTATAGTTAATCAAGTTAAGAAATATTTTTACCACTATCACGAATTCAAAAATAATTATTTATGCTAAATTTTCAGATATTTTCAACATTTTTCTCGTTAGGTTTTTGTGCAATCAAAATACAAATTCAATGTACCAAGTTTTATTATTTTTGGATTCTCATTCTGCGTGTAGAGTCCATATTGAAACTCCGATTTAATTTGAATCACCTCTACAGGCAATTCAAGAGTGACTTATTTTCTCACAATCCAAAACTCAAATTTAAAATATTAATTAAGAATAAAACAATCTCACTATCACAACACTACCCTTATCAAATGTAACATATTTATAGAGTCTAACGACTCTAAACTTAAGAGTCCAAAATCCAAGGCCCCACGGCTATGTAAACCGTACCAACAAACCCATTGTCGCGTCCACATCAAAACTAGGCAAACCACAAACGGGTCGAATTGCTGACACACTGAGATCCGTGGGCCTCATTGCTCCTACCACTTTAGACATAATAGTATTTTTTTTCGTTCATTTTTATTTATTATTTTTAATATATTAAAAAATAATATCTTTTTAAAATAGAATCATTTGTATTTGTAATTATTTTTACAATCTAACACTAAATACTACTCCTTTATTTATTAATATAAATATCATATTAAAACAGGTTACATTAATCAATTTCTTTTATTTAAGAGATGTGCAAGTTATCCAAAATGGATAAGTAAAACCAAAAAGACAATTTTTTTTTAATATTTATGTAAGTTTCCCAATTTTTTCCTTCTAACACTTGGAAATTAAATATGTTTACTATAATAAATGGGTTTGTGATGAAATATTTTTTTAAAAAAATTAATATGCATAAAAATTTAACATTCTGAAGTTGTAGTTTTTAATACACTTATTCAATGATAACTAAAACAAATAAGAACAAAGTCTAACAGACATTTTGGATTAAAATTTTAATCACGATGCATATGGTAATCTCAATAGTAGATTATTTTATTTTTTACAAATACTAGCCAAAATAAAACGATATATGCATTCAATGGGAAACATGACAATGAAAATCTAGATTTAATGACATTACTCTAAATAATATGATATTTAACCTATATAAATATACAAACACAATTTTTTCATTACCAACGATTACGATTATTAAGAAAATAATTTTTTCATTACCAACGATTACGATTATTAATAACTATTTGAAAACTATTGAATTTGGTGAAGAACAAGCTGCATATTGTCAATGGTTATTTTTTATAAACTATAATTAGTAGTAATAAAAGTGCCTCTAAAAGACACACCATTATTAATTTGATGCAAAACCTAGCTAATATTTTTAAAAAAAAAATAATTGTGTATTTTCAATTTTTTTGAAAGAAGTTTATATAAATAATTAAATCACAAAAATAAATAAAAGAGAAATGTGATACCAAAAATTCATACAAAATAATAAACCTTAGTAGAATTGATTGTAGTTTCCTCTCCATTTTTTCTCAATTTTTTGTTATTAACAAAATATATTCAAAAAAAATCAAATACTAATTAAATCTATAATTGTTCTCTAGCCCCATTTTTTCCTAGCTATAATAATTATTCACAAGTATATGTTTGCTTAGTTATGTTATTTATCTTAAATTTACTTTGTGACTGATAACTGAATGATAATTCCAATTTCTAAAGGCCCATATATTGGGTTATATCGAGGCCCATATTTAGCTTTGACTTTCACTTGTATGTAGCTCCATATTTCAGAATATGTGGAATGACTTTTTTCTTCTTTTTTTTTTTAAAGGAAAAAGGCTCAAATATGTCATTGAATTTTCAGAAAAAGCTTATTTATGTCATTAGTTAAAAGTTTGATTTATTTATGCTATTATCGTTAAAAAAAAGACTTATCCATGTCATTATCTTTTAACGATGATTTATCAAACAATTTTTGACACATGATCAATTATAATTCGAGGTACTTGTGCATTATCCCTAAAATTACCAAATGACTATATATGCTGATTCCAGCTAGGGGTAGAGGAACAAGAAGAATATTAAGAATTACCAATTTTACACCAAAGTGAAAGTAATATACAAATTAATAATTATCAATGATAGACACTTATGTCTGATCAATCTATAATACACATATATATGTATATCTACTGATGAAGAAAATAAAAAATAAAACAAAAAATCATCCCATCAAACATACAAGAATCTTACCCCCACAAGCAAACACTAATTAATTAAGACATCATCTACACAAACTCAATACACATAAATCTTTTTCTTTAAACTAATTCTCTTTTCCTACTTTTAAATAATAACAATAATCATTAACGATTCAAATAAAAACCAAGATATATATTTTTCATCATCAAATCACATGGCCCCAATGTTCGAATGCACTCCTCGATCCATCTTGTATATTTGGATCATCGAAATTCATGTCCAACAAGAACCCATACTCATCATTCTCAACCATTTCATCGTTCGATTGAGGTTCCTTCATTTCTTGTGACATTAATTGAAGATAGCTACTTTGATTATTATTTGGTTCCAATAAATCAAACAACTTCTGGCTTTGGGATATTATGTATCGAGATTAAACTAGATAAATAAATTGAAACGAGCAAAGAATTACCTTAGGGGGTATATGTGGATTTTCGAGGCGAAATTCATGCATGATCCAACCAGTTTTAATTCCATTAGGAGCTCTATTCATGTAGAAAACTAGAGTTTTTCTCATCCCTACGATCGAACGAGTTTTCGGATCTACAACCGTCCGATCTTTGCCTGTCGCTTTCCAATAACCCGAAATTGTGGCCCGATTTGTACGAAAACCAGTAGCGTATTTTCGATCTCGAAAACTGAAGAAGTACCATTCGCTTGAGTTCAGCTTTGCCACCTCTAATTTATCCCCAAAAAAAAAATAAAAAACGTTCAAGTAGTCAATCGACTGAGCTTTTAATATTTAACAGGCGATATACGATACAATATAGTTAATTATATTACTAATATGATATGATGGAGAATGGAAGATGTCATGAATATAGAGAAAAAATGATGGATCCAAATTAAGACAGGTACATATGACCACTTAGACCATAATTAAAGATGATATTAGTCGTGTTCATGCAAGTAAATTCAAATAATATTGTTATAGGATAGAGGATGCACTATTTTGGGCCAACCATATGAAATTATTGTGTATTTGTCTGTTTTAACATCAAGATAAAAGTATGTGACTATCATATTTAAAAATTTAAACGGATTAAAAAGACATATTTTTATTACTTACTATTACTTAGACCCCATCATCACTAGCTTGTAAGACAATGTTATTAGCTAAAGTGACGTAGAAAGTTGGGTATTAGTCACAATAGATTCTCTAGGCATGTTTCCTCTTTAGATAAACCTTTTGAGAAAGTTCATATGAAAGAATGGAAAATGAATTTTAGCCTTTTCTTCACAATAGTCTAATTATTTAGATATGGTTGGGCAATCCAACATAAACTTCGTCATGTCCCACCTAAATAATAATAATAATAATAAATAACCGGACGTATAAAATTAGAGTATTATTAAGCAGAAAATTACTTATCTTTCTATTATCTATAACCTTGTTTTTCTTTTCTTTAATTAACAAAATCCAGAGTCCTTAAGATTATATTTCTTATTTGTCGTTTCATGTGAATATATCAATTAACTATACGTGCAAGAGAAAGTGAATGACATATATATTTGATGAAATAATATCATGGGAAGTAAGGTGGTCAAATGAAAGTCGGTTGTGGTGTAGTGGTGGGCATGCTTTATCCTTAATCAGAAATCTCGAGTTTGAGCTCTGGATATGAAGAAAATCATATTTGAAGCCTGCGATCCAAATTTAATCGAACTTCTAATGACCGGAGCACAAAATTTAAGACTACAAAGAAAATCTTCTATGTTTAAGATTTTAGAATATAATTTGTTTGAAAATAATGAAATTTATTCATGTATTTCAAATTGAATTTTCAAAGAAATGTCAACATATACTCCTATCATTTCTTACATGAAACTTCTCTAGAAAGAAATCTATTATTTAGGTCTCACAATTGTTATCATAAGTCTTAATAATGTTTTGGGGGGAATAGGTGAATTTGATTTTAATCAGGGGGGGGAAACCTCCTTAATATGTCATGACAATAATTTAAAAACTATACGATAAATACTATACTATATTCAGTTGCATTTCTTCTCGTGTTATTAAAAAAAAACATCATTTCTTCTCTATCACAAAAAATATCCTATTTTTATAGCTAAATTTCCGCAGAATCTACATGTGAACCAAATCCATTAAAACCTAAATTGATGTTATTTACTCCAGAAAGCAATCATCATTTTTTTTTCAAACTTATCTCCTTCAAATCTTTATATAGTACTTAAAAGAGGATAATTTCAAGAATATATTAAAATAGGACCCTAATTACCATAACTAGTAGTAACAATATTTCATTTTCAAAACATGGTAATTTTATTTTGTTTTTATAAAAAAAAATATATACAACCTCTATAATAGTTAATTAGATTGTTTACGTTTTCACTATCTTTAAAACTCAATTTGTTCTCCCTACAATTCACTTTGATCCTACTAGAAACTTGGGCTTCATGAACATGGATGGAATTTTCAAAAATAAATTGAACACACGTACACTTGAAATAATTGTATATAATGATATGTCAATGTCATGTATGTACATATAAGGAATACAATTATTCCATTGCCACTATCTAAACCACCACTCATTTCATCATGGGACATACACTTGACTTACGTACATCGTAAATCATTGTATGTCTTATGTATTGTCACATGAACATGTATATAATATTGATACACATGACATATATTGAACAAACGTACGATAAAGATATGCTTTTACCATTATAATGGAAAAATCATTTTCGAAAAAAATGGAAGAAGAAGAAGAGAAGAATGTTACATAAAATACTTTCATAGTTCATTATTCATTTCTAAATTGAATTGCTAGCTTTCATATTTGAGAAACAAATTTAAGAAGAAGATATGATATCCATTGAAAGTTTTAAAGTTCAAAAATCAAAATTCATTTCTAATAAAGAAGAGACGACCTTCATTCAAAGTTTTGTAGGTTAAATATCAAAATCCATAGCTTAAAAATATTGCTCTAGACCCCCAACCCCCAACCCACCTCTCCTTATCAAATGAAGTAGGATTTAATTCTTGTAACTTAATGTTTCATGGTTTTGCAAGTTAAGCTTCATTATAATATTGATGAGATCTGTTGAGAATACAGTTAAATAATAAAAAATGTATTTTTTATAACGATTTAAGATTTTAGAAGAGATAGTCATACTTTAACATAGTATCAGAATAGATTGAGTTAAAAAGATAGTTAGACAAGGAAAATATATAAGAACTTCGCAAGAGAGAGAAAAAGAGTTTAGTCAAAGTTTTATCCAATTTAAAGCCTAAAATCAAGTGCTATATATTCTGAAAGAATCTCCTATTTAAAAACTAAATTTCCGTGAATTGAATCCATTAAAACCTGAATTTTATTTAAATTTACTCCACAAAGCAACCATCATTTTCTTTCAAACTTTATTATCTCTATAGTACACAATAGAGGAGACAACATCAAAGAAAACAACAATACCAAAGAAGTCCTAAAGATTCTTAAAGATATATTTAGGAAAAAAAATTCAAATTCAAATTCATAATCATATTATATTATAGTTTAGCATTATCTTTCTTTTGTACCATAAAAAAATCAAGAAAAACGTCCGTTAAAGTCACTTTTTTGATAACTTTTTCATCTAATCATGACACTACACTATTTTGTGTAATGATAATCCAATTTCTATCTCTCAAATTATTTTCTTCATTTTCTCATGTCATATAAGTATCAACAACATCAACATATAATACATATACATATATATAATTTTTCTACAAAAACAAGGTAGTTCATTCCTCGACATGAAAGAAAAATATGAAGAAATGAGTAAATTACCAGGAAGTTGCCATGGTTCACATGTATGAAGATCGATTTCGATTAAAGTACCTTTAAGAACATCTTCATTAGCAATTTTCTTGAAGAGATAATGGCAAACTAATTCTTCATCACTTGGATAGAATCTAAATCCAGGAGGAAGTGTTGCACCAATATCTCTTAAACCCATATAGGGATAGAGAGGTTTTATATTAAAACTAATTTTGTATATATCTAGAGCGTATAATTTTTTTTTTGTTGTTAGGATCCTAAATTACTACAAGACGGCACCCGGTATGTAGTTCTCTCTACAGAGATTGAAGTGCCATTTGCCACTTGGAATTTGTTATATTATTATAGCACCTTATGCTTGTGAAGTTCGTTATTGTTTTTTTGTTGGGACCTACAATGAAAACCAAAGCTACAAGAAATCTTCTATTAATTAATTGTAGGCTTAACAATAAGTAAAGAAATTCAATTAATGAAAACCTTAAGAGGAGTACTATATACACTATTATTAAGGAAAATATTTTTGATGAGAAATGGTTTTTTTTTAAAAAAATTAAGTTGAGTTTTAATTTTTTTTGTTCATACATCATAGGATGGGAGGGGTAGAGAGTGGATCCTCAGTAGTGAGGAGGTTGTGTAGGTTGGGACTATACAATAAACATTTTAAAATGTCACCGATTACTTATAGAATTTATTTTTCGTATTTTTATTAAATTCATTTTAGTCATTTTTAAGGAATTTAGTTTTTAAAAGAAAATATTTTTTACAAAAATTATGCAATTAAATATGAAAATAAAAAAAATATTTTTTTTCGTATTAAAGAAAAGTCGGTCCAAATCCTGCGGACAACCTCTCCAATAATACTCCTTTTTACCAAATTGATATACATTCAAATTTGTAAATAAATTCATAACCTATTAAGTCAGATTTCTCATACAACATACGTAATTTATATATAACCAACATTTTACCATTAGATTTTCTTTGGGGACCAAATTATATGATACTATATATTTTTTGTATAACAACACAACCTCCTCTGTTAACACCCTAAAACTAGAGCAAATTTCATCATAACTTTTTTGCAAAGCAAGTAATTTTGTTTCACTTACTTTTTTTGTGATTTACGATGTTATGTTTATATCTCTTGTTTTGCTTTATTTGTAACAACAAGAATGCTATTAACATACTTACTAATAATATAAAAACCATAAAATATGTGAATATATAGATTTATATAAAAATCGGGAAAAAAAAGATATTTTCCCCAGGGATATTAAGACAACATATTGTCTACAAATTAATTAAATAATGAACTCTAGTTAAAGAGGCTACTAACACTAGTCCTGGTCCCATTTTTTTGTAATGTCCATCGAACAGAATAAATTAAAATTTATAATCGGCATCAAAAAAGAAATCAATAACTGAAAAATGAAAATCTCTAAAATTATCGCTAGCAAAATATCTGAACAAATGAAATCGTTAACAAGAGTTCAAATAATGTATATCCCTTAGGTGGGGGTGAGGTAGAATTGCATGATTAATTAGGAAAATTGCAGAAAAAAGGAACAATGTTGAAAGTGAAAAACCTAACAACCTAATCCAAGAGACCAATTTTAGTAATCCTTTGTACCGGGAATGTTGAGTCACTCACGGAATCATGGATATATAAATTTAAGTTCATACTTTCTATTGGATTTTTAGACAAGTTTATATTCGTTACACTATGAGATATTTAGTAGGTGTTTGATCATGCGATATTATATCATTATTGAATCGCGGAGAGATCAACAATATTGATTGTGCGAGTTTATGGATTGATTCCATCTCATGATTCGTATTCGTTCTTTTCAAAATCAGATATGGAAAATTTTCTATCATGATTTGAGATATTTTAATACAAAATTGATTCAATCGTTTATATTTTTGTTAAAGCAGACTCTACATTTATATTCTACTACCAAACATTTATTTATTTTAAATAAATTTTATATCACATCATTATAGTATAAACTTTTATTTTTTTATATTCCTTAAACTCCCACACCACCGACTGTTGAGTAATAAATATGTTCTCTTCATTTACTCCAACACCTAATTTATTGCTTCTAACGTTTAGTATTTATTACAATTCAAAGTAATTAACAAGTTCGTCTTCTCAGTCACATGATCGAGAAATGCAAGTTCAATCTGAGAAAATTATATGTACTACGTGGGAGGATTATATTAAAAACTAGTACACTATAAATTATGTTCAATTTTCTTATTGCATCAAAGTTTGATGAATTAAAGTTAGATGAAACAATTATTTAAGTAGAGAACAAATAACTTTGTAATAATTTATTTTTTATTTATTTGTTAAGATTTAATAAATAATTGAAGCTATTTTAGTAGCTTTACAACTTAGGGAATTCTTATATTTATGAGAGAATATATAGCACAAAAATTTCATATCTCCAAACAAAACTAATTCAATTTCAACTCATAATTCCATATTATGATATCGTATCATGATTCCATGATACCATATGACATAGCCGAACGAACTGTTATAAAAATACTTAATGATTATTGAATTAATGACACTATATCTAAAGTCCTTATCGACATACATAAGATGATAGATTATCACTCATATTGTCTCTTAATCCTGATTATTATATAACAAATTATATTATTTAGCAACCCTATTATTTTTGGTTTGTACTACTTTAATGATATAGAAAAACCTACGCCACGTGAACATATAATTTAGGAGTTTTAATCACAATACATTTTCCAATTATATTACCCTACATAACAAAACATGTTCAATATGTAGCAACTTAAAGGGGGGAAAATATGTGTACCCTTTGATTTTAGATTTCAATTTTGATAAATCTTATCCCTGCCAATCATCCCTTTCTAAGAGTGTTTTTCTTGTTATATGAATGTATTGTGCACATAATATACATTATACAAGTAACATATGATATACAAATAAATAGAATACATAAAGTTGTCTTACTCAATTACACAAATAATTAAAAAAAAAGTATATCGCTGCCAAAAAAATTAAAGTAAATCGCAAACTTTAGAGGTAAGCTCCCCAAAATATCCTCAAACTTTTGGAACAATACCGATCCTAAATATTTTGTTTATTCTTAATAAAATATTTTATAGCTACACGAATATTTATAATTTATTTAGATTGTCAATTTCAAAAGTCATCATCATTTTATTTTTATATATAGTTTTCTAATCAAATACTTTCAGATAAATTGAGACAAAAATAGAGAACAATATACATTTAACTAATATCGGGATTCACTAAAAAAAAAAAAACTTTTAGGAACAATAAATATTAACGTTAACAAAGAGTGTCAAAATTTACCAATATTAGTTAAGTGTCTTTAAAACAAATGTTGCTAAAGATTTAAAGAAACATATACAAAGAGTGTTATTAGTCACTAAAAAATATATTTAGCGGTAATTAATTTTCGCTAATAATTATTTTTTAGGTAGTGATTAAAGAAATGTTACTAGCAATTTATATAATTAAAATCATTGAGAAAATTGTTGGCATACACAACATGCCTAATTCCATTGGAATTGGATAAAGTAATAAGTATTTGCATTATCTTTAGGGGTTTCTAGAGTATGGCTAGAGATATGAACACAACTTGATATACGTAAACAAGTCATAACCGCGTATTAATTAGTGGAGGAACAAAGTTTATTACTTCCTAAGGAAATTGTAAGTCAAAAGAGTCATAATTCTCTCACATAATAAGCATAGATTAGCTTACTAATCATTACAAGCTAGATTCGTTAATGAGAACATATACTTCAATAATTTGGTCCTACACTAAATTTAATTTGAAAATGTACAAAAATATTTAACATCAATCAACTTAGGTCCTTTGATATGAGGCACATAGATGTTTAATTAATGCTAATAATTCATTTAGGATATAAGAATTAGCTAAGGAACACAAAATTGGTCATTTTCACCTATTCGAAGACATGATTGCTAGAATTTATAGAAAGTAATTAATGAAAATTGGCCATTACTCATGACGGATTTATCTATTGAGATATATCTAAACAAGCCTAAAAACGTGTATAAATATTTTTCTTTCATATTCTGTTATCTATCTTATATTCTTCGGATATCATTCAGATTATAATAATTGTTAGAATTTATAGGAAGTAATTATTGAAAATGGGCCATTACTCATGTACGGATTTATCTATCGAGATATATCAAAACATGCCTAAAAGCACGTATAAATATTTTTCTTTCATGTTCTGTTATTTAACGTATATTCTTCGAATATCATTCAGACTATAATGATTGTTAGAATTTATAGGAAGTAATTTGAATGGGCCATACTCAAATGTACGATTTTATCTATCGAGATTATAAAACAGTCTAAAAAACGCGTGATAAATATTTTTCTTATGTTCTGTTATTTAGCTAATATTCTTCGGATATCATTCAGACTATAATGATTGTTAGAATTTATAGGAAGTAATTATTGAAAATGGGCCATTACTCATGTACGGATTTATCTATCGAGATATATCAAAACATGTCTAAAAGCGCGTATAAATATTTTTCTTTTATGTTCTGTTATTTAGCTTATATTCTTCGAATATCATTCAGACTATAATGATTGTTAAAATTTATAGGAAGTAAATATTGAAAATGGGCCATTACTCCTGTACGGATTTATCTATCGAGATATATCAAAACAAGCCTAAAAGCGTGTATAAATATTTTTCTTTCATATTCTGTTATCCAGCTTATATTCTTCGTATACCATTCAACTATATAATTTTATAAAGTTGTGTACGTTTCTATTTTCTTAACAATCCTATATTTGTTCACATTTTTTTTTTCTTATCAATGAATATATCTTACCCATAATTCAGTTTTCACGGTTTAGGATGCTCCTATTTCCCTTGCCGCTACTTCAGAAATGACTTTTTCTTTGTTTCAATGTGAGATGCTCTAAATTAAAAATTGAATCAATTCGCAAGTTAAATTAAATAAAAAAATTCTGAATTTAGTTTGACTTGATTTAATATTAAAATTTTTTTTGATTATACTTAAATTGATTTGATTTTAATTAAAAAGAATCAATCTTATATCAAATCAACTCGACATTATATATAATATTATTCCCTTCCTAATTAACTCATCCTCCATCAATGATATCACATACTTAGTTCAAACAAATACGTAGTTGGCAAATTATTATGAGCTCGATATATATAATTATGAAAATCAGGACGAATTAATTGATTATCTGTCATTATAATCATGTCATTATCATAAAAATAGTTCTATTTATGTGAAGGATGGGACCTGAATAATACTTGGAAAGAATATTAAATCCAATAATAGAGGTCAGGGCTCTACACAAATAAATTTAAATCATCATGTGGTGGAAAGGCTTGAGTATTAAGTGTGTGATATAAATTAATTAAACTATATTATAAAGTCTTTTTTGCTTACTCATGAAAAGTTAAAAATTGTTGCCACGTATTTGTATTTTGCGGCCAATTTAAGGCACTTTCGCATTTTTCGTCATAAATCTTATCTGCCATTTACAGCTTCAACGCAAAGTCTTATGTTCATGAAAACGATTGTTCAAAATTTCTTTTTCTACACCTTCAAGAAAATTAGGATTTTTTTTTTCTTTTAAAAAGCAAATTATAAGCAACTATAGTTTGTATATTTACGAGTTATAGTTACAGTTTAAATCGTTTCGTTTGTATGATTCGCAGATATATTTATATAAATCAGTTATTTTTATATAAACTCGAAATAATAAATTTATACAATTACAAACACCGGAAGTGTAAGCAATTATACAAATTATATTATAAAAATTCTAAATTGTACAAAAGCTATACAAATCGAACTATACAAACGCGTGAATTATATAAAACTAAAAGGTTAAGCCGCGTAATTATAGCTAAAAATAAATTACGTATTATAATTAAAGAATACTAACTATAAGTGATATTAACTATTACTAGTATTATTTTGTGCTTCTACGTATAATTTTCCCTACAATAAGATAGGTATTTGGCTTGTAAAGTGTACTTTTAGAGTCTTTAGACATCATAGTTAAATTACTTTCTAGTTATCAATTACGGTGGAAGGGATTGTTTCGCCTTTAATTAAAGGTTTTAGTTTTGAATCGTAAATATAAAAATAATTATATTAAGAAATTCATCTTCGAATAAATTGTAGAGTGCGTATTTCGAATTTAAGTGGGCTTCAATTTAGGCTCCTCTAATGAAAATTATTTAATGATTTTTTATTGGGATTGTTTTATTTAATGAAAGCTCACGAATGAAAATTTATCTACTTTTAATGAAACTTTACTTAACTATTATATGAATGCATTTCAGATCCTCGATAATACCCTTTGAGTTGTTTTAACATTCAAAAAACATAAAGTAAAATGGTCAATTGGTTTATAAGGACAAGTTTCTACCTATTGATAGTATTACCTAGTTATTCTAATTTGATAAATTAAAAGGCAGTAAAATAACATAAAATTATGATAGTATAAAAACTTTATGACTTCATATGTATATAAATTGCATACCTGGGTAACATTTGATGGTAGGGTATCCATTGCTCCTTTCTTCCGTTCCGTTCGATTTTACATATTATTGATTTGATTTATTAATTTTTTTATTTTTAAATATACTAAAATCAATAACTAAATCAATAAGATAATTTTTTTTTTCTAATTTTCCATTTTGATCTTTAATGATTTAATTTTCAATTTAAATAATAAAAAAAATAATTATAAACAAATACATGATTCTCCAATAATTTAACGTAATAGACAATAACATAATTTTACAGGACACTTATAAAACAAAAACAATAATAATTAACTTTAGAATTAGTTATACAAGTGCAATACCAAGAGAAATAGAATTTTTACTCTAGATTTTGACGTTTTATATGATATGTAATTGTGAAGTATCAATTGAAAGCTAAAGGACAAAGACAATAACGAGTAAGGTACTAAGTTTATATTTACTAATATTTATGTAGGGTTAAAGTTAGTAGATTACTACAATTTTAATGGGTTATCGATTTACCTGACAATTCAATATTGAAAAATTAAATTTGATTTGATTTTAATATTTTAACAATAAATTAAATCTGAGATAAATTTCAAAAATACACCTAAACTATACCTTTTTTTTTTTTTCATACTTAAACTATTGAGAGTACGAGTTTCATACCTAAACTATCACTTTTTAGTTTGAGAAACATACATCTCTATTTTATACTATTCTCATCATGGTGTACACTCTCTTTTAATTTAAAAATTTGTCTCATCTCGCTACACATGGATAAAAAAAGAAAATTTATTATCCAAAAGAATAATATTTCTTTTATAAAATAAAATGTATTTTTTTAATAAATTAATTTCCAAAAAATATAATATTTCTTTTATAAAATAAAGTGTAATATATTTTTCTTACCCTATTCCATCACTTCCTCCCCCCCACTCACCCACCGTCAAATACTAATTTATATATTATTTTATTTTTTAAAACAATAAATTTGCCCACTCCTGTTAACTCTCCCTTTCAAATTTTTTTTCATTTTGTGTTAGATATATCATATATCGAAATTTAATTTTTTTTTTTTTTTTTTTTTTGTTTTTTATTTGTCGCTGCAAGAACGTTAATTTTTTTTTACTTAATTTTATGTAATATTCGGTACACTAATAGAATTTTTTTTTCTAAATATATATATGGGGTTTTTACACAAACAAAAAATAAACAGATATTATATATATATATATATCTATATATATATCTAATCATATATAAGACAAAATGTACAAAAAAAAAAATTTCGGAGCGGAGTCGTTCCTAGGATGGGGTTGAATTTGTTTATTTTTTTAAAAATCAAATAATATCAATTTTTTTATTGAGGGGGGGGGGGGGTTTTCATGAGGAGGTGTCGAGTTGGGTAATAACAATGATTTGAATTTTACTCGCCTCCAACCCTAATTACTTGTCCACTTTTGAATTGGCACACGTATTAAGAAAACAATTATTGATATAGTGAATTTATCATTTTACCTCTATTAATTATAAAATAGATGAACTAAAAATTAGTTCTACCATTTCAAAGTAATTAATTGAGGGTACAATACGTAAAAAAAATTGTCCTTTCTTAATTTGTCAAAATGAACAAGTAATAGGGACAACTAAAAAAGAAAACGTGGACAAGTAATTTGGGACAAGAGAGTATTTTTTAAAAGAAGTGTTTTTTTTTATAGATAATAATACTTTATTCTTTAATTAATTTTAATAGCTTATTATCTAATTTTTGTCAAGGTGAAATTTTTTATCAATGTGACATGTGTCAAGGTTTTTTCAAATAAAAGAGGGTGTATTACACACATATGTGTTTCTCAAAGTAAAACTGATAGTTTAGATATGAAACTCACTCTCAATAGTTTAGGTATGAAACTCAAAAAAAATGATACTTTATGTGTGTTTTTTACACTTATGTCAATATTTTATTGATAAATCAGGGTACAATTTTGTTCCTCTCTTGATTCTTCTCTCTTAAGATTTTTCGATGATTCGAAGGCCATTAGTGGTGTATTTCTCAAACATGAATGATTTTGACTTGATTTTCATAATTCGAGGGTCATTAGTGGCGTAGTCTCGAAGTAGGATAATTTAGACTTGATCTTCATAATTCCAGGGCCTTCTGTGACATACTTTTCGAATTAAGATAATTTGGTTTTGATCTCTTTATAAATATTCCATAAATTTTAAGGAATATTTAAGAGGCCTTTTAGTATCATTTATATAGACATGAGCCGGAGATAAAATTAAGTAGCCTCCAAAAATCCTAATTTAAATTGAATACACATTGTAGAGTCCCAACTCAACAAAGATTTTTAAGGTTTTTCTTGAAAACAAAGATGTGCCTCACATTTTATGGGTACACATCAGACGTATATATTATTTTTCTCATATTTATCCTAAAAAATTCTATTAAATCATGTGAGCCAAGAAGCAATGATTAATGAAAATAGGCAGGGTTATGGAGCTTTACTAGTAATTTAGGGGAAGTTAGGTTAAACTTAAGTGTATTATGTTGGTGAATGAGTGACGGCTTCATATATTTTCTTCTTTATCTTCTTTGCAAACAAAACCACCTAATTATTTCCTATAATAAATTTTTTTTATTTCATTTAATATTCGATACTTATATTAAAATTCAATCATTCTAAATTTATATCACGTAAAATTTCTTTATATTGAAAACTCAAAACTTAAAATATCCATCATATCATTCGATGATATTTGATATAATAATGTGTCTATTACCAACTTTATTCACTTCCATAAGTCATGGGGTTCTGTGGGTCCCTCTCATGTCAATCTCAACATTTTTAATTTTAAGAAACTATATGTTATATATTGGGAATTTCATTCACCATATAAATTTCATTGCTTTAAATCTAGAAAGTTCTTTAGCCACTGGGGTTTTGACAGCTCAGGGTAGGACTAGAGTCCATATGTTCCACAAAAGTGTTGTCTTTGTTGAAAACATAATTATTAATTATTCAAATTGAAGCCTTCATATGTGATGTATATAATAGATTAGATACAATTGTTATACACTTCAATAATATGATATAAAAAGAGGTTGAGGTTTTGATTCATGTTCCATTGCTATCTTTTTTTTTACTTGTTTTATTCTATTCTAATTATTGCTTAAACTTAAAAAAAATGTTCTAAAATGATGGATAAATATTTTCAATATTTTTACAGAAATTTTTGAATATACATTTTAATGATATCACAATTTTGCTATAGAGCTTAATCATTTGAATATATTCAAATTAATTAAATAGTTGAAACACATAGAAAACAAATGCACTTAACGGGTAAAATTAATCGAAATGATTAAAGGCATGTTTGGATAGCCTTATAGTTTGTGGTGGCTTATAAGTCATAAGTGAAAGAAATTCTAACTTATGATTGTCAACTTATTTTTGCTTAAAACAAATTCTTAAAAGCATTTTTTATTTTATTCAAATAATATATATAAAGTACTTAAAAGTTGTTTTAATTTAAATACACTAAAATAATTCAAACCAAATATGTTCCAAGACTTAAACCTAAACACAAACAAAATTACTAACTAAGATTTAAATCATTAAAACTAAGTCATTTATGAAGTACAAATAAATGAGACATATATAAAGTATATCATATAGTTTATTATTTTTCTTAATAGGTGTAAAAGGAACTAAAACATTAATTAAAATGGTACCAAAAAGTATAAACAAAATTGAAACGTGACGGTCACACAATTATACACTATTCTACACTCCTTTTTTAAATTGTTGGAAATTAATGGGTTTAATTAACGTAATTTATGTCGTTATCATTCTTTATCCAAAGATTCGTTTTGGAAGTTGACTTGCACTGTTATTTTCCGTCTTTAATCGCTTTGATCTTGTGCTAATTAATCATTAAACATTCTATCTTGCTAAAATTGAATCAACTATTTGAATCTTAATAATTTCGTTGATCGATTACACAAAATTTCTAAGTTTCTTTGTTGGTGGTGAGGATCTGATTTCTGACTTTGGAATTCCCTCACTCGTTTTTTCTTCTCCTACGCCAAATTATTATTATTGTTTTTTTAAAAAAAGAATTAACTTTTGTCGTTCAACTTCTGCTCTCAATTATAATTTTAATTTTATGGTATACTCTAGTAGCTTAAGAGTTATTCCTTGATGTAAAAATTATATAAATAAATCGGAAAACTACTCGATGAGTCAATATTACTAATGGAACTTATTTTTTATTAAAAGAAATTGACCGATCAAATATATTAAAAATATTTTCTAGAATATCTTTTCCTTTGTGCATTACACATACCCTTTAAATTCTAATCAATCGCATTATTAGTTTATGATATATAGCAAGACAATTAGCTAATGTATACTTTTTGACAAAAATGCCAAAAGTAGAGCTGTTGAAGCTGCTTTTTTTCTTTAAGAAATCCAATGTTGTGTCACAAAAAAAGGTAATGTTGGCTACGCTTTTTAATCATAAAGAAACTTTAGTACTGTTTTAATATTCTTCCATGCAGTTTTGAAGAGAATTCTTGGGTTTATCCCATCAAAAAGGCACATCAATTACCCACTAACTTGATAGAATGTGTGCGTCCAATTAATAGTCACTCGATTAGATTCCTTAATACAGAAAGTAAATAGCTCATGGTAAAATAAATATACAAAAAAATTTACGTGGAATTTCCTTTGCTCAAAGGAAGGAGAAAATCACAACTTATTTAATAGGATTTCAATTCAAACTCCATTTCACTCCAAACAAAGTGCATCTTCATATTACAAACCCTTGCACATAGCAACTCTACTATAAAGAATAATTAAGCAATTATTCTATTGCCCATTAAATCAACTAACTCTAGACTTGAACAACCCGACATAACTAACTCTAGCTAAGAATCGAAGTCCTGTCATTTTTATAGTAATAGCATACAAATATAAAGAATAGAAAATGAGAGATAGAAACAGAGTTCGAAACCTAAAGGGTACAAAAATATTAATAAAAATTCTAAAACGGTATATAAAATTTTATATTAACCAAAACGGTAAAATCGTTGCACCAACTGCCTAAGCAGCGATTCATAGAAATTTTTTTTTAATGAAATCGCTGCGGGATTTCCTTAATTTTAAAAAAAAAAAAATTGAAAAATCGCTGCTGGGGCAGCGATTTCTTCTTTTTTTAAAATAAAATAAAAATTTATGTCACGTTTTGTATAAAAGAAATTTGTGTTTTTCTATGAAATCACGGCTGCTTGGCAGCGATTTCATTTTTTAAAAAAAATCAAATTTTCAAATCGCTTAAGAGGGCAGGGTGGATTTTGCTTTTTTCCGATGGGGTTATTCTTGTTGTTGGCAGCGATTTTACCGTTTTGGTTAATATAAAAATCTTATATATCATATTTAGAATTTTTTTAATATTTTGTACTGCCTTTAAGTTCGCGGACTCGATAGAAACACCCCAATTTCAAGAGGCTTTATGGTAGTGTCACTATTTGGTTAAAGGGAAAAAGAGAAAAAAAAGTGACAAATACCTTTTAATTATTCTAATTAATCGGTCTAAAGTTTATTTGTTTTAATTATTCAAACTAGTAATATTTGCCATCTATTTAAAGTTTGGCATAACCATTTTAGCAACCCCTTGAGAGGATATCACTAAATATTAGTAATATAATTAAAACTTTCTCCAGACTATTTTCATAAAATTAAAAAATAAAACTTATTAACAGTATAATATTCATGAGTAGAACAAAATAAATAAAGGATTCAAGTGTACCACAAAGTTTAAAAGAAACTAAGTTAAAATATGATCACTATAATTTTGTGTCGGCAATGGGTTCATCCCCAAAAGTGATTTAGTATGTAATTCTAATGTTCTAAGTAATGAGTATATGTGGTGAATTAAATTGTCTCATAAAATACTTTGTATAATACCAATGAGATTTTGAAAATCCAAAACTCAAATATATTGTCTCGCTAATGAATAATTTACTTCAGATTTTAAATTAAAGACCCCTAAATATATGTATTTTTGCTATTACATTAAAATGGAGCGAAAGGCGAGCAAGAGAAGGAGAGAAGCCAGCAAGAAAGAAGGGAGGTGAGTGAAATTCCCATACATGTAAATTACACTAGATAACAGCTATAGGGAAAGGGGATAGAGGCGACCGAAATAGGATAAGAGATCAAGAGGTAAGCGAGAAAGTAAGGCACATGCAAATTTAATTAAATATAATAAGAGTTTGTTTGATATTGTTGTTGGGAGGCAAAATACTTATTTTGAGAAAAAAAAATTAAAAATTAAGTGTTTGGCAAACTAATAAACTGATTTTAAATGGAAATATTTGTAGATAATAAAATTTGCGTCGAGAAAATAAATATCAAGAACGGAAAATTATACACAATCGATTTTAATTATTTCAAATGCGATTGTTACCATCTCTATGATTCCTCGAATTCGCCTTTCAAATATAAATTCAAGGCTTAAAGCTTGTTCTTGAATCTATGATGACTTGAACTTATCTTGTCTTGACTTTTATTTAATTCAAGGGCTTCGTAGCTTGTTCTTGATTCGATGGTCTTGATCTTGATCGGTTCTTGGAACTTGAATGCTCGAATTCTTAAACTTGTAGTTTGTATAGAATTACTCGCGTTTGTTACAGATTATTCTCTAGCCTCTTGTTGAGAGAATTTTCTTGGTTCTTATTCTGATTATGAGACTCCCGCTTATTTATAGTTTTAGAATAGAGGAGTTGCGATTGGAAAAGGATTCCGTTCAGTTCAGGCCAATCATATTAAGTGAAATATCATATGGGTTTTATGGAGCGGACTTTAATTAAAATCGTATTTATCATTAATTTAGACATAATTAAATTAATTATTAATCCATAATATTTATTGGACTAATATATATTCATTATTTAATACAAGCGCGAACAACTTATAAATTTATATTTAATAATTTTAAGTAACTGCAAATGCCCGGCCTTCTTCAAGTCTTGTCGAGATTTTTATCTTTCAAAGACTAGGTTTGAAGATTTCAGACTTCAACTTGAATATTGGAGATTTTAAAACTTCTTATCTTGAAACAATTTTTATTTATGAGGTTTGCCCCATTGGGAGTCACCCCCATTTGGTGCAAGTCTGAAGTTTTTATGAAAGCTTACTCATAGTTTTAACTCATGTAACGGATTAAGTGGGAACATTTGTTTTTTTTTACACTCATCTCAATTGGGACTTAGAATATGGTTCTAAGTGGCTACGTAGCGTTAATGAAGAGGAGCAGTCGAACATAGTTCTGAAGGATTTGTGAGTGACTTTTTTGTTGTGTCGTACACAATTTATTTCTTTGCTGGCTAGGAGTGACATGCAGTCTGGCTCGTACCTTAAGGAGCATTTTACGAGATTTAGCTCAAATTTAAAGGAGCTTTATGATATACTAGTTTATACTCATGCTCAAGGATCATTCTCAACTTATGATTTAAGGACATATAGTTTAAGCTCTGTTTAAAAAGGAGCATTTCAACTTGAAGAGTTAACAACTCAAACTTGAAGATTTAAGTGCCACACGTTTAAGCTCGTGTTTCAAAGGAGGCATTTAATCTGAAGATTTAACTCTAACTTGAAATTTAAGTGACATAGTTAAGTCTCGTGTTTCAGGGCGCATTTCCACCTTGACTATTTAAGCTGACATAGCATTAAGCTTGTGTTTCAAGGACATTTAACTTGAGATTAAGTGACACCCAGTTTAAGCTCGTGCTTTCAAGGAGCATTTTAACTTGAAGATTTAACTCTAAGAAGATTTAAGTGGCATACAGTTAAGTCGTGTTTCAAGGAAGGTCATTTAACTTTGAAGATTTAATGACTCTAGTTGAAGATTTAAGTGTCATACAGTTTGAAGCTCGTGTTCAATGAGTCATTTCCACTTGAAGATTAACTCAAACTTGAGATTTAAAAGTGACATACAGTTTTAAGAGCTTGTTTTTCAAGACATTTCAACCTGAAGATTTAATACAGCTTAAGCTCGTGTTTCAAGGAAGCATTGTAACTTGCAGTTAAGCTCATGCTTAAGGAGCACTAGATATAGCATTGACTTCTTCAAAGTCATCTTCGCTGTAGACTTGTGCCCAACTTTGGAGTTGTGCTTTTATATCTTTATCTCATTAGGCCATAGACAGATTGTTGGTCTTCTCTTAAAGTCATACTTAATTTCATGTCATGTGCACAAGTTTGTTCAACTGCTTCAAATGCATTGGGGTTCAGCAAATCCTTGCAAAATGTAGTGAGACCCGGCAATTTTACGCTTGGATGCACATTTCAAATCATGCTAGAAATTTCACTAAGGCATTTGGCATTGAGGCTCATACTTCTCCAGTGATTGATAAAGTCCAACAAACAAACTCATCTTCCACCTTGACGAGCTTTGTAAGTTTCATCATCATCATCATACTAACGCCACGTTCGTTCTATAGAACGATTAATAACTCTTGCTCTAAGCGCTCCAAAGCTATCTAATAGAATGTAGGTTCAAGATCTATGTACTATCAACACATTTCTCTTAAGATATCGACACAAACTCTTTAATCAATAAAGCACCATCGTCCGCAGCAGCATTGCAAGTCCTCGAAAAGGCGGTTATGTGTTTTGGAATTTCCGTTGGCCACAAATTGTTTGAAGCTAGAGAGGTTGATAACCCTCAGACATTTTCAAGTTAAACAATTCTTTGTATATGAATTTGCTATATTGGCAAAATTTGGTGAGACTAGATTTGTCTTCGATGCCTCTATGATGAGTTCTTTAACTCATTAATGGGATCCTAAACGCTTCATCTGAGATATGAACTCTTGACTTTTGTTTGTTTTACGGCAAGACACTTCTTTGTCTTGATTTTTGAGAAAACTTGCAAGTGATGCGACTTGATCTTCTTGATCATTCATGTTATACATCTATTTGTTAGCTTTGAAAGTTTTAGCATCTTTTCTTGTTCGTGTGGCTGCAACGTTTGTCAAGGCCTCATTGGCTTCGGTTAGTTTGGCATAGTTGTTCTTCTAGCGGTGGAAGACATTTTTGATATTCTTGATGCTTGAGAAGTTGAGATGAGAGTAGAGTATTGTCCCACTGGGCGTGCCAGAATTGGATGACAATAAATTTGTGTCGTCGGAACAATAATCAAGATTGAAAATTATAGGCAACAATCGATTTTATTATTTTCAAATGCGGTGTTACAATCTGCTATGATTCCTCTGAATTCACATTTCAAATATAAATTCAGGCTTAAGCTTGTTCTTTAATCTCGATGAACTTGAACTTGAATTTATCTTGATCTTGGGGACTTTTATTTGTGAAATTTCATCATTGGGCTTCGAGCTTGTTCTTGAATCGATGGTCTTGATCTTGATCGTTCTCCTGAACTGAATGCTTGAATTCTTAAACTTGTATGGCGTTGTAGAAGATTAAATAGCGTTTGTACCACTGATTTTCTAGCTTCTTGTTTAGAATTTTCTTGGTTCTTTTCTGAATTATGAGGACCTCTATTTATAATTTTAGAATAGAGGAGTTGCGATTGAAAATGGATTCCGTTCAGCCAATCATATTTAAGTGAAATATCATATGGGCTTTATGGAGCGGCTTTAATTAAATTTATATTTTGTCTGAATTTAAATAATCAAATCAATTATATTAATCCATAATATTTATTTAAACTAATATATTTATTAATTTAATATAATCCGAACAACTTTATAAATTTATATTTAATAAATTTTAAATGACTAGAGCATCATTGTTTATGTTGTCAAGATGCTAAAAATTCCCGACTTTTAAAAAGAGCAAAAGCTTGAAATTATTTTTCTAAAGACCAAAATATACCTTGCATATATACATATATATCAATATATCCTTTATTAATTAATTATTATATCTATGGTTAAAAAATTAAACCAAACATTTTTTAAAAACTAATCTTAAAAGCTATTTTAAAAAAATGCTTCTAATCACATTCCAAATTCTATAAATGGATATCTTATTATATTTAATAATAATTAAAAAAAATATTTAATTTTCAATAAAATTATTTTGTTCTTAAATTTCAAGCTCATAATTTAAATATATATTTACATTAGTCGACATGGAAGCAGTACTATTTTTCAATATACCTGCAAATATAATAGTCCCGAAATTTTGCTAATTACATATGTGGATTTTTCTGATGTCATTTCATTTATATATATTTTTTTATTTGCTTATTTTGAATTTGCTCAGAAGTAATAATTGAAATGAATATTTTATAATAATATTTATATTTATTGGCGTTAAATATCGTGTCGTCATAATTAATTTAAGAAAAAAGTACAAAAAAAATTAAAGAATCTTAATATATTAAAAATGAAAATATATTTTATAAATAATAAATAAGTAAAAATAAATTAGAACAGTAATAGATGAGCACGTTTAATGAGCCATAATATGGTAATCCCATCGCCCACTTTAATTGTTATGATTATTTTTTTAGAATCAAAGATTAAAAATTTTAATTAATATCTTACGATATATTTCTTCATCATATGCGATCCTTTTATCCTAATTATGAATTTGGGTGGGTCCTTTAATCATTAATTCCCAAAAAAAATTAAAGTAGACACAATACACAAGAAATTCTAAGACAAATAATTGAGATGTGTCTTCACTTTACAAGTTGGCACGTATTTAATTAATTAATCACTTACACATTAGGATATTTAGCATTTGCATTTTCTCATTTTAATTTATGATGTTTGTTTATGCGTAGACAAAAAAAAATCATCTTAGTAGCTTTCAATCATTATGTGTAGCGGTTCTTCTACTTTTATAGTTCATATTACTATGCTACTCTTCGAGCCGACAATCAGTTTTGTCGATAAATTCATATTAAATTTTAAATTTATAATATGTTTATCAAATTAAATTATTAGTTGATAAGCCTCAATTTATATTTTAGTTAAAATTATACGATTTTCTTTAAATAAAATTCAAATTATATATAGGTTTGTTCATTAAATTGACAAGACGAGTTCAATTCATATTCTTCAAAATCAAGATGCTTTAAATTACTCAATCAATAACCTGTACAATTCTGCATTTACGCTGATATACAGGGATCTTCAAAGACATGAAGATATAAGATATAACTATATAAGAGAATCTTATTCTTCAGTAGTGATCTACAAGTCTTTCTCGTATGCTATAAGAAGATTTCTCGCAAAAGGTTTAATATTGTTTGGTCAAAGGAAACGTGAAGAGGGCAGGGGATAGTATACCACAAATAAAAGGCAAAAGGGGTTGGGAGCCTAGCGTAAGGGAGGGGAAAATTGATAGGGAGGTAGGGGAAAGAAAAAGTGGATAAAGCAGAACTCGAGGGTATAGACAAAAAGAGGGGGAGTTAGAGGGGATGGGATAAGGGAGACATCTCAGATGGTCTAGGGGAGGGAGGAAATGGAAATGGGAAAATTAGGGTGGAGGCATCGAGGGAGTGAAAAATAAAAGGGTAGATAACATTTATAAAAGTGCAGGGAGTGTGTAAGTGGTAGGAGAAGGGAGGGCGTATGGTGAGTACACCAAGACATCAGGAGTGCAGGAGGGGTAAGGTGGGGAAAAGAAGAAAGAGGAACTGGAGAGAGAGGGGGGGTAAAGAGGGCCAAGGAAGTAAAATAGGTAAGATGAATTTTGCTATATACTTTCCTTTTTACAATTATTGCATTTCACTAACAAAACTTTAGTCGCACAAACTCTGTTATGTTTTTCACAATCTTTAAAAAATATAAATTATAAATATGATTTAAGAGATAAGTGTCAAAAATACACCTAAACTATTACTTTTTTTTAGTTTCATATCTAAATTATTGGGATTGTAAGTTTTATATCTAAATTATCACTTATTAGTTTGAGAAACACATCTTAGTGTGTGAAATATACTGTCTTTTTATTTACAAAAATATTGTCACATAACATTTCACGTGAATAAAATATACCACTTTGACAAAAAAGAATAAACTATTTAAATACTAAAGTATTACTATCTCAAATTTTTTTAAAAAACATTAAATTTAAAACGGAAAAGGGCATAAAATGCCTTCGAAGTATTGAAAATGGTACAAAATTACCCTCCATCTACCTATTGACTCCAAATACCCTTCCCACCACATATTAGTTCCAAATTACCCTTGTTTAGGTTCAAAATTGACGACTTAATTAACGATTTTAAATTTTAATAGTTTAAATATTTTTTTAACTAACGTGGCGGCTCACTATTTGTTATAATTTCAACTTATTAGTATAAATTTATAAATCAATTCTACTAGCCCTACTACCGCACAACCGTTACTAATTAAACCCTCCAGATTAATAACGCCGTCACATTACTATATCAAACACATGAAGGCTACTGCTATGAGTGTAGTTAAAAATTTGAAGTGAAAATATCGATAGAAGTAAATTCTCATACATTCAGGAACTTCAAGTGTCTAAATAAAATTACAGATAAACTTAAAACTCTGACTATGTTCATCTTAATACTCTTCGTCTCATTATGTGGATGTTACTTCAAGATAACTTTTTTTAAAATAATACATTAAAGGTTTTAAATCAAATAATCTATTTATAAAATTATCTTTAAAAAAGTGCATCAATGATTCAGGATTACTACTTATTTTACCAGTAATCATAAATTTCTAATTAAAGCTTAAAAGAGAATCCTATTGAAAGTTCCTCGCTTCGTAAAAGCGACTTCAACTTAATTAATTGGGGTTTTGATTCTTACTCCCTCATCGAATACTTTTGGATGTCATTTTTAGGGATCTATAATTTCGCAGTATTTTTTCGTATAATTTATGACATTTTGATATTAGAATTGATTTATTAATTGGGTGGTGTTTAGTTAGTAATGATTGGATAGTGGGTTGATATTTTGTGTGTTGTTTTGTTTTATAACTTATATTAAATAATTGATATTATAACCAATAGTTGAGCGTCAAGTTTTTATAAAAAAAATATTTAAACAGGTGATTTTTAAAAAAATTAAATAAGTGGCTCAATTTGACTCAAAGGTGGATGCCAATAGTATTTTTTTTGGGATGTCACGGATGAGAAGGACATTTGAAGCCAACATGTGATAGAAGGTATTTGTAGGCCATGTTCATACTTTAAAAATATTTTAGACTCCTTTTCCGATTAAAATACTTCTCACTCAATCATCTCCTATCCTTCCTCGACCCACCCCACCCCCACTCCACCAATCCCCTCCATCCCCCTCCCTTTTATTTTTTAAAATTCTTTTATTTACATATTTGTACAAAAATTCAAACATCACTCCCTCCCCCATTCTTATCCTAAAAAAATTTGATATTTTTGAAAAAATAAAATAAAATTCTACCCAATTCCTCTAACCCTCCGCTCCTAATTTATTTTAATGTTATTTACATTTTCTCGTTTTGTGTGATGTGCATATAGGAAAAAATATTTTTTTCACTTACATACCAATTATAACAGAAATAAAAAATTTATTTAAAAGAATTTCTCGCGACAAGTAAAAATTATTTTCAAAAAATAATATATATACAAAATGAGAAAAAAAAATTGAATGTGAAGGATTATGTGGAGCGGGGTAGATTTTTTATTATTAGTATTTAAAAATAATATATAAATTATTATTTGTAGGAGTTTAGATAAAAAAGGGAAGTTTATTTGTCAAGTAATAAGTGATGTTTTAGATATGAAACTCACAAAAATGGATAATTTAGATATGTTTTTTTTTACCTTTTTCTAATTCAGATCAGAAGATATCAACACAAGTTGTATAATCAAATTTATTCAATGATATGAAGGAAATCCTTATAATCCAAGGAAATTGAACGTGACACCATATCAATGATGGGAACTACTATAAAACTTGTCTTGTTTTATATTTTATTTATCATATTTTTTATATTTAACGTACCTTCATGTAAGAATCAGCTAGGTAGGGCACAAACTAATTGATTAGTTCTGAAAGATTACAATTTCTCCCACTTGAGCTTCAATGTATGGATATTCGAATGTAATTTCTAATTTAATGACGGCTAAATTAAAATTGCATAAACATATACAACTATATATAAGTTTTGGTTAGAGGCTTTCTTTTTTGATGTCTCAGGCTTAATTAGAAAAGTTAAAATTCGTACGAATTCAATAATACTTTTCAAGCGTCTAATTTTATGTTTCCGATGATTTGATATGATAGATCTTAAAAGAATGATAATCGTCATTTTGAAGTTTTAATTTCAAATATCTAATTCAATAACGGCCTTCCTTTGAAAAAACATGTTTTTTATATATAAAACTTAAGCTATACAAAGAAGGATTAATTTATTTTTATTGTTTTTTAACAAACTTTATCTATATATTGTTTTTTATAAACAATAACAATTAAATAAATACTAAACCATAAAAACATACACATAATAAAATACATAACAAAAAACTAAGATACATAAGTAACATAAATATAATGTTTTTTTCCCAATGATATTCATACAAAAAATAAAAATAACAATACCCCTAACTCAAATTTTTTAAAATAAATAAAAAAAAAATATTTTATAATAATACCACCAAATGGGCTAGTAACGATCGATATAGACAAAAACTCTAAATAAGTTAACATTCTCACAAATAATTGAAAGGAAGCTACCTTAGTTAACTAGCATAAAATCATGAGGATTTGCATTTATCTCATTTATAATGCTTGTTATATAGTCTAGACAATTTTTTCATCTACATTGACTTCAACATCCTTTTTTTTTCTCTCTCTTGATCTGTGATTTTGTCTTCTTTCTATATAAAAAAAAAAGATATTGTAAGACAATTACGTTCATTTAGGAAGTTCGATTTTTAATGCTATATAAATGATTTGGGGAACGAACCTCATTAATTCATTCAGATACTTGTGGATCGTTTTTACTCCCTTCGTTCAATATTAGTTGTGGATCGTTTTTACTCCCTTCGTTCAATATTAGTTGAATATAGATGTATCATCTTACTAAATCAAGAAGCACTATGTTTTCCTATATTGTCCACAATTGGTTGTAAAATGAATTAATAAAATTATCTTTTTGTTTATAATTGCGTGTAAACATGAAAGTGATCCAACTTTTAAGCCAATCCAGACGACAATCTCTTCTCAATTCTCATTTGTCTTTCCTTCACAGTAATGTCTTTCAACTCTTCTTGAGGATTACATGTAACTCTCCATATGTATATTCATTTTATCCATAATTTATGTTGTGTATTAGACATCATTACAATAACTCTACTAATGTTTTTTCCATTCACTCTGTTAACATACGACTATCTGTATATATAAAATTCACGCCTCCTTTAAAATATACGAAAACAATTCCACGACATACATCCGCCATCAAGTCAAATAAACCAAAAAGAACATCAATATTAGATGTGGGTTTGAATTGTTGACATGCAATCTGAGTTACAATACATAACTTATTGATTCACATCAACACCGGCTAGACAAAAACGCCTTAATAACTACGAGTAGAAAGCAATACTGGAGAACATAAATGGCTAGTACTTTTGAGCTGGTTTTTGGGTAGGAAGCAAACCAAAACGCTTCTTCAGAAGCACTCTTTGCCTTGAAAATTTATCATCGGGTGAAAAGCGGGCTGCAAAAAACAGACGCCAGGAAAGATCAATAACAGCAAGAAACACGCATGTTAAATAAAGTATGAGTTAGAAGTTACAAAACACATTGCCTTTTGTACTCTTAAAGCCAGCATAGATACAATAGATGAAGAGGACTAGATTACCTGGGTGAGCAGATTGTGTGGCCAAACCCAGTGGTGACTCTTTCTACATTTATAAAAAGTAAAACAAGTCAGGCCTCAATCCATGTTTAGGAAGTACGAGCAAAACTCATCTTTAAATATATATGCAACACTTGAGATAGCAAAGATACTATTTGGGGTTTAAAGAGCAACAGCAGGTCAACAAAAGAATATAATAACAGCCAAGTTGAGTGCAGGATCTTTCATTACTAATGACAATTTCCAGCTTGTTGATAAAACTCGTGAATATATGAGAGTTGATTCTCTCAATATGTGCTATAAGTTAGCAGTTTCAAAAGAAAAATATATGCTATGGGTTAGACACTGACTCTTCATACAAAAATCATTAAGAAACATTCCAGGTGAAAATGTTGTCAAGCAAATCTCCTTGTCACCTCTATTCACCCAAATCAAAATCTTAAAATACAAAAGACTTGTGTAGGAGGACACCACCCAACTAAGAAGGCCTCTTCAGACTGAATACCCATTCGAATAATAAAATACAGGAACTGGCCTCAAATGTTTCATCTTTTCAGGTTGAACAAAGTATGGCCATATTCAGGCGCTAGTTGTTCTATTATGTACACCTGAAAGCAGTGTTCCACTCAAGGGCATCTCATCTCTAGCTTAACTTGTTAGTACTTAGTAAACAGCAAAACTCAGACTCAAATACTTGTCCCAGGCATATGCAGAACTCTATTAAGTACTATTATTACAGGCAAGCTGCCTAATAACTTCACTCATCTAAGATTGAGCTTATGAATGACGTAACTTAACACAGCCCACTGTTATGGCTAAGGACATAGCAACTTTAAGGACAAAAGTCTTGTAACAAACACGAAAATAAAAATGACAGTCAAACCTTCTAGCAGTAGAAAGCCTAAAAAGTTAGTGTTATCTAAGAGTTCCCCGATGTGCCCCATTAAGTCATAGCCCAAGTGCCTAACCATCAATTGAGATCCTAAAACCAAAAGCTCTATGTTTCTCTTAAGTGTGTGATTCTTACTAATATCTTGGTTTCTCTACAAGTGTGTTAGAGAGCACTAGTTACACCAAGGGCGATTGCAAAAATGCAGATATATCACATATACCTAATAATTAAACATAAAAAGGGTATAAACCAATAACTGCACCTCAGATAAACCCGTTATACTATATGAATGAATGTGCCATTGTCTTCTACATATAATTAAAAAATTAAAGTACAGAAGAGATTTCCTTTTGTCCATAAAACACTTTAAGCTCTCATTTTCAGGTTCAATACAAAACAAAAGAAGGGTTCCCTTGCTATATAATTTTTGTATGACTAGGGAAACCGCACAGGGTAAGCCCCGCTCTATGGGTAACCCTGCGTTCGACCCTGAAAACCAAAACACCCCTGCTGTCTCTGGCAAGGAGTTCCGTACTTGAACTTGAGACCTCCATTATGCGTAAACCACACTAGGCGAACCCCGTACAACGAGTACGACCTAGAAAGCCAAACACCCCTGCTGTCTCAGGCAAGGAGTTTGGCACATTATGGAGATCCCAAGCCAAACTATCTGAGCCACACCGAAGGGAAAGGGTTTAGGGTTCCTATTATACATGAGTAAGAGAAAAAGCTGCATACTTCCTAAAAAATCAATGCACGATTTTGCTGAAGAGGTATACCTTAGTGGTGTAAACTTTGTCACCATTCTCATTGATGTAAAACTGGAGATACATCTTCTCTAGTATTTCACCTGTTTACAATACACCCAAAAACCAGAAAAAACTCAGCGTTAAACAACAAAACAGAACACAAATAGAGACAATCAAAATGAAAAAACACAAAACACCCAATTGAAATTGAACAAAAAAGATTGAATCTTTGAGTACCTGAGCAACTTCCGGCTGGATTTTTTTAATGGATTGATACTGAACAGTTATTAGGGTTCCATCCTTATAAAGAAAAACGCGGAAAAAGCTAGGGACAAAAAAGGAATAATGAAAATATAATGAGGACAAAATAGTAAATTAACAGAGTCCAACACGTCTCGCCTACCAATGTCACCTTTCTTCTTTCTTCACCCGAAAAGCTGAAGTGACTGAATTTTCTTCTTTGATCTCCAGTGTAGGTGCGTCAAAGACCATTCGTCGAGGAGATAAGAATCGTTGAGGCACACGCTCCTTGTGGTGCGTGAGGTGTCTGTTTTCAAAATCCCGCCGCGTCCGACGAGCGGTGGTTACAAGTGTGGTGAATGGCTACAATCCGATAAGATCTGGACGGGTCGGCTCCGGGTTGTATCCTGTAAGGAACGTTGTGAGATCCGACTGGAGGATCCGAACTCAGCTGAGCTGTTCGCGGCGTGTTTTGTGCCGCCGGGACAGAGAGAGAGCTCGGTGGAATCGGTGTTGGATTCGTCGAGGTACTTCGTGTTGAAGATCGAGGATGGGAGAGGGAAACATGCGTTCATTGGACTAGGGTTTAACGAAAGGAATGAAGCATTTGATTTCAATGTGGCGTTATCTGATCATGAGAAGTACGTCAAGAGAGAGCATGAGAAGGAAGTTGGAGATGGTGAAGCTGGTGATGATAATCACATTGATATTCATCCTGCTGTCAATCACCGATTGAAGGTATTCGATTTTCGAAATTTCTTTTACAGAGGATAATTTAGAAGTAAATGATTGCACTGCTATTTGTTACTGGATACTCCCGAATGATAGATCAGCCTAAAATAACTACATTTTTTACTCCCATGGGAAGTTTCTGAATAACCACAACAACCCTGTGTAATCGCACGAGTGAGGTCTAGTAGAGATAGAGAGGATGTTTCTGAATTCTGATAGACCCGCGGCTGAAGTTTGTTTATTTGATAATGAACAAGGAATATCTGCGAGGGGTAATTCATTATGTTTTGATTATAAAATGTGAGCTGGATTTAGTGATCAAGATAGATAGGAATTGAAGCTAATATCGGACTAATTCAAGGCACGTGCTTATGGAACAGGCAAAAGAAAGGATGAGACTTATTTCGCAAATCTTATAGCTTCAATATCACTGAGGCTTTGGAATCTTTTAGCAATGACTACACCTTTTGGCTTCCTATGTCGGTGAGCTAAAATTACCTCGGCGTGTTTTGATTATCACAAGTCAACTCTTGTTCCTCAGGATTGGGTGTTTGTTTCTTTTTTAGACTGTAAGTACTGATGCAAGGAAATCTATGATGTTATGTGGATTCCTGCCTGATGATTTGTTTCCCTGATTTGGTTTCTTGTTATGCCCTTCATTTCTCCAGTCCCTTCATCTTCTTGTTCAGACTTAATGTTGCCTGCTCTGTTCCAATATGGCATAGCAATATGTTCATGTCGTGGTTTGTGTTGATATTTTTGTTCAAAAGCAACTCTTTTAGTAATTGTTGTCGTCATTGGATTGTCCTCGATAATAATCTTTGCTAGTATTTTTTATTGGGAATAACTTTTGGTAGTTTGGTGTATAGGAAGGTGAAACAATCCGGATAAATGTGAAGAACAAACCATCTAGTGGGACAGGCATGCTTTCGGCTGTGGGATTGGCGGCTGGAACAACAGGAGCTGTGAAAAGAACGCCAGCCCTTGCACCTCCACCTAGTGGAGGTAATAAGATCAGGTCTCCTCTTCCACCCCCTCCAAATGATCCAGTTATGTCTCGAAAGAATTCTACTACACCCAGTATTGATTTCAAGGGGTCAAAGGAAAATGCTAGGCATTCCACTGATCCACTTTCAAATCTCTCTCAAATTGAGGTATTTTCATATCCCCTTTGTAATTTTCCTTATGAAGGTGCTAGCTCTTTGCATATTGCTAAACCTTAAATGTCATGCCCTTTGCAAGAAGTAAAGGCTAACAATAACTTTGATCAACAAAACTACCTAAGAAAACCTTTGAAATCTTTTGGTCATTTGGTTTTGCTATTGTTTCCTGCTCTAATTAACAATTCTTCTGCAAATATTGATGACAAATCTTTTGCTTCTATGCGATGATTTTACAATCAAGTTGAAAGACGCCTATTGAACAGTCTGGTTGCTCTATTTATAGAACAAAAGATCATGTGTCATCACATGTTGATTGGAACTTGAGAATCTAAACCTATAGTTCTGTGGGTGTCAGTTTCGATTTATATTGTTCATCTATGATTCATTTTGTCTGTTTCGATGACTACATTTCATGATGAAGTGAGCAAGTCTTTTAATAGCAAACATTCTTATTGGCATCTACAGAGAAGCCTTCCTTCTGCCACTGGATCTGGATCAAGTAAAACTAAAACCACAGCAGCTGGATGGGCAGCGTTTTGATTATTTTTGTGTGTTAAATATGGTTGACATGTATGATTGCTGTTGTATTACCATAGAAAAATACACCGGGATTCAGAAAATGGAAGAGATATTTCATGGTAGTTTTTCTCCTCGCGTTTTGGAATATAATTGCAATGGAATATGTTAATGTACTGGCTTGACGCTTCTTTATTACATGCAATAAAGAAAATATCTTATATTACATACATCTGTCGAAGCTTTGTTGAAGTAACTGATATCTTGCAGTGACATGATTTAGTACATGTTATTTAAGAATTCAAGTGCTTGGTTTGATCCATTAGCTTATATGATTAGAGATGTTTTATTTTGTTGTGTTCTTTTCTAAAGCTCCTAAGGTTTTTGCCATCCCTCAAACGGGATACTCCCCCATCTCAGTCAGTTTAGTTTGATTGTGAATTCGAGGGTCAAACTAACTAATTTTCAAATTTCGACATAAAATTTTTATTTGACTATTCAAACAGTAAGCAAGACGAACAAACAAATTGAGATGATTGAGACTAAACGATGTCTTCCACCTGCTGCAACTCTTGCCTATTTACTAGTATCGAATTTACTAATTCAAGGAATTTCAACAAAACTGTGCCATACTGTAACCAAATGAAACGAGCAGGTATTGTATAAGTGTCTTTAAGTAAGACGAAGCAAAAGATCATCTTTTCTTTTTTGCGGACGGCTTAATATCCAGAGTATCAACTGATCCCTGCTACAAAGAAAAATCAATGATTTATGGGAAGCAGAAAATTATCCAACTATGTACACTGCCCATAGATCAAACTACCTAGACCAAAGATGCTGAGAACTAATAAGAAAGTCTCTCAGCCTAACGAATAAGTCACCTTGACCCTCCTCAAAGGAATGGCAAACTTTCAACTGAGAAAATTTGTATCGCTCGAGATTTTCCAACTGCTATACAGTTTTTTTGATTTCTTGTAGTTCATGGATCATAGGAATGCATTACTGATCCTGATATTCAGGCTTTAGAACCCAGAAAGATCCACTGGGGTTTTTCTCAAGAATCGCTATTTCCTTCAATAGATTCTTGAAAAGGGGCAGGTCCTTTGATGGTACCCTGTCCCTGAAATAATCTACGATACTGGCTGAAGTGGTTTTTCCACCTCTCTGTTGTATAAATGTACAAATCTGGCGAACCAACACTTCTGGCTGAACCACAGAGCTAGAAGATGCACTCCGGTTCCCATTACTTACAGATCCTGCTCTGCTGTTGGAGGTTGAAGCTGGCGTACCAAACTGATGTACAAGTCCATCACTAACAGCTTTCTCTTGGTTCCCCCTTATCTTAGCCAATAACTCGGCTGAAGACAATGTTTTTCCAGCAGATGCCCCTGCAGGAAAAGCATTTCCCCTAATAGCATCATAGCCATTCAAGGATTCTTCAGATGATTTACTGGTTAGTTGAGGATTAACAGTAGAACCAAATTTCTTTTTAGCAGATGATGGCCCTCCAGCAGCTCCTGATTTGCCAGTCCAGGTTGGCACTGCTACACTTTCTCGGCTTCGAAGCATTCTTGATTGACGCAGTGCTTCTGCAGCTCTCTGAGCTACTTGGGATGCCTGCTCTTCTAGCTTCAACTTTTCTTCATCGTGAGCATTCATGATAGCATCATGGTTCATCGCACTCTGGTAAAGCACAAAATATGAATAAGCTAAGTAAAACAAAGAAATCACTGATAAATAAAGGTGACCTAGCTTCAAATTACGTTGAAAGAGAAGTTACTTCTCTTAATCTTTCTCTTAAATCCGAAAGCTACCCTTCTACAGAACTGAACTGGGTTTAACACAAGCAAAGATAATTGATAAAATCTCCCCTTTCCCCAGACCACCCCAAACCCAAAAAGAAGACAGATGATAAGAGCAAAAGATCTAAAGCATTTAGACACAGCGATCAACTTGATCTCAAGAGCACCAACAGCACACAGTGACATATGGACTGGGGGTGGCTGGGAACACGAAGCCTACTGAGAAATGACTAGCAAAAAATAGAGAACTTACATGGATCCCATGAGCGTCAAAAAGACCCCGCAGGATACTTGTTTCTTCATCTAACTCCCCATTGTTGTTATCATCTCCCGCTTTTCCCTTGGGATCTGAGTTGTCTGCCTCTCCAATCTTGGAATTATCATCCTTTACCGCCGGTGCTTGAAAAGATAGTCTCTCTTGACTACCCGGAGCCCCAACAATGTTCACATCTACAGATGCCTGGCTGAAAATACTAGATGTTTCTGTAGACCCCCCATTTCCATCATCATTTAATGTAAAGAGATCCTTCATATCTCTTGCTTTGAAAAATCTTCTTTGCTGTGGGTTTTTCAATATCTTGTTGGTAAGAAAGTGCTTATAAATCTGTCGATGATACACCTTCTCCTCAATGGTTCCTCGGGTAATCAATCTATACACAGTAACATCTTTTTTCTGACCAATACGCCAAGCACGCTCCCTGGCCTGTCCTACGGTAAGGTCGCTATTAAAAACATTGAGCAAATATCACTTAATTACTTAGACATCCACCCCCACCTTATAAAAAAAATATTACGTATACGTCCACCCTAGTTCAATAGAAGTCAATAAACCTCTCATCTCTTCTAATTTGACAAATATCTGAGACCACCTCTTATTTGCCTTCACTTGTTTGTTTTTATTTATATGACTACTGTTTAATTACACTGACAAAGCAACAAACTACCAGTATTATCCTCTGTAAGGAAATTTCAAAGAGAAAAATATATTTGGGTCCAAATTTGCCCTTCAAAGTTACTGTATTTTAATCAGAGACAGGCTCTTCTTATCCTATTAAAAAAAAAAAAAAAAACTTCCACAGCCCCCCAAACAACACTCTACTGATTTATCTTATATATGAACCTGTTCTCACAATTTTATTGTAAGATGTGTCCTCAACATCTGGGCGGGTTCGCTACCTTAAACTTGTTTCTAATTCCTCAACGTTTCCTTTACATTTTTTTTTAATATTCAATCATCTAATTTTAAAAGTATGAAATTTTCCAAGCACCATTAGTTAAGGGGCTTAAGTATGAGAAGCAATATTTAGTTCAACAACACAAAACAGACTATTGTCGAGGGATCAAGAATTTCATTTTCTCCATAATTGGAAAATCAATAACAAAAGGACAAGAGTAGAAGTACCTGCATATCAGTTGATGGATTCCAGTCTGGGTCAAAAATGATAACTCTATTAGCCCCAGTCAAGTTTGTCCCCAGACCACCAACTTTTGTTGTCAAGATGAAGATAAAAATATCATCTGTATTGTTAAATTCATCTATCAAAACCATCCTCTGCTTTACAGGAGTGACACCATCCATTCGTCTATAATTGTACTCACAAGTAACCAGAAATCTCTCAAGAATATCAAGCATCTGTTGAGTTTGAGAAAAAAGGAGAACACGGTGCCCCTGTTCCTTCCATACCTTAAGCACTTCTGCAACAACTTTCATTTTCCCACTGCGTTCAGGGTTCCCGTAATCTGGATCTGTACTGGAGTGTTCTCTTTCAAGAAGATCGGGATGGTTGCAAATTTTACGCATTACATCAATTCCAGACAGAGAGTTCCTGCTCCCATCAAAGATCTGTTCAACCTCAGAGCTAGCAAGAAAAGCTCGGTAAACAGATCGCTGCTCTTTAGTGAGGCTACAGAAGAGGACATGCTCAGCTTTCTTAGGGAGATTAGCATTAACATCAGCTTTCATCCTCCGGAGGAGGTAAGGCATGATTAAATCCCGCAACACCACAGCACATCTGCACATCAACAGTGTAAAGCCACAAAAAATTAACCACAAAATTCAACGCCCCATCCCCTTGTGAGGACCACCTCGGATCCCCTCAAGGATCCAACATGTGCCAATCAGCCAGGGTTTAGCAATAAATTAAAGGATTACAAGCAATCCAAAGTTCTGATCAGTATTTTCCCATTTTTAGCTTCCTTTTACTTCAATTTTGTCCTCAGAAAAGTCGGGACAAGAGGGAGAATAGGTTTTCCTGGACCACTATAGCTTTCCTTCTTCCTCATCTTTAACAAGTTCATCCAGAATTAAATACAAATACAAAAAAATATATAGATAGATAGATAGTCCCTTCGCTGACTTGAAAGCTAAAAATCAAGAGCAGAAAGTAACTACAGAAACCTACATAGTTCTATTATGGGATAAAACACCAACCTGTAAGCTGTGGAAACTTGCAACGGTGTTGCATTAGCATAACCTCCAACAGATATGGGAACAGCAAATTCAGCCTCAAACACAGGTAGAACTCCTAACTTTCCAGGAAAAACGAAATCAAACAATGACCACAGTTCACTCAACTTGTTTTGAATTGGAGCCCCTGTCATTATGATACGGTGAACAGTCTGGAGCTGCTTGCATACAAGAGTAACTTCAGCATTTGGGTTCCGAATTCTATGTCCTTCATCTAACACTGCATAACCCCATTCGATATCAAGTAATTTTTCTCCCAATAGACGGAGTTGTTCATAAGTGGTGATCAATAGCCCAGAATTTGATCTTACAACACGAGCAATAACGGGATCCCATTTTTTGGAAGTCCTGGCAGATTTTTTTCCTTCAGTCTCACTATCGAGCAGATCTTCGCTTTCATAGTCACTTTCAGAATCCGATTGCTTCTTTTTACTTGATAAATCATGGGCTGAATCATGTAATATCTCCACGTGGAAGCTGGGATACCATGTTTTAGCTTCCCTCTTCCATTGCCGCAAAAGTGTGACTGGACAAATGATAATGCTTGGCTTATACATTTCGCTAAAATGCAGTGATCCAAGGAAAGACAAAACCTGTATGGTTTTACCAAGACCCATCTCATCTCCAATTATCCCACCAGCTCTTTGACAGTGAAGTTCCCACAACCACTGTACACCAACCTTCTGATAGTCAAAAAGTTTGTTAAAGATAGTTTCCGGGATTCTGAATCCACCTTCAAGTGCAACAAAAGAAGATTCTACATCTTCAGTATCCTCTGTGTTGTCCTCATGACTGGAGGTATTGACATCTTCAGCAGAAGACAAACAGACAAACTTTAGTACCATATATATATATTTATATATATATATATTTTGTTCTCACAATTTTCATGTGTGAATTTTACAACACACACACAAAAAAAAAAAAAATTGTACAATATCTTTTTGCTTGGACACCAAAATGTTTGAGGGACCATACAGCCAAATCCAGAAAGATTCAAACTACCAGTCTAATATTTTGACATATGAGCATTAAAAGCTAGTGTTTCTATCAAGCTTAAGAATCATTACTGATACTACTACATCAGGCTTAATAAAAGTTAGTCAAAAACATGAAACAGATACGAGTTCTAGCAATAGACCCTCTAAAATACATTTCAGATGTTAGCTTATTATCCCATCTTGATACTAGAATAAACATACCATGCTGTTGGCATTAATAGGCAAAGCTCAGCTACAACAGAATCGCATTATGAAGCTATTCATGTTTGGAGGAAAATATATCAGGAGCAAAGAAAACCATAAAACTAATATAATTCCTAGAGAAGAATTTGCAATGCACCTCGAATATTAGCTAAAATTCAAATACTTATACAGTAAGGGAGGAGAATATATCACAAAATAGCAATCTGTTCTGTAATTTCTTTTTTTTTTTTTTTTGATGAAGTATCTGTTATGTAATTTATTAGCAATACAAGAGTGCACGGACAAACACATGGCACACACATTTTGTGATCAGCGACCCAATTGTATTCCAGGTTCAAAACTTATGGAGTATGGATGGGCATACAACCAAAAACCCAACCGAACCAAATTTTTTGGTCTTTTGGTTTCGGCTATTCAGGTTAGTTGGAAGCAATTCAGCCTCCAAAATAGATACTCTCTTCTTTCTCCGATAGATTTCAAAGAGTCACTGCCTTTTTAATCTTTTTTTACTTATTTTGTTTTACGTTATTCGTCTGATTGTATTTGTTTATTTATTTGATATTTTATAGTAAGCTGTGAGGTGACAATTAAAATGTGAATATCATCCTTCTTTTCCCTAAAATAATTTGCTGACCAGCTAATCCACATTAAGTAAAACTGTCATAAACCAAAGCAGGCCTAAACTAGTCATCCACTAACTAGCAACTAGTATCTAATGAGACTTGCACTTCAACCAAACAAAAGTCACCAACTGATGAGGCCCAAACTGAACCAATAAGCCAAACCCAACTAATATCAGTTCAGTTTCAGTTTTCACTTTTACCAACTAGAAAATCAAAAATCTTAAAACTGAACCGAAAACAGACTTGATGCCCATACCATAGGAGTGGCCCTCTCCCCCTCAAACACTGTCCCACTGAAAATACATGCTTAAATGCACTGTAAGGTTGGAGCTATGATGATGCCAAAAATTCATGCATTGTGTCCTTACTACTAACCAGTCCTAGGTCTATAGTATAGAAGCATGTGTATAAAGATACCTGATCCTTCTTCCTTCCTTTGCTCACGAGATGCCAACTTCCTCCACTTCTTGCTAGGCAACGGCCTTTTCTTCTTTCTAGTAAATTCTCCATTCTTCTCTGTAGTTATCTCTAACGATTGAGGGATTTTTAGAGGTTTTCTTAGTCTTTGAAATGGGTGTGCTGGTGCATCAAGTTTTGGTAATGATGCAGAATCAAGCAACTTGGTGCTCGGACGAGCTTGAGCTGCCTGTGAGATTGACTGGACAGCCTTGGCTATACTGGTGGAAGCAAGGTCGTCGTCCTTACTGTTTGTATCAGCTGCAGCACTTTGTCTACCAGAAGACTCTGCACCATCGATCCGACGTTCGAAGCCTTTGAGCTTGTGGAAGGGAGTTAATATTCCTTTTCTTACCAGTGCATCTCTTTCCTATGAAACAGACAATATGAGGTTAGCTCGAGAGCTCTATATGTTTATATATGATAAGAGATGCATATATGTTGAATGAAGAACTTATTATTGACAAAAGAACACGCATGTAGCTTCCAGCTTACAAAATCTTTTCAATTACAGGTTTGTACAAACACATACCTGTTCAACAAAAAAAAAAAATCCAGAAAGAGCTCACTAACACGCATCAAACAATCATCATCATCAACCAGAGATGCTGTCTTCCTCCGTTTGCTCTTCTTGTTGCTTGATTTCTGAACTTCTTTCACCTTTCTTTTAGATTTAGGTTGATCCTTAACAAGAGCTCTTATCAATGCATCAGGTGAAGTATCATTAGCAAAAATTGAAAGTTCTTCCCTGAGTTGAGCCTTTGTTTCAAGAAGACTTCTTAGACGATCATCAGCTAAAGCATGTTGAAGGTTTGAATCATCCAGAGGTGCCTGAATTGTCCTTTGCTCATTCTCTGTATGCGTTGCCTCGCTGCAATCATCAGTATCAGGGACTTCCTCCTCATTTCTTCTAAAGCGTTCCAAATGTTCAAAGCCATCTTTAATCGCATCTATCTCTACTTCTACTGCTCTCAATTTATTAAACAAATCTAATTTCTTATCATGTCCTTCTTCCTTTTCTTCTTTTCTTTCCTCTATCTCTTCTTCAGCAATCCCTGTAGCTTCATTACCCTCCCCAACGTGCCTTGTTGCCTGCCAGTATATAAAACAGATTGAAGTCCATCTCGTGCATGGCAATCAATTAAATAGAAAGAATTAATCAGTTTTAAGTACTAAACTGCATTATGAACATCAAAGCATCACATGAAACTAGTCAACATTCTTATCACCTAATATTTTACAGACAAGCACAATCCAACTATGCATAAACAAACCTGGTCCAATACGTCGCGTTCAATATCTTCAGGATTCGCAGAAGTCACACCCAGACTACTGAGTAAAATCTTATCTTCCTCCTCTTCTTCCATTTCTCCTTCTTTTCCTATCGTCAAAACAACGAAAAAAACTCTTTCAGCAATACAATTCAGTTTCTCATTCCTGATATCCAAAAAATTTAAATATACAAGTGGAATGTTCATACAAGTCCTCCTTATACTATCAATAAAAATTTCAAATTTCTCATTTCTAGCGATTAAAGTAGGTAATTGTTGGTGAGAATCCACTTACCAAATAAACAAGGAAGTAATCACAGCCCTTTACAAATTCCTCAGCTCGTTTGATTGATCCACATTACTGATAGACCCTATATGTTTTAAATACCGTTAAATCTATCCCTAATGAAACCAGAAATTGAACGAAATCATAAGCCTGATTACTCAGAACACTTCAACACGATCTTCTGTGAGAGAAACCAATTAGAGTTCCAAAATTAGGAAAAATCAATATGAACCCTAATTTGGCCAACATTATTTTCATCGTGGGCTTTTTCAATGCGCCTTTTATATCACCTGGTGATGCTTCGATGGACGACCGCCATTTCGGTTTCTTGGATTCGGGGCTCCATTTTAATTTTCTCCATTCCAATTCGGGTACGTGGCTTCTTATATGCCTTTAAGGAAAATATTTTTATTATGAAAAGCAAGTGTTCAATATTTAACTGAAATAGTAAGACTTTAAAGGTATATGATTTGGTATATATTAGTATATTAATTATTTGATATAAATATAATTAAAATGGAAGACTCATAAATCTTGGGAAAAGATATCAAATTATATTTAAAATTTCAAAAAGATAGTTTATATATATAAGAGGAAAATAATTAATTAAGATTTATGCTATAAAGTTGCGTCTTTTTGCATGGTATAAGGTGTGCATGTCGAGGTCTTAATATATGAAACAAGGCTACAATCGTTAAGATTTTATGAAACCTAAATGCAGAACATCTTATGAATAAAGTGAGTCGATTGCTATTATTTAAAAAAGTAAAATTATTTGGAATATCGATGGTCCAAATGATGTTAAAGACAAAGAAATACCTACGAATTTTAAATATACTAGAAGCAAAAACAACAAAATATGCAAAAATACTCTATAAAAAAGCTATACATTGCAATGAAGGGTGGTTTTCAAAAGGTTCCTTGGAGAAGGATCATTTGCAACAATCGTGGAGCAAATTAAATGGATATTCATAATAAGATTAAATATACTAATAGTGAGCTGGGTGTCACAAATAATCAATAGTGTATCATGTGCAATGGAGGTATCGAGTCAAGTGAACACCTCTTTTTCACTTGTGATTACCCTAAAACATATGGACAAAATTGTTATGTTAGAAATGTATAACTAGACCAATTATACATTGCAAAAGTAGTTAAAGTGAGTCAACAGAAATACATGAGGATACGGAATAGCAATAACTATTTTTTGAATGAAGGTTGCAATCGTCACATCTAGATGAAAATGAATCATCTAGTCTTCTGGGCTAAGTCCAACAAACCACACATAATAAATAAAAGAGTAGCGCAAAAAAATTTCTAGAAAGGATCATCTTTGAAACCTAAGTTTACAAACAAATTAGTAAGACTAGATTACTATCCCTAGTGCTAGTCCCCCAAAAAATCGTCTTTTTATATCTCAATCGCTTAGATTAATTATGAAAAATTCCTCTTTTTTTCTCCTCAAAAGATTTATTACTAGTTTAGAATAATTATAATAAACAACTCTTATATTTATCTATATGTGTCATTTCAATTGTTTATTCCGATACAACAAAAGTTCATTATATTTACTATATATGAAAAATTAAACGAATTGATACATTGTATTATGAATTTTTAAAAGTAAATCATTATTCTATTTGATAATTAGCTCAATTTAAAACTCAAAATATCGTTATCGCTAAAGTTTTCTCTTCTAAAAACTCTAAATAGTATAAATCATATTTAATATGAATAAGGCAAAATTGTTAACATTACGGCTTCCCTATTTAACATGATTAATTGTATGTAGAATAGTTGACTTTCTTTACTAAATTCATACTTTTATATATACTAAAAGAAATTACAATTTGCGTTGATTTTTAGCATTAATTATTATTATATAAACAAAAGAAATAATAATAAATTAGATTATGATTTAATTCGGAGCTCCAAAAGTGAAGTGACAGGACCCGAGTAACCGACGGGGCTTTGTGGTTGGAATACAAACAGCAAGTTTGCTGAGTTGCCAGAAGAGTTAGTTAGGTAAGCGGTGATAACTTTTGAAACGGGTATAAAATACGACCCGGAAAATGCTTGTTCATATCGAAGAAGAAGAAGAAGATGGCAGGAGAATCAAGCAGTATTCAAGTCAATGGAATGCAATTTTCATATGATTTTCAAAGTCCCATATATTTCGATTTCAATCTCAATGTTGCTCCCAGATCTCGATGTCTTCTTCTCGGTGCAAATGGATCAGGTACTTCTTTTACTCGCTGTATTTGGAAATGTATATTCATTGTCAATCTCAATTTTTACAATTTTGGAATAGGGAAAACGACCCTTTTGAAGATATTGGCGGGAAAACATATGGTCGGTGGAAAAGATGTAGTCAGGGTGCTGAATTTTTCGGCTTTTCATGATACTCATCTTGTTTGTAGTGGTGATCTCGCTTACCTTGGAGAGTCTTGGAGCAAAAATGTTGGTGCCTGGGTACGTACTCATATAGTTTTTTTTTTTTCGACCCCTGGGTCTGGTCTCGTGTATATTCTTTTTGTGGTTTTGTTTCATGAATTGAATTATGTGATCATGGGCATATGGCAGCAGCTGCGTAGTTGTTCAACGGACTTAAGCCCTAAAGCGAGGCTCAAAAATCTGTTGAGCATTTCGCCTAACTTGATACGCTTCATTGTCGTCATCAATATTCTAAGACATATATACTTTTCCTTGCCAATTAGCCTCGTCTTACTGAATAATTGTAAAAAAAAAACAAAAATATATATTTCTTTGGTATAATTTGTCATCATACTTAATACCCAGAGAATAGAAGATACTCAAGCTCCGCAAACAAGGGATAGCACACTTTCGGGGAGAACATAGAATAGTAGAAGATCCAGCATGCAGAACACGGCGATCATTATAAATTCACGAATTAGAAATGCTGTAATATACTATTTCCCATAACATACTATTTCCCATAACTTCTCATACCAGACCAACCCACTAAAATGCAAATACTAGTTTTGGACTAAACAAGTATATAATATATATATTTATTTTTTCTAGCTTTGCACCTTTTTTCATTAAGGCCCACGCTACTTGCATTTACGCCTCAACTGACCTCAGAGCTTTTTCTGTTTGATAACACTGACTATGCCTCAGTACCAAACAAGTTGTGACCGGCTGAATGAATCCACTCTTCTTCATTTAAGCTCATTTCATATTTTTATCATACAAATACCACAGTTGAAACAACTTTTAAAAACTATATTACTGTATGTAATTATACAAATTTTGCACCTGTGGAAAGTAGTAACAGGTGCAATTGTAGTGGTGTAGCCCACACCCTAAATCCTGAACTGCATTCGGGCATAATGAACAATGCACGTATCCCTAATTATACTAATGATGCTGGTTCTTGTGGTTGGAGATTTGTATGTCATCTCAATGATAACTTACTCCTTTTTCTTATCTTCTTATTTTTATCATAGTACAGAACTTCAACTTTGTTAAATAAGATCTAGTCTAAATGAAGTTGTTTTTTGCCAAAATTCAGGGAGATATTCCACTTCAGGGAGATTTTTCAGCTGAACATATGATATTTGGAGGTGTGTAATCTCCTTTTTCTGCAAGATTCCTTTTTTAATCTCCTGATGGCATTACATAATGATCTTATGTCAGATTTGTGGAGTCATGGCTACCGACTGCTTGTTATATGTCATTCAAGTGATATATATTGACTCATACTATGAATAGACAGAATAGTTTTAGGCATCGCTTAAATTGACATGCACTCGTGACCCTTCTAGTATAGGCTTTCTCAAGATCTTCTAAACTTTTTCATCTATTACTGGAACTTCTGTCTACCAATGTGTTAAGACTTCTGATGGCTGTCAAACTTCCAATCTGATTTCCTTTGCATTTTGCACCATTCTACCTTTGGACCTAGGAGCCTATAATTAATATATATGTAACTAGGGTTACTAATTCATTGACACCATTCGGTTTTTGGACTATTCTGATGTGTGTGATTTTCTGCAAATGTGAACTTGTTCGAGTTCAAATGAAAATTGTCAACTTCTTTTTTCTGTTTTCTTTATCATGGTTTTAGTTGAAGGAGTGGATCCAGTTCGGCGAGAAAAGTTGATTGAGCTGCTGGATATTGATCTGCAGTGGCGTATGCACAAGGTATCTGATGGTCAGAGGCGTAGAGTCCAAATCTGCATGGGTCTCCTTCACCCCTACAAGGTAATCTTTAATTTAGTTGGCTTGCAGTCGACCATATCAGAGTTAGTAATTTGTAGACCCAAGTGATGCAATTAGAAAGAGTCAATTAAGAACTGGATGGAATTAGTTATTCTAAGGGATGAACTCGAAGAAGATGATAGTCAATTCAGGGTTGAACTGGGAGTTATGGCTGGATTGATTATAGAAAAGAGAAAAGAACATATATTATTCCATGAATGAATTCAATTACATTCCTTTCCTACACTTATACAACTGGATCTACTAGTAATAGAATTTTTCTAATTGTAACTGCTAGAACTAACAGCCTGTAACAAACTCTTACTAACTCGCCATCTCAGCTGCATACTCTTAAACTTGTATCACCAAGGTTGCATCAACCCCCTAGAATACTGGTCATATTCTCAGTGGACTCCCATTTTAAATTTTTTCCAAATAGTTATGGTGCTCATTCTCATCGGTCGCCTCTCACTTATATTTTTCTTATTTTCATTGTGGGGGGGACTTCATATCTATTTGTCTTCGAGATACATTTGTCTCATAGTCAAAAGGAAAAGGGAGGTGTGTTTTTACCTCTGGAAAAGGTCTGTTCTTTTGTCCATCTGGGGTTCCCTCCCAAGTGAGATAATAACATCCATCTGTTGCTTGCTCAATACTTAATAGTCAAACAATATGCTTACCCGTAAGGTATGTTTCATACTTAAGTCTCATAATTATCAGCAAGGTGGGTTAACTTCTTTGATGACCGTTGTTAATGGAGAATCACTTTCTTGCAGGTTCTTTTAATGGATGAGGTCACCGTTGACTTAGATGTTGTTGCGAGGATGGATTTATTGGATTTCTTTAAGGAAGAATGTGAACAGGTATGCATTGTTTTCTTCTGAACTTACATGTGTGCAGAAACTAGACATTCAACTGGGTTTTTAAGCGCATTACAAGGGTGAATTTCGAAGAGATGTTTGATATTCCCATTGGATTTTCTCCTCTCTTTTTCATTTGTGAGAGGGGCTACTGCATATCCAATCATCACTCATGTGATAGATTTTCCCTTAGCGTCACCTGAAACAAAATCTTATAGAAAATTGTGAAGTACCATTTAAGCAGTCTTGAAAATCCTAATTAAGCAATCAATAAACCATATTGAGGTTCATGTAATTAATATTGGAAACCTATTTAGATACTAATTGTGTTACAGATTCTAGTAGATGAAGGTAGACAAAAAGGTTAACTTTCTGGTTCCATGTCATGATAACACAGAGAGGAGCTACAATTGTCTATGCAACACATATATTTGATGGACTGGAGACATGGGCGACTGATCTAGTTTACATCCAAGAAGGGGTTTTGAAGAGGACTGAGAAATTACCCGAGCTTCCTGAGTTGAAGTCCTCCCCTAATTTGCTTTCAGTAGTTGAGAACTGGTTGCGTTCTGAGACCCCGATTGAGAAAAAGAAACCGGCTCCTGCTCCAGCAAAAGCTCAAAAGTCCTCTCCTTTTGGCTCTTCTCCATTTCAGTCATCTAGACATATGTCACATTATCGTTGACTTAAACATCCTGTTTCCACAGTAGAATTAAACCTTGCAGGATTTCCAATAAAAGAGATCAGAGCTGGTTCTTCGGTGTTTGCAGCTTGGAAAATGTTGTCGTTATCACGGGCTACACCTTTGGCTTAACTCAAAAGTAGGAACTATGGCAACTCAGGTTACATTTACATGCCGAAGCCTGACGATGTGCCTTTAGTTCAAGTATCAATAGTGTTCCATTCCTCTATTTATAATTAGCCTGCAATTTCTTGTAACAGTAATCACAAAGTCATTGATCATTTATGTTTTTGCAGAATTATAAAGAATGGATGTCTTAAGTTTTTTTAAAAAAGAAATCGATTCAAAATTTCCAAATGGATGGGTAAGTCAAGTTTAGTGCGAACCATTTTGTGCCTGCCCTTAAACCTTAATGTGAAGTTGCTCAAATCATCATATTTCAAGCAAATTTAGGGTATATTAATTTTTTCATGTTTGGTTAGTCAAAAAATAAGAGAAAACAAATTACGCTAGTGTCATTCTCACTAATTGTCTCCTCGCCATAAATCCATAGCTACCATTCCTAGCAACCATATCTTAAAAGTAAATTTCAATTTGACACTTTAGATTATAATATGTTTTGATTGAGCACCAGAACATATGATGGATAAAGTGTTTTAATTAGACATTTTCAATTCAAAATTTTAAAAAAGCTTTTGTGCATGCTTTCAATCGCGAATAAAGTAGATAATTATTTACTACAATATATTATATGCAATATCACAATAAAATGTATAACTCCAATGTTTCAATTGATATTTATGTGTACAATTAAAGTGAGATATATAAAATATGATTAAATTATTCACATAACGATCGCTCGTGAACGTAACTTACCCAGTAACTTTTCCAAAATATGAGCCACAAAATAAATGTCTAATAAGAACATGTAATCATATGTTCGAATACTCAACCAACATAAAAATTTTAAATAAAATTTATAAGAGGTTATTGATTTATTTAGTCTTTTTCCAACTTCAACTCCTCAAGCATGAAGATGACATTTTAAAACCAGCAACTACTACTAGTACAAAAAGTTAGAAGTTTAGAAGCCCAAAATTAGGTGATGAATGTGATGGATGGCCAAAATAGGGTGGGCGTAGAGAGAAAGCAGTCTCTCTCTATCATTAATTCTGTTGTAGTGCACCTTATTGCGCTCCCTGGTCCCCAAACAAAAATCTTCAATGTCTTTGCTTACAATTTCTTTTTAATAATGCTTGTGTTTTCGGGTCATTTGAGTTACTTTTTCGGTTCTTCCTTAGAGTCGTAAAGGTAAAGAAAATATTTTTGAAGGATCTTTGAGTCGAATATAACAGTATTATGAAAAAGGGAAAATGACAGTGGAGACAAAGCAACTATAAGTAACACGAAAATAGTAACAATCACAGAATAACACAATAGCCTAAACACAGTAAATAAAAAAACAAGGATGGGCGGAATAAAAAAAAGCATATGAGTTAAATCCCGAAAAATTGGACAACATCTTCCATACTGCTACCTCTCCTGATACGTGATTTTCACGCCCTCTTATCTAAGGTCTTTCGGTAATATGGACTTGCGTCATGTCCTGTCTAATTAATCACCTCTTCTTGATATTTTTTCGATCTACCTCTAGTTCTCCTCGTACCCACTATATTCAACATCTCGCGCCTCCTCATTAGAGCATCTGCACATTTTCTTTTCAAATGTCCAAACCATCTCAGTCTCGCTTCTGTCATCTTGTCCACCACAGAAGTCACTCACACTTTATCTCAGATATCCTCATTTCTAATCTTATCTCCCCTAAAATTCTCACCACCACAAAGGTCACTCTCACTTTATCTCATGTATCCTCATTCTTGTTCTATTTTTCCCTAATATTCTCATATGTTCATCTTAACTTCATCATTTCTGAAACTTACATCTTCCAAACATGAAAGTTCTTGAGGAGCCAACGTTCATCTTCATAAAATAAAGTTGGTCCAATTACCACTACTTTGTAAAACATAACTTTAAGTATATGTGATACACACAAGAGTACTCCGAAAGCAAACATTTATTTAATTCACGTTGCATCAATACAATGTATGACATTATTATCAATCTCTCAACTTTTCTGGATTACAGACTAGAGATACTTCAAATTACTCTCTTAGGAATAGTCTTTGTGTCAAGCCTCGCCTTATGCACTATTTCACTATATTTGCACTCAATTCTTTTTGTTTTAGTCCTACTCAAACTAAACCCTTTGAACTCCGCAATTTATCTCCACAACTTTAACCTAGCATTAACTTCTGTGCGTGTCTTATCAATCGATACTATGTCATCCGCAAATAGCATAGCATATATCAAGCACATCATTATGAGTACACCACGTCAATTCATCCATCACTATATGTACTCTCTAGAATAACAATATGAAGGACTATTCAATTTTTTTAGCATGAAACTCACGTGTGGCTGCGGACAAGTTCAAAGTCTAAACTTATGAAACATCAAATCATTTGGAGATGATTTTTTGTGTGTGTCTGCCATTTTTTGTGTGACATCGTTGTCTCGTCCCCTATTGACAAAAGATGAACATTATTGTATTTGAACATGAATTTTGTTTTAACTTACAAAAAGTTTGTGAATTATCTCACTCGATATATATATAGAGAGAGATAGAGAGAGAGACTCGTACATTTAATCAGTATTTTCAATATTCATTTTGAATTTTCTTTAATCAATATCATTCACTTTAAAATTCAAATTCAGGATCTAAAGTTACAGGATTTTAAATGTCAATTTTCGGTGTAATAGGGTTATTAAAAACTATCTTATATTATCTTAATGAATAAAAACTTGTGTAATATGAAACAAATATATTATTTTCTTTTTATACACATTCAAATGTTTATCCTACTACTCGAAAAAAGATTAAGAAATAAAAGCATTTTCTAATTGTTAGAATATTTTGTATCATTATCTAAATAAAAATTAATGATAAAATTACTATGAACTTATAAGTTAAATATATGTATATAACCTATTATCAATTAAAAATATATATGAAGTTATCTATTTATTTTTTTAGATAAAATGAGATTTTTCTACATAAGTTAAAAAGTAAAGGAAATTACGTTTTTCAAAAGTAATGGAGTAATATATTTATTAAAAATAGAATGTATTCAAAAAGAAAAAGAAATATTACTTCAATAGAAGGTATTTTTGACTTATTAAGTAATAATAAAAATATTTTTTAATCATACATTTTTAGAATAAACTATTAATAAAAATATTATTATTCAATTTTACATAGTAGTGTAACACATTTGAGCAAAGGCTACATGAATATTATATTTCTTTTGGTTGAAAATAAAAAATATAGTATAGTGGTGGTAACATGCTTACACGCCTACATATCATGTGATCCTATTAGTAATTAGTCAACTTCTGTTATTTAATTATTACATTAGTTTTAACAAAATTATATTAGTTAATTAATGTAACTACTTAATTAGATTTGCATTTGATAATGAATGGTACTACGAGCACCCACGTTCTCATAGATTTGATAGGGACTACAATAATAAACAATATTAATAATCGATTAGTATAGTTCTTTAATTTATTATTTATAAGTTTGTGTACACATATATGCACAAATTGAGAAATAATTAAATATTTACTAATAAAATTATTCGCTCTTCGCATAAGATTTTAGTATCACGAAATTTATAAAATGTATTTAAAATCTATCCGTCATTAAAAGTAAAATACTGTATAATGATTAAAACACTATATTATTTTACATATAAGATTACATAATAACGAACATTAATAACGTAAATCATCTATCCTTAATAACATAAATATAAATTAATTACCATAAAAATACATATTAAGATTTGTAACATAAGCAATGGTGTTGGTGAGCCACAGGAGAAAATACATGTATATTTAATTGTGCATAAGATGAAGAAGAAGAAGAAGAAGAAGAAGAAGAAGATGATGAGAATTTTCGTTGTTTTAAGAGAGAAAATCCTTCTATTCATAGTCAATAATGGACAGTGTGAACAAATGTTTATTGTGCCTTATCGGAAGAGTTTACAACTATTTGAAAAAATTGCAATCCTTCCGAATGGTCACAATCTTTCATAAAGTCGAATTTTTTTTATAAATAAATTGAAAAGAGATTCTCATTTTTTGTAACGCTCGTAGATAAGCATAGAATTCTCTTTTATATTTATGTAATGATATGATATGATTCTGAGACAATTATTATTATATTTCTATAAGGAAATATTTTGTTGGTATAATTTATGGAATCTAGAGAAATTTGATAGCTTGATTTCTTGTTTACTTATATATTAGTTGGTTTAACAAGCTAATTTCTTTCACGGTCACTCTAAAAGGATAAATGAAGCAAAAATGAAAGAGATTCATGTTTAGTTGAGTGTGCAAACAAATTCTTATATTAATAGCCAAAAAAAATTACGTGAACTTAGTCAAAAATGGATAATTATTACGCAATATGAGTAATAAATATATTCATTTATTTCTCCAAACAGTGAATCATGATATTTAGTCATATAGAACTTAAATCTAAAGGGAGATTGTTGGGCGTGCGATAAAGTTTCATATTAATTAATAGCTGAAAAAAATAAATATTTATAAAAATATTAAATATTGGATACTTTTAATAATATGAGGCTTTTAATAATATGAGGCTTTTTAAGAAAAAATCATACAAATTTAATTGAAAACAAATAATATTATATTAAGAATTATGAATCGTGCTGGCTCAATATGGTTAATAAGATATTTATTTCCCTTTACTTGGTTATTAAGAAATACAGAGTGAATTCTTTGATAAAAAATAATTTGTACAGACATCAGAGATGAATCTAATAGTAGTTAATATATTAGAACTTTGTATGCATGAAGTCAATATTCCTTTACTCAAAAAAAAAAGAAATAAAAATTAATGATAAAAGCAAAAAGGAAAAGAAATTAAAAATGACTTTGTCGTTATACCGTTTAGTCGTCAATAATTCTCATTTTTTGTGAGAATTAAATAGTGTAATTATATCTTCGTCACACCTAATTATTGATCAAATAATTACTTATTCATACATATATGTCAATATTATGTAATTACATCAAATCCAACTATACATGAGTTCTCAAGTAGATTTTTAATGATTTTTAAAAGGATCTGATATACCTGTTAATTTTATTATTTGGAATTGATATACTCATCGTTATGAAAATGACTCATTATACTTTACTGTTATACAAATGACTTACACAAATCCCTATTGCTACAAAAAGAGCTCATATATATTCTTTATTTTATGGAAGTGAAAAAATTGACTTTTAAATGTTATTTTATTTTAATTTTCAGGGGTCTATGTGATCATTCTAGCAAAGTTCAAGAAATATATTAATTTTTTTTATACATAATTTTTTTTAACTTCTTTGACTATTATTATTGTTAGAGTTTCTTGTTCTTATTTTATCTTTTTCCTTTTATTCTTTAATGTAAAGGAAAAAAGATTAAACTATTTTTTTCGTGGCTGTATTATAATTTAAAACTGTTTTTCTGCTATATTTGTATTTTTGTTTTATATTTGTACAAGAAAGACATGGGACAACTATGATAATTTATAAGAATGAAGAAAATTAGTGAAAACATAATTAAATGGACGACAAAATATTAATTTAAAATTAGTAGCTAAACAGCAAACGCAAAAATAAATAAAAGTAGTATTGAGAAGTATGAAATATGATATATATATATATAGATATATATATTATATATATATTATATATATATATATTATATATATATATTTTCATTAGAGGATATAAACATAGTGTTAGTCATATGTATAACAATAAGGGTTGTATAAATCATTTTTAACGAGATACATTAACTCAAAAAACAAAACTGAGAAAGAGAAAATATTAGACCATTTTAAGGATCATTTACTTCTATTAAGGCTATAAAATGATAGTTGATGGTGAGAACTAAAATCATATTACTAATTTGTAAATAAGTAATTATTTGGTCAACAATTAATTTGGTTTGGTGTAACAGAAAAAATAATTACACTCTTTAATTTTCATGAAGATCTTTTAATTTCTTTTCCTTTTTTGTTTTTATTATTAATTTTTATTTGTTTTTCAAATATGTAATCTTTTAACATTAATTATCTTTTGTTTATTTATAATAATTTTTTCCGATTTATTTAGCTATGTTACTGTCCTAATCTATATTAGAAAGAATGAGTCATTTACAAACTTTTTATCAGACCTGCGATTCATGATTATTATTTTTTTTTGCAAATATCAGCTTAGTTAGAATTTTATTAATGAATCAAAGAAATAAAGTCATAGAGAATGTACAGAATAATAGTACAAATCGCGAAGGATTTAAGACGATATTTGTGTGAAAATGACATGACTTTAATTTTAAATATTCTATAGATATATAAACTTAGTATTATTTCTTATAAGACACGTATACATTAATTAATGTTAAGTTCGTAATAATTAGATTTTGTTTTTCAATAATTATACTTGTACAACAAGTACTGTAAGTGACGTAATTACGTAAGACAAAATGTCTTGTTAGTTACTGACTTATACGCGCTAAAAAACACCAACTCAAATTATGACGGACACATCCCACATTAATCTCAAAGTAAACTTTGTCTCTGTCTTTGTTCATTTTTAATTGTCATAGTATTTTTAAAATTAAAATACAACAATTATAATTAATATTTTATGATATATTTTTTCATTACATTAATATATTAAATATTGAAATTTATAATATTTTTTATATAATTTTTGAATATCAGTATTGAATTAATGTAATATAATTTAAGTCAAATTAACTTTCAGAAAATGCAACATAACAATAATAATAGTGATTTATTAGTTATTCACTTGAGATTGTTATAAAAATGAAATAAAATTTAAATTCTGGATCTATTTTTATCGAAACGTAAAACTTAAGATTAAAAAATAAATGTGATTGTATTAGTTTAAACCTATTTTATAACGTGAGAGAAAATGGGTATAAATATGGAAGGCGGGCAAAACAAGGGAGTGTGGGAATCGGAGAGGGCAATAAGAAAAACTGACCTTAGCTTCTAAACCAACGAAAATGCCGCTTTAGCTCTCTTCTTCCCTCTTTCATTTCAATGAAAAATTGTTGAAAAAATATTATTTGTTTCAAATTTTGTTATAATTTTAATCTGTATATAACGATCGTAACAATCGGATTACTGCAGCACAAAGATTTGGTGGTAAGCCTTTTTTTTTTTCCTTGTGTGTTGATTTGGTGTTTATGGATTTTATTTTTTGTTCAATTTTTAGATCAAAGTTTTAGTTTTGATGCATCAAATCTATGTGGGTCGTTGCTAAAATCTCTGAATTTTACAAGATTTGAGGAAAATTCTTGATCTTGGTAGAAAATTATTCATTTTTTTCATGGGCTGTTACAATTTGTCCCATGGTGCGGTGATGATACATTGATTTCTTGAGAACCCATGAAAAATTTGGAATTTTGTGCAATTAACTGATGCTGTCATGTTTATTGACTGTGAATTTGATAGGTTTTTGATTTTGGGGTATGAGTAGAGTCAGTTTACAATGAGTCTGTGGTTCAAGAGATTTTAGTGTATCATCTATTAAGCTGAGTGAAAGTAGATGGATTCAGCAAGAAGTTGGTTCCAGAAGTTTCAACCGCGGGATCGCTTAAGGTCAACCAGGAAGAAAGATTTATCGGGTAGTGGAAGAGAAGAGCCACAACCGCCTATGTCAGCTGAAGATGCTTCCAATGTGACAAAGCAGAGGGTTGCTGCAGCGAAGCAGTACATTGAGAATCATTACAAGGAGCAGATGAGAAATTTACAGGACAGGAAGGAGCGGTACGTCATGCTTGCTAGTATTTTTTTTTTTTTTATGAGTCATCTTTAGTATCATGAGTTAAAATTTACATTTTTAGTAATATTTAGCAGGGTTGTATTTCCCTGCAAGAATTAAGCAACTTTAGGAGAAAAAAGGAAAACACTTGAATAATGTTATCATGGGTGTGTGGTTGTGAATTTTCTCATTTTCAACAACTTCCAGAAGGCTTAATTTTAGAGTTGAAAAGGAATACGCCTCTTCTTCTCATCGCCGATTTAAAACCTATTCGAGGAATTATTTAAAGTAAAATTGGTTGTTGGTAATGTTCCTGCTGTTTCCTTATCTAAGCTTGTTTTGCTTCAAATAACTCGCTTTTATCTGCTTTGTTATCTTGTAACTGCACACAATTAATAACTATAAAACATGAGCGTCATTTATTGTCCCTATATTATATTCAGTATACTGCATACATGTCAAATGTTATGACAAAATTATCTGTTTTTCTTTTTATATGAAGAAATTGTCCAGTCACACTGGTTTGGCAAACATTACTTATATGCTCTCCTCCAGCTTATATCTGCTATTTGATGAGAAGATTAACCTATCTTTCCAAATGGTTGATAACCTATTACCCCATCTATTTTCAGCTTGGAGTTAGTTAGTTGGTTTGCATAATAATTACAAAAATGATGTCACGAATCGTGATAAAGGCTAGGTTTGATCACCTTCCTGCATCAGCAGGAACAGACATAAATAAAGTACATATTTTACCTTTTCCAAATGTTTATATTTAAATTCCACTAAAGGTGTTTCTAACGGAGAAATGTGCTATGGTAAAACTATGTGGTGTTTGTAAGGCATCTTGTATAATTGAAATATGGCATACTAGTCAAACTTACTTCGATGACTGTGCCAGTCAATTAGCCAACTTCAAATGCATGGAAGAGACTGCAGGAAAAAGTAGGATTGACTTTCGTGTCGCATCATTCCAGATGTTAATACTTTCTTTCATTCAGTTCATTTTGGAAGAACTGCATGGTCTTGCTGGCTAGCTATTAATTCATTCATTTTAGAAGATGGTGCATGGTCTAGCTCATTAGCCCGATTTGGCAGAATTATCTACTACATAATGAAGAACACCCTCGACCTTTTTGCTCTGCCTAAGAATTGCATAGTCTTGATATTTCTGAGTTATCCTCCCTACGAAGTGCTTTGAAATATATTCTTTTTCTTTTAATATTTGGTCACCAGCCGAAGTATACTGGAAAAGAAACTTGCTGATGCTGACGTCTCAGAGGAAGATCAAAATAATCTACTGAAATTTCATGAAAAGAAGGAAACAGAATACATGCGTCTGCAAAGGCACAAAATGGGAGCTGATGATTTTGAGTTACTAACAATGATTGGAAAGGGTGCATTTGGGGAGGTAATATCTCTATTGAAATAGCTAATTGGCTGTTAACATCTTTGTTTGTTTCTTGTACAATTTTATTCTGATATTACTACAATCCTCTATAACCACAGTTTTCATTTTAGCTTGTTCTGAATGTGGGTGGTAAACATCTCACACGAAATAGTAAATTTTACATCTTTATTCCCCTTGAAATCTGGAAAATGTAGATGCCGAAATGTCATGGCCCAAAATTTATACTGCGTTGATAAATTTATACCATCTTACCAAACACGTATAAATTTTATCCTAGTAAATCTGGGACATCCACCTTATTCCTTCCACTTTTAATTTTATCCATTTTCTGAGTGGATGATTAGTCAGGGATTACATCCTAGTATAAATTTAGTTCGGTACAAACACCTTTTTTTAGAAGCGTTAAAATAAAATTAGTAATTTGTGGGTCAATGCTACTTTGGCTAATTACTTTCCTGTGATATTTGCATCATATAATCACGTTAACATATAAATCTAACATTTAAAACACTACTTTGGCTAAGTGTTTTTATGATGTTTGCTTGAAAAAAGAAAAGGAAGTTCTAAATAAGGAAAGGAGAGATTACTTACTGATTGGGTCGGGTAAGCTTCTAGGAAATTCAGATCAAGTCTAGATTTCTATGTTTGAATGCAAGCATGAGAAGGTGATATGTATAGATATTAAATGTCGGTGCAGCTGCATTACTGTTGGACAACTGTTTAAGGCGACAATAAAGAGATAATTGAGTCCTTAGCTACTAAGTAAGAGCTTGTAGAACATTTTGAGTTTTGAAGTGAATTTGGCCAGTTTTAAGGTTCGATCAAATATTTTCTGAGCTGTCTATTAGACCCGATGGAGGTGTTCTGTAGTTAGGGAGGTAATTCCTATACCAGTTAGTGAATCCTGTAGGAGTCCATTACTTAGCCTAGGACTTAATAATTGTGAATGTCAAAATGGTTGGCTAAGTCTTTCTTGTGGTGGTAGAAACTATCTTGAACAGAGTGACTTCAAAATTATTATACAGTGCTAGATTCAAGAGTTTTTTATTAACTTTTCCAAAGCGACTAATCTTCAGCATTCTGCCATCTAGGTGTAACCTTAATGTTGTATACATATATTGGCGAGAGAGGTGGAAATTGTTGTAAGAAACAATTTATATCAAATTCTCTCTATCAATATAATCTTAGAGTGCATATATTATATCCATGTATTTCTAGTTAAAACTTATATCATACTTTATGACAAGACAATAAAGTCATTCCCACATTAACTAGATTTGGGTCCCTGAACCACAACATGTTACTTCGGACTGCCAAATTCTTTTTTCTACTGGTGGATGAACTCTGTAGGAAATTAAAGGCTTCAGTATGGATATTCATGATAATATTATTTGTATGTGTAGTTCATAGTAATAATGTGATGTAGTCTATATTTTTGTCAAAGCGGGAAAAGAAGAAGTAATACTACGTCAACCAATGGAATATGACATACAACACATGAGTACGTGCTGTAATGGTTGAAATTGAGGAGCTGTTTACTTGCACTTTATCAGTTCTGAGGATGGGAGGGGGGTCTTTCTTAGAGCTTATTCAAGACTTCAAGCAAGAAGATGGGATTTTTCCATCTTTTCTTGGGATTCTACTTGCCACTGCCTGGGATAGTTTGCCCATATGTGATTGATATTAATTCTATCACAAGAAGTGTTAAAACTTGTAATCCTCTTCTTAAAAGATGATTTGCTGGATATGCTTCTCCTATAGTATTAGCTAAGACACTAAGAGATACAGATATATATTGTAGTTGTGACGAACTTCAGAGTGTCATCCATTCGAGGTGGCTGAGCAGAGCTAGAGATCACACTACAATTAGTGATAGAGGGTGATATTCTCCATGGTGCTACTTGAAGGTGAAATCTAAGTAACAGAGTGAGGAGCGACTCCTTTCCCTCACAATTACTTGTCATTCCATGGGCAAAAATAGAAAACTAGACATCTGAAGCTTCTGTGTGAATCTAATGACCTTCTAATGAGGAATAAGGAATTCTCACCTCACCCTTTCATGAGGATCTGCCCCTTAATCAAGCCTTCTTGGATGGATAAATGGGCAACACATTCTTGTTACCTGAGCTTTTTATTCCCTTTTTCAATTTAATTTACTTGCGAGGTAATTGTAAGGTGTTGCTTCTATCGAGAAAAAGGTTTTGTACAGATCCAGTTGATACAGTTCTCATTCTTTCTCATGTAAAACCTAAGGTTTCGTAATAATGTCTTTGTCAAAGATAGAAAATTTGTGTTTTCTGCTGGGTAGTGCTCTCCTTCATCAGTCACAAGTTTGTAATGAATCTCCATTAGGTGGAATCTTGCCAGTTACGGGATGACATCATATAAGCAGGTTGCCCCATGATCTGCTAATGTAGTAGTCGGACTAATGATCTGTTGAATATGCTTGGAGTGCTTGTATTATACTTTCAACACACTGCTCTAGCTGCAAAATATTTCTGAGCTCGATATCATGAACTGTGGATAGGAAATTCCCGTCTCAGAAAGTCTAAAGGATGTAAACGTTCGTCTTTTTTCCCATTACAGGTAAGAGTTTGTAGGGAGAAAACAACGGGTCATGTATATGCGATGAAAAAGCTTAAGAAATCAGAAATGCTTCGTAGAGGACAGGTATATGAGTATGAACATCAGATTCCCTTAAGTTCTGCTACTATATTTACTGGTCCTTAGCTGTTGGATTTTATTAGGTTGAGCATGTAAAAGCTGAAAGGAATCTGCTCGCAGAGGTGGACAGTAATTGCATTGTCAAACTGTATTGTTCTTTCCAAGATGACGAGTTTCTTTATCTTATCATGGAATATCTACCTGGTGGTGATATGATGACCCTACTCATGAGGAAGGATACACTAACTGAAGATGAAGCCAGATTTTATGTTGCGGAGACTGTTTTGGCTATAGAATCTATCCATATACATAACTATATACACAGGTCATAACTTCTTTTGATACCTGGTTGCAATTTGTTTTGTTTTATTGCTTCATTTGTTCTGGACCTCTTCAAACATCCTAATAACAGTTTAAAAAAAAAAACACCCATCCTAATATTGTTTCCCCTACACTTTATTTGCTGCAGAGACATTAAGCCTGACAACCTGCTGCTTGATAGATACGGTCATTTGAGACTATCAGATTTTGGTCTTTGTAAGCCATTAGACTGCAGCACCCTAGAAGAGAAGGATTTCGCAGGGGGTGATAGTGCCCATGGAGGTTCTCGGAGTGATGGGTCTTCTGCGCCAAAACGCACTCAGCAAGAACAATTACAACATTGGCAGAAAAATAGGAGGACACTTGTGAGTCTCCACCCTTTGGGTATCTTTTTGGTTAACTTCCCTGTATTTTTCTTTCAGAAGACACTGGTTGTCCTCTTATTGCACTGTCATTTTTCTGTTGGTAATATAGATATAACAATCATTAAAATTGGTATATGATGACAATTAGTATGCCCCATATTGCTTGTGGAAGTGGGTTGTTGTCTCCTTATATGGTATTGGGCGATTCTCATCTTGTGAACTAGCTTTTGGGGGTGGGTTAGGACTGAGGTCTATTTTCTTAACATGTATCACATCCTAAACAACCCTTATCTTGGTTTATTCAATGTTTGGACCTCATGTGATATTGTCCACGCTCCAAATGTTGATTGTTTTTTAGAATGTCCCACATTAATAGAGGGATTGAGTTATTAGTTGTGGGGTTTGAGTGTATTTTTCTACACAACGACCATATTTCTTACCACCTAACCTGAAGTAGCAAAGTTCATGTGGTTTTGTGGATCATTTTATAGTTGATTTTGTTTGGTTGGTGAAGCTGTGTTCTTATGAGCCATTGTGAAGCGAGCTGCTATCGCTTCATATGTGGGCTTCAAATAATGGTGCACAAAATGATTCCGACAAGAATCAACCCTTTCTTGAATTTCGACTTTGAGGAGTTGGATCAATACAATATTATTGTATATTACATGCTAAAATTAGTTATTTTGATTGCAATTTAATTTTATCATACTAAATTCATACATTGATATATTTTAATATCTGTAAAAAATGTGAGCTTCACTTATCACTTCAAACTCTATGGACCCTGTTACTTTTTCATTCTTTTTGCTTTTAATAACACTGAGAAGAAGTCAATCTCTTACTAACTAAATTCCTCCAATTGCGGAAACCCAGGCATATTCTACAGTGGGTACACCAGACTATATAGCTCCTGAAGTCCTGCTGAAGAAAGGTTATGGAATGGAGTGTGACTGGTCAGTACAGTTTTCTCATGTATATGAACGGGCTCTTTGTTTACCTTCTTTGCTTTTGTTAATTTCTGGAAAATGTGATCTTATGTTTAAGTTTTTCCAAGTTGTACAAGTTTGTTTTCTCACTCCTGCCTACTGTGTCCTCTCCTCTCTAGTTTTCGTTATTTGAGGTCTATTCCTGTTTCCTTTTTGAAGGGGGGAGGGGTGTTAATCCACGTCCTTATATATTTTGTCCTCATGTATTTGGCATACATTTGCTCTTGTTCTTCAGGTGGTCACTTGGTGCTATTATGTATGAAATGCTAGTGGGCTATCCACCTTTCTATTCTGATGATCCCATGTCAACATGTCGCAAGGTGAGCCTTCAGAATGCTGCCATTAACGATCATCATTGAATCTACTTGTATATGTTTCCCTTTCTTTATATTCCGTATTTGGTAGCGTCCTTCCCTCATTGGGAACAGTTTCTAACTAGGCTCTCGCTATCCTTATTCAGCACCTTGAAATATTTTCTTCATCTGCCAAGAACTATTTAAACATACTTTTGGTACTTAGCTAAAAGGACTAGACATTTAGATCAAACAAGTATCAGGTTCTTAACTGATTTTTTAAAATAAAAAGATCTCATCTCTTTGCTTTTATTTCACTCGATTGTAACTTTTAGCGTCTCTAGTCATTTAGGGAAAATATATAATTTTCAAGGCCTTGAGAAATCTACGGAGTATAACCGAAGTACTTTAACTGTTTTTGACTCAGAAAACCACTTCAACTGCAAACATGATTTCTATATGCCCTTCCACTTGATTTGGTAGTTTAAAAAGGAGAAAATTCAATGCCCTTAAAACTTTTGAGAAGAGGATCATTTTTATTTTTTATGTTTCTTAAATTCAATCTAAACAAAAGCTGTATTTTGTTTGATCATCTAGCTCCCCCGTCCGTCGTCGTTCCCCCCCCCCCCCCCCAAATGCCCTTTCTTTCTTTCTCTTCCTTCAAATGTTATGATCATCTAATCTTCATTTTTGAATAATATTATAATCTTTTAGAATGGGTAATCTCCAGAAGGACAAAGGACAAGAGAGTTCTACTTTTATGATCATTGTCTAATTCCATTTTTATCTGTAGAATATCTTTCCCATGCCAATTATCTTCCCTGAAGGATGTTCTTAACTTCTTATTAATTCCCCACCCTGATGAACTTTTCTCGTCCTACATAGGATTATACTTCCAACTAAATCTCCAGTCATTACCAATATTGTATGTGCTAACTCTTTATTACATTGCTTTATTTAATTCCAGAGAAGATGTGAAAGGTTTAATCCTAAGAAGTACTAATTAAGAAACATTATTATGGTAGGGCAGAAGGTTAAAAAGATAAGCTCGTAATAGAAATTGGAAATGGAAGAATGCGAAATTGGTTTTCCCCCCACCCATTAACTTTATACTTATTAGCTCAATGTGATAGTTCTATGAAATAAATAAATAAAAGAAAGGCTTAACAAAATTTCAAAAGAAAAAAGAAAAGAAACGCTTAACAAGGTAGGAGTAGAGGCTTAGAAAGATAAGTGATGGAATCCCAGAGTGAGGATTGGCTAGTGTAATCATACATATCATCATTCATAACAGGCATAAGAAAAGCTCTGCACATTGCCATGGTCGATTTACTACTATTTCCCCCCTTATTTTTAAGCTTTTTTCCTAAAATCTATATCTACATTTTTTTACTCTCTTTTTTCTTATTGGCTTCATAGTGAACCTTTTTCCACTTCTCTTTTTCCTTTCCCTGAAATATCAGGATTCATCTCTTCATCTTCTAAGCAACTCTATCCTTGATTTTCCACAAACCATTGTTCTTTTTCACAAAGAAATTACTGGAGAGATCTCTTAGAATCTTATCATCTGTATAATCATATCCTTGTACCTGCAGATCGTAAACTGGAAATCACATTTAAAGTTTCCTGAGGAAGCTAAGCTATCTTCAGAAGCGGAAGATCTTATTGGCAAACTCCTTTGCCATGTCACCCAGCGACTAGGTTCGAATGGTGCTGATGAAATAAAGGTGTTGTATGGTGTGTCCTATTCTATGTTCTTTTATCAGTTTCTGTGTAATTGCAAATTGTAAATTGCCTGCTTTTTTCTTTTTTTTTTTCTTTCTTTCTTCTAATATCAGGTCCACCCGTGGTTTAGAGGAATAGACTGGGACAGAATCTATCATATTGATGCCGCCTTCATCCCTGAGGTTACTGATGAGTTGGACACTCAAAACTTTGAGAAGTTTGAAGAGGTATTGATGTACCTTTTTTCTTCTGCTAATGTGTTTCACTATTATTTGCTTAACTCACTTTTGTTATCTTCTTGTTCTCAGCAGTCTGAAACACGTTCTCAGAGTGCATCAAGATCTGGTCCTTGGAGGAAGGTATTCACTCTCGTGCATCATGTGGGATTACGTTCTACTTTCGTTTTCCTTGAAATTCGTAACGTTGTATATTTCTATATATAATCAAGATAAATCAGTACATTGGTTGTTCTTGCACTATATTTACATCAAAAGACTCTTAGAAACAGGAGCTATTCTCGTCTTCTAGAGGGAGTCTAGTACATCTAGAATTCAACAGTTTCTACCGAGTGAGACTGTCTACACCAAAACATTAGAGAAAAATACATTTCATCTTCATCTGCGGACAGAATTGATCCTATATTCAAAACATCTGGAACTCCTCTCTTTCCCTGCAAGCTGGAACCATTCTCCATCTTCCTCTGTCTCAGACCTACAAACCTGCCTCTCTCCAACTTGATAGAGTTTCAGAATTTTTTTCAGGAATTATCCATGTGATATTTCTGAGTGCCAGGAACATCCTTCCTACTTGAGTTAATTTGCAATGGAGGAAAATATGATTTATTGTGTCTGTAGTTTCCCCACATAGGTAGCACCTAGGGAAGATAGTCATCCTTCTTCACATCAAGTTATCTTGATTAAGAGCTGTTTCTCTTGCCGAAAGCGAGAAAACATGAAACCTGATATAGTATCTTAGCCTTCCAAATGTGCTTCCAAGGCCATTCTACTATTTGATGATTGGTAGCCATTGGCATCACCACATAGGCTACTCCTATTACCATCATATTCAGTTAGTCATTGTCATCACCACGAAATCAACCTGTTCATCGATATGACACCTCAAATCCAGTTATACCAATCAAATCCAAAGACTAATCCAAATTTTATACGCACTTTCTTTATAAAATCTTCAATTGCGTTCACCTGACTTTTTTTTACCCATAAGTTTGTCATTCCGATATCAATCCACTCCTTCGGAGCTTAAGATAAAATCATCAATCCTCATTTAGAATCCTCAAGATACACTTCACAACCTAAATGAATCAAAATCGTTCTAACGATCCACCACTAAAATCATCCTTGAAAATAATGCTCAATACACGCATCCTTTATAACAAACTAGTTTGTTTCTCCAATGTGAATGCAACATTGGATCTCATTATCTGAACATGTCATACAATTGATAACTCTTTAAGTATTTAGTATCCACACTTGAAAATTGACGTATTTATTTCCACATAACACTAGTACCATATTGTGAAAGTCTATTAGATTCATCACTAGAACACATCATATCTATCGAGAAGATTGTACCCAAATAGCCCACAGAGATCCACACATGGAATAACTGGCAAAATATTATCAAATTTGTTCTGTCTCAAGCCCAGCGATTCGCGTTCTTAAATCAGGTCGATTACAAGAGTAACATACTTCATAACTCTAACCAAGTAAACATCGGTAGTGTTGTAGTAGTCATATTATGACCTTCTTCGATATACACTTCATTTATGAAATCGTAGTAGAGATTTTGACCTCAATTGGTGCAACATAATTTCGTCTTTCGCTAAGCAAACCATACATGTTATGACAAATTTACTAACTGTACTTTCCAAAGTAATGGTGTTCATTATCTAGCCATCCCTTACGAAACGTTTTGAATGTTCTCACCTTGGCAAAGTCATTTGGCTTCACCCACTTACCTCTTCACAAAGTCAACCGGTTCATGAAAAGATTTTGGCTAAAGCAACCACCTACAAAGCTTGAATCTGTAAATTTGACCTCAATCCCTTTACAAAGCAACGATCCGCTCTTCCAGACTGTAGTTGAGTCTGAGTCGCATATTTGGATAAAGCATGAAATATGGCTTCATAGTCTGCAACAATTATCTCCTATTGCTCTCTATTTAGGAACTCATCTCTCCTTATTCCCTCAAAGTCTCGGGGTATATACTTCTCCATGAAGAAGCTAGAAAATGTTGCACAAGTAATAGTTAGTGCATTTACTGGTCGACATTCAACATGAGACCGCCACCACACTTTAGCATCTCCTTAAAACTGGTATGCCACAATTCACAAACTCAAACACCAAGCCTCTACACTATATTCATCTTATAAAGAAGCTCATGATAATCAATAAGGAAATCGTTAAGAACTTGATAAAAATATCATGTAGGTCACCAGTCAATACATGTTATGTGGTCAATCGGGGTGACATGCTTATTTCCAAGGATGAATCCTGTCTAACTGATGTTGTTGTTGCCACTTTTGTTGCCGTTGTTCTAACCATATGTGAAATTGAGTCAAGGAGGTCAAATACTAATTTGTATCACTTAGATACCAATTGGATTCAAGTAATCGCATGAAAGAAGGAAATAATGATATTTTTCTCTATGTGGTTTGCGAGCTATTGTATAGGAGCGGGGTTTTACCCTGTGAGCACCCAAAAGGGTAGCGGCTGCGGGTTTCCCTTGTTAAAAAAAATAAAAATAATGATGTTTTCCTAAAGATTTATAGACTCTCGAAGAAAAGTGAAGGCGACCCCATGTCGTACTGCAAGACTCTACTAGACTTGTCCTTGTGTGATAGATCACCGAACCAATGAGATTACTGATACCAAGTTTGTCACGATCCAAAACGAGTCACGAGTGACACCCATACTTAAACTCCTAGGTGGACGAACCAATGAATTTAACCCCAACTTATATTTATTATTCAACTTACGAAATACAAATCATAATGCGAAAGCTAAAATCTTATTAATGTAAGTAACACAAATCCACTTAAAGTCTATGAAATATTGTTTTCCAAAACCTGAAAATCATCATATCAAGGACATCTAATCTCCAAATATTAATTGTAAGAGTATCAAAGACACCAAAATAAATAAATAAAGTAGCTTGTGTTCGAAAACTAAAGACATCATGCCATGACCGAGAGAATCCAACACGAGCTTGAATGAATAGCTCATCCTGAAACCTGATGTGCTGGAGATTGGCTAGACCTAAGGGCGAGTCGAAGTCGCTAGTAAACTCGTTACACTCCACAAAAGGAAAATGAAGGAAAACACAAGTAGGGATCAGTACAGGCAACATATACTTAGTAGATATCATCTGCTGACTCAAAATAGAAATTAATATGCATAAAGTAATAATATGAAAACAACTACAACACTTAGTAGGTGGCAAGCAACAATCAGCATGGCCAAGTGGCAACATCACTTAAGCAAGTACGTAATCCGTCCACAATATCAGAACACACATGAGGACTGATTACATACTTGCTTCAGTGTTGTTGTCACTTTTTCCTGTTGTTGTTTGTTGCTTGAAACCTGCTAAGTGCTATAGTTGGGTTTTTTATTACTTTATACATATTAATTTCTATTTTGAGTTGAGACTGTTGAGTAGTGATATCTGCTCAATATATGTTACCTTGTACTGACTCCTTGTGTTTTTCTTTGTTATCCTTTTGTGGAGTGCAACAATTTTACTAGTGACTTCAACTCTCCATCAATCTACCCAATCTCCAACACATCAGGTTCCAGGGTGAGCTGTTCGTTTGAGCTCGTGTTGGATCCTCTCGGTCATGGTATGATGTCCTTAGTTTTCGGACACAAACTACTATATTCATTTATTTTTGTCTTTGATACTCTTTGTATTTGGAAATTAGATGTCCTTGATGTGATGACTTTCAGGTTTTGGGAGACGATATTTAATAGACTTTAGTAGATTTGTGTTACTTACATTGACAAGATTTGAGTTTCTGCATTATGGTTTGTATTTCGCAAGTTGAACAATAAATATAAGTTGGGGCTGAATTCATGGTTTGCCCACCTAGGAGGTTAAATGGGTGCCACTCATGACACATTTGGTCTTCTTGTGTCATCTCCAAAGCCATTTTATTTTTAAAGCCTTGTTCTGGAACTTCAAATCTCTGCGTCCCAGTCTGCCCCCTCGTTCTTACTCACTGTTAATGCCTTCCATTTCACCAAATAGAAACCTTTCTTCTCCTTATTTCCTTGCCACAAGAAAGATCTTCTAATGTTTTCTAGTCTTTAATAACACTTGCTGAGATTGGAAATAAGGACATCATGTAAGAGTGGAGGGCATCTAACACAGAGTTGATGAGTATGACTCTTCTACTGCAATTTTAGTGATGATTATAAACATGGCACGCATAATGGCTTGCTGAAGTTTCAGACGAGATATTCACAAATAACCTTTGTCCGAGTGTAAATTATCATTGATGAACAATAAGGTTGATTTTTCTGTAGTAGTACTTGAATTGTCTGTTCTCCATCTTCCCCTTGTTTCTTCTTTTAACTTTGGCGCCCTTTGTCTTAAAAAGTTTTGCAATCTATGCCCGTTGCAATTACAAAAAATTAAACGGAGAACTGTTTAGAAACTTTTAATGTAAACTTGCTAGAGACACCTTTTCCTATGGGGAATACTTGTGCTTATCAGAACAGTGAAGAGAGTTCAGATGCTTTCAACAGTGTAGCAGACATGTCCGAGCCATGTCTATATTGGAATGTTGCAAAGAAGTTCTCAAGCTGTGTGTGGTAATTCTGCCTTTTTATTGAAGTCGTGGAAGGACTTTACTGATGAGTTGAATAGTGATGTAACTGTGCAAATTTTGGGCAACTTGAAGTTGCATAGTGTTGGTGCTGAAACTGGATTAAGGTCAGAAAGAATAGAGTAGCAAGTCAAACTGATTGAGGGAAAAAGCAGATATACGTTAGGGCACCTTAATAGATGTTACATTACATGGTTGGATATTCAGGCATACCTTAACAGTGATTCCCACTTTAGAAATGTCTGCAGTTGGACTTCTCTTGTTTGTTTTTCATGGTGATCCTTAGGTTTTCTGTTTCCGTTATTTTTATTGTCGTATTCATTATTCGTTGGACCCTACAGTTTTTTCACCTTTGTCAATTCCCTCCTTGTCTCATTCTTACCTACATTTTTGCAGATGCTCTCATCGAAGGACATCAATTTTGTGGGTTATACATACAAAAACTTTGAAATCGTGAATGATTATCAAGCGTCTGGAATGGGTATCTCTCCCTCTCTCTCCTCTTCTCTCTCATTAAGTCCAGAGGACTGTGACATGGCGGAAACAACTAGAGTGTCAAACTGGAGAAAATATGATTTATAAGATATAAGATGTTATGATATTTTAAGACAATTGCTGATGCAGCATTTTTATTCTCTTTTTACATAGATGGGGTCTTCTTGAATCACTTCATGCTTCTGCATGTATGGACCTCCTGGATATCTCTAGGTTGTAATATTGTTTTTAGAGTTCGATCTCATTTTTGTAAGCTAAGATGAGATCCAACTTCATGATTTCAAAGCACAATAGCACAGTGGGTATTAAATTTAAGATATATTAATAGTTGGACCTCATTTGTTAGCTTCTTCTAGTTGCTATGTTCTCTGCCTTTTTCTTTATTATTAGTATCTTAATTGTATAAACTTGAAAGTACGGTGCTTAAAGAAGCTGAAGCCAAAGAGTACAGGAATAATATTGAGGAATCTGGTGTTCCTTGTGAAAAGTTGATGCAAGTACTTTGGACAAAGTTTTTTCCTTTGTGGTGGTTCTTCATTGCTCTGTGAAAGTTAACTGACTTTGAGGTCTCATTTTTTTCCGCAGCTGAACTGAAGAAGAAGAATACCAAGTCAAAGAGGCCAACAATCAAAGCACTATTTGGTATACTTACCTATCCCATCTCTTTATTTAGGAATGCATCTAATTTGGTTGATTCTTCCCGTGTGTTTGTTTTGGTTCTCATCTGATTTAGAATGAAATACTATAATTATCTGTGTCAAACTCAACAGTTTTATACATAGGAATTGAAGTCCTATGCTGGTAGTATCTTGAGAGAATCAGTGGTCTTTTTGCATGTTATTTTAGTTTATGTCATTTCCTCATCTTACGAGGAGAGTATTTATCACACTTCCCTTCTATTTAATTCTTGACTTTGATAATACCGATTCAGAAAGAAATAAATTAGCTTCATCTTGGATGATATTTTTGGTTACAGTATCCTTTTCCGCTATGGTCAAGAACTCAGTTTTGTCTTCTATTTCTGCCTTGTTTTTCAACAGAGGACGAGTCAGAAGGATCAGAGTCAAGTAATTCTCAGAAATCCCAAGGAAGCTTTGTAAATCTCATGCCTCCATGATATATAGAGAGCTTGTTGAACTGTTGTTAGCAAAGTTTTGGCAGTTGGTTAGTGGCTATTTGATCAGGGATGTAAGTATTTAGGCTGATATCAAAGAAAAATGGTTATGTTGGATATGAAACTAATATTGTTAGAATTTGCTTGCAACAGTCCTCATCTTTTGATTAAGATAATATAGGTCATGAATGACAACTTTGATCTCTCTCTCTATTACTTGTTCTTTCTTCACTTGCTTTGAAACCATACCAGAGTACTAGTAAGTAATCGCATATTCAAATGACTGGTTCAGTTTCTGGCCTTTAGTAACCAGACGCGGATCCAGTATTTGATAGCAAGTACATGTTCGTTTGGACACAATAGTTTTGGTTATTAAATAGGTATAGTCTTGGATTCACCTCTATTTCTATTAGGTCTATTAACTATTTGTATATCTCATATCCATATTGTTTCTCTCCTGGCCAAACGTCCAGAGTTTATATAGTTTTCCCTTGGGATTTACAAAGTCTATCGATAGATTACAGTAACACCTTTCTATACAGAGTTTGTCTGAAAGTTGCATGACTGATATATCGAGATATTATTATTATAGTGTTCTAATGTATCCTTCCCAATGACGATTAAGGTCTTTGCTTCTTGTAACATGTGGATTTTTTTAAAAATAAATTACTACTTATGGTAAAGAATAAATGATGCATCCTAGGATTTAACAAACATGTGAAAATCATGTTTTGTAATTTGTATGTACATAGTAGATTCCAAAAAATATATTTTGTTGGTAACGTTATGTTTAAATAGAAAATTTCATTTTTCGGTTGAGATGTCCAAGCTCATCAACTAGGTTTTCTCAATAATATTGCTTTCATTTTACTATTCCATAATTATATCTCTAATAAGGAAAATAACAAGCAAATCTATTTAACTTTTTCTAGAACTATATTATTTTTCTACATGTCGATATATAAATATTTGCTTCTACATGCATATTCAGATTTGAAGTAAGATGGTATATTATTGCACAACTAACTATAGCTCGAAACAATCCTACTTCAAACTTTAATGCGGATATCGAACATTCGATAGGAAAAAAAAAGTTATATTTATGTACCTTCCATTTCAGTGACACGCATTTGGATTATTAATTTGATAGAATTGAATGCTGTTACTAATTTTAATAAAACGATTATGCGTGATTTATCATCAATATATAACTTAATTTTTTGTTAACTATATTTACTAGTGATAAGCCAACACATTGAGCGTAGACATGACAACTAATACTATGATACATGATACATTTTATGAACAATACAATTTTTCATGATTCGTGAATCACCCATTTCTTGTTTACTAGCAGCAAATAACATACGAGAGGTGATAAACTCGATCGAGAAAACACATGGGGATTGCGATCTGACACTTTTCCTCTAGGAGATTCCCGACTCAACCAACTCGATCAGGTTAAACTTTTGATTAAGGAGCTGTAGTACTAGAGTTAATTGATGACAGATGAATAGAATGTATTATGAATTATTTTATATGATGATGTAAAAAAATAAATAAATTAATTAAGATAAAATCAGCATTTGAACTGTCTTGTGGTTTGTTTGTCCATTAATATCTCAACTTTATATGCATGTCTTATTATGCCGGCCACATTTATTCAATGATAAACTAATAACCTAAACCTACGACCATTTCTTTGTACATTTTATTATAAGACAACTCAATTCTCCTTTCATTTATCTTATAAAACCATGATGAAAGGAGAGTCTGAATTAATTCATCAACATACTCCTCTTGATCAACCCAATGAACAATGGGATTATTGTTCCCCTAATCATCCCTCCAAGACATTAATCATTAATAATCCTGATCAAAGAAATGAACTTTCCCAATGGGTTGAGCAAGTCACTAGGCAACTACTCATTGAAGATTTGCCTGAAAATGAATTTAGTGATACAGACACAACGACATATCATGTCTCTGCATTATTAGGAGAGCTAAGGCCTAAGAAAATTGCGCGAAGAGATTCTAATTCTGAGGGGATTGGAGGACATCAACAACAACAACATGAATGGAGCTCCAGTACTCATGACGATCATCATATCGCCAGAGATGAGATGGGGGTTAAAGGAATGAGTGGACTAGATGATCAAGGACTAAACTTGATCACACTTCTTTTGGAAGGTGCTGTTGCTGTATCAGTTGATAATTTGGGAGAAGCTCATAGAGTGTTACTTGAGTTAACACAAATGGCATCACCATATGGACCCTCTTGTGCTGAAAGAGTAGTGGCTTATTTTGCCAAAGCAATGGCTAGTAGAGTCATCAACTCATGGTTAGGTATATGTTCCCCTTTGATCAATTACAAGGCTGTTCATACTGCTTTACAAGCCTTCAACAACATCTCACCATTCATAAAATTTGCACATTTCACCTCTAACCAAGCAATCCTTGAGGCATTTCATCGTCGAGACAGAGTCCATATCATTGATGTAGACATCATGCAAGGTCTACAATGGCCGGCTTTGTTTCACATCCTCGCCACTCGTATGGAAGGGCCTCCACATGTTACAATGACAGGAATAGGTACATCAATGGAACTATTGATTGAGACAGGAAAACAACTTTCCAATTTCGCCAAACGCCTTGGTATGTCATTTGAGTTCCATCCAATTGTGGGGAAAACAGGGGAAATCGACATATCAACGTTCAAAATTAGCAGGGGAGAGGCTATAGGCATACATTGGGTGCAACACTCTTTGTATGATGCCACTGGCCCTGATTGGAAGACAATGAGACTCCTCCAACAACTATCACCAAGAGTTGTGACACTAGTAGAACAAGAAATAGCACTAGGGGGTAGTTTCTTGGACCGATTCGTGGGATCCCTCCATTACTACTCAACCATATTCGACTCGTTAGGAGCCTTCTTGGAGAGTGATGATTCAAGCAGACATAGTGTCGAACACGGCCTACTTTACAGAGAAATCAATAACATATTAGCAATTGGAGGGCCAGCAAGAAATGGGGAGGATAAGTTTAGGCATTGGAGGAGTGAACTAACAAAAAATGGATTCATTCAAGTGCCAATGAGTACAAATTCAATGGCACAAGCTCAATTGATACTAAATATGTTCCCACCAGCTCATGGTTATAGCCTAGTACAAGGTGATGGAACATTAAGGCTAGGGTGGAAGGATACTAGTTTGTTTACTGCATCTGCATGGACCTCTCCAAATTCTAGATAAGATTCATTTGGAATATGTACTAACTATTGTTATTAGACAACAACAATATATCATACTACACGGTCGACTTTATAAATTCTCACTGTTTATGTCATTTCATATTAGTGATCGACTATTATGCATGTTATTAAAATTCCTAGTTTGTTATATACTATAACTTGTTTGTGTGTAACAACCCTATTAGATAAAAAATTATCGAATTTCATAGAGACCTATATCAAGATTTTTACGTACATTTTTTATTTAGTAATTTTTTATCATACAAATATGCGCTTAAATAATGTGACATTATTGTTTAGCTCAAAATAGAGTTTCATTCATCATTGATATTTATATACCTAACTTGCTTGTACAATAGTACCAATTATCATAAGCCATAGTATATATGGTGATATTATTGTTTAGCTACATATATAGACTATGTAACATAGGCCATAGTCTAGTGGCATTATTTAATTTTCAGGGGAAATTATTGATTCTGGTTCCTTTGTGTATAACTTTTGAGCCTAGTCTTTTTGGATGGTTTGGTTGGTTTAGACTTGTCTAGTGCAGTTTATATCTCTTGTATGGTTTGTAAGCTATTACACGGTGAAGGATTTATCTAATACGCACAAAGTGTTCACTTGGAGGACAGCGATTGTGACAGAGGCTATAACGGTCGTTGTTTAACCTAGACTTAAAAAACCTTTGAACGTTGACACATGAAATATAAAAAATTAACTACGATTAATTATATTACCAAACTTATTGCAATTATTATTTTTGGACATTTTATCTGTTGAATCTACCCATTTTTTAGTCAATTTTAGCTATTCAATTGGTACAAGCAATTGTTAAAAATGAACAATAATTGGAGTTGAAAAGAAAAGATTTTGTAGTTGGCAAGTTGGTAAGATTTGCAACCATTCTTACTTTGTTATATTTACATGTGTTCATTAGTGACATAGACATGGTTTTATTATGCTATAAATAGATCATTCTTGCTCAGTTGTACAAAAAAAGAACACCCCAAGTTAAGAGAAAACCATTTTGAGAGCAAATTGTAGGTAATTCCATAGACTATACAAGAAAATAGTCTGTGAAGAAAAATAGAGTGTGAGCGATATTTAGTACTACGAAACCAAAAGAGTGTTGTTCCTTTGAGTGTTAGTAGTCACTTTGATATTGATTCGTGACTACACAGTGTAAAATTTTTTACTATAGTAATATCAATTGCTCCTCTTGGCCTTTGGTTTTTTCCCTTATTAGAAGGTGGGTTTTTTTTTTTGTTTATGTTGTTATATTTGTGGTTTTGTTGTTCCAGTACAAGTCTTAGGTCGGTAGTGTTGTCCATGTATTTTCCCGGTACTTTACCATATAGCTTTTGGGCTTGTCCGCGTTTGGTCAACAGAGCAACCCCCTGCGGAAACGACTTCTAGCTCGGGAATCGCTGAGGGGCCGATGCCAATGGCAAATCAGTTCACGCATCCGTGGCAAGAGAGGAGCCGGAGGGAGGAACAGAGGGCTGAAGAAAAGCGGAAGAAGGAGAGATACGGTGACTAAGGGATAGACGGAGGTAAAGACGAAGAAGCGTCGGAGAAGAAAAGAAGAAAATTAGCGGAAAGTGTGCGAAAACAAACAAGAAAAATGAAATATTTATTTTTGATATAAGAACCAACTAAAATAAACGGAGAGAATCGGTAGAGTACTATATGTATATTAGCTAATGTGTCAAAGAAGTCATAATTACATGTAAAGAATGAATTAGTAAAATTAGATGGTTAATTATTATAATATATACGATAATATACATAGTGAAGAGTTTATCCAGTGCTCATCTAAAATATAAAATTTATAATAATTAAAAATTAGCTCAATTAAAAAAATTAATTAAACAAATTTGGATCATTGAATGAGTCATTTACAATTCCTTTTCCTAGCAATGACTTCAAAAGTAGTCAATTTCGCAGCTGGATAGAAATTTCATGGACCAACCACGACGATCGACTAATCCTAAATATTTTTTTAATAAAAATTATTTAATTGAAAGATTAGAAAAGGTCTAAAACTTTGGAATACCAACTCAACTAAAAAATCTGAATCAAATAAATGTAAATATAAAATACAAAACAATGGAATAAAATAATTCCACACATATAGCCTTATAGCAAAAATATTCAAAATTAAAATAGAGGGGAATTGATGATGACGATTTAGAATCTTATTGTGAATCTACACAAATTTTATTATCTTTTGATGCAGAAGTAAAAAAGTCAAAGACCAAAGCAAAATAAAAATATCCACCTCAACATATTGATAAAGTGATATTGCATAAATTTTATAAAAAGTTATACAATTTAAAAAATAATCGTATTAAAAATATCATAATTTTATTTATACCTTAAAGACAGGATACTATCATATTGATAATCAAAAATCACATTTATTTGAAATTTAAAATTTTTAAATTGATAAAGTAATTTATTGTGTCAAATACTACTTTTATATATTATTTTATCAAATTCATCATCATGTAAGCGTTGTAGCATAATTATCTAATTTTATTTTTTTTATGACAAGAAAAATTTACAGTCGTTATCCTTTAAGTGCACACAAATTAAAAACTCCATTTCTATGCAATAGCTCGCAAGCCACATAGGAGAAATAATCCGCATAGGCAAATCTTGTGCGACGAGCTCAACCCAAAAAACGAACCCCTTATTTTTGCTGACAAGGAGTTTCAAACTTGACTCAAACCACCGAAAATCTAATTTTCCTCATTTTTATCTGTATTTAGATTTAGTGATTTTATTTTATTTTGTTATCCTCACTTCTTGTACTAATATTATCATGTATCTATTACCCTTTTTAAAAAAATAATTATGCATCGATAACAAACTATTAATATATATGATATTATTTAACAATAAGAAACGATATAATATGTTTAAACATAATATTTATCAAAATAATATAATACAAATTGATATATAAAATCTTCTTTTATTTTATTTTTTTACTGATAAGATTTTATTTCTTTAATTAAGTAGTGAATAAATTTCTAACCTTATAAAGTAATGTCAATTTTACCAAATTCGGACCCGCACGTTGTACAAAACTATTAATTCAAACAATTATTTCGTTTTTCCTTTTTCTTTTCAAAACAGTCAATAATCATTTTCCCTTTTTTTCGTGAAAAAAAAAAGCTGCTTTTGTTTTTCTCTTTTTCCCCAATTGTCGCTAATTTGTCCCCTGTTTTTCTTCATCTGCAAATGAAGCTGAACCAAATCAACAAAAATATATGTATATATCGGTTCGTACATTGATTATGCGAAAAAAATTGATCAATGGGGATCGGTGATTTTGTTTTATGAATTAGGGTTTCAATTTCTTGTCGGTATTTGAAAATTGTAGCCGATTGACAATCTTAAATGGTTCTGAGTTGAGAATCATAGCTCAAGATTAGTTTTTTAAGTTGAAAACGATAATTGGTGTTATCCATTTCTGGGATTTGATCCATAACTGGCTGTTTTTTTTGGATTTTTGGTTGTTTTTTTTTATGATACGTATATTGGGTGGAAATTCGAATAGGAACGTGTGATTGTTGCTGTTGAAATATTTGGTTGTTGAAATCTTGAAGTGGAGTTGTTCAGTTACCATGGATCATGTTGTGGGTGGGAAGTTTAAGTTGGGAAGGAAGATCGGAAGTGGGTCTTTTGGTGAACTTTATTTAGGTATGTTATTAGGTTTATGGCTTTAATTGCGTTGGATTTGTTTCGATTATTGTCTTTGTTGCTGGTATTTGACCTATGTTTTCTTAGTTGTACCTACTCATATCTGATTCTGCTTAATTTGATTCAGGTGTGAATTTACAGAATGGAGAAGAAGTTGCCATTAAGCTGGTATTTTACCGCCAACCAAAAATGCCGTGTTTCTTTACTAGTTACTTTTTTCATGAAAAATCGCTGTAGGAATGAGTGTGAGTTTTGGAGACCTTGTGTACATTAAGATTTGTCTTGAAATAAGAAATTATTTAGTTTTGGAATGAAATGGACCTGAAGGAATGAATGAGGATTCATGTATTCAATCAATCGTAATTAGTTGTAATTGAGGCGCAGTTGAACAACTGACTGACTGGCTGGGGAATTTGTGCTGCTATGTTGTTTATTATGTTTGTGTAATGTCTAATGCATTTATTTTTAACTTGATGTTTAGCTCATCTTTAATATCATTAGAGTTTTGTCATGGTATCCTATTTAGTCTATTCAGATATAATGGGTAGGGTGGATTGGAAAATCCTTGTTTACCATAATTACCTTGGTAATCACATTACTTTAAGTTGTATATCTGTTGTTAGATTTCTCTAGTAATAATTAAGCACGAGAGCAAGCATAATTGTTCTATTTTGGTTGAATGATCTATTAAAATGTGTAGAATAGGAACATTTGTAACTTGGGGAATCAGAAAGTATGTTTTGAGTTGTGTAAATGACTTAATTTTCTAGAACCTGTTTTTCTTGTCAAGTAACGAGAATACTTAAGGGTTCCTTTTTTTTTCCGCTAACCTTGCTTTTGCTCACATCGATTTCTCTACCGGGTATCTGTTACCCCTACCAACATAGGGACTGAGTAACTCTCTCACCGAGGCTTGGACAGATTGAAAGAATCACCTAGCATTTTATTTGTCATCACTGGGGTTTTAATCTCGTTTTTGCATCCACTTCATTGACGACTATGTTACACTTTTGGATGCTTAGAAAATGCTCTTTTTTCCTTGGATTAATATCTAAGCATTTTCACCAGTAAATACGTAAATGTTGAAGAGTTTGGAAAGCAGCAATCATACCTGACAGTCAGCTTCTGCTTTCTGTGGTATCATAACCTGTGGAGAAAAAAACTATTTTTGTCTTTCATGATGCTCTTGGAAGTTGAAAGTAAGACTAGGTCTAGTGTTTATTAGCTGACGAGCAAATATACATCTAACCAGTTTTTGTGCTTGTCTCACATCAATAAATTTTACTTGATAAAGAAATAATTGCTGAGCATATAGTAAATGACATATGTTTTGATGGGAGTTGAATACTCTAATGGTTGATGCAACAGTACTATTCTCACTATATGTTCATGAATTCATTCTCTTGGTACTGTAATATCAGGAATCTGTCAAGACAAAGCACCCTCAACTGCACTATGAATCAAAAATATATATGCTTCTCTCAGGAGGAAGTAAGCATTCCTCCCTCACTTAAGTAGCCCTCTTTGCAAAAAGATTTTAGAATGAGGATGCCATATGTTCTGATTGATCTTCTTATCTATGCCATTCTGATGTAGCTGGAATTCCCAACCTTAAATGGTTTGGAGTCGAAGGTGAGTACAATGTAATGGTCATAGACCTTCTTGGACCGAGCTTGGAAGACCTCTTCAACTATTGTAATAGGAAGCTTTCGTTGAAAACAGTGTTGATGCTTGCAGATCAGCTAGTAAGTACTTCTTCTTTCCAATTAAAAGAAAATCACTGTTGTTCCTGTTTGCTTATGCATTTTAGGGTAATAATTTTGGGGTATGTGTCTTTCAGATTAATAGAGTTGAATACATGCACTCAAGAGGATTTCTTCACCGAGACATAAAGCCAGACAACTTTCTGATGGGCCTTGGTCGCAAAGCAAATCAGGTTTTGGTTCATTTCTGTCAGAATTTTGTGAATGAATGGAGTTTATTCAAGTCAATGTTTTGCTTATAAAGGGAGGAAAAATTAATATTTGTTGGTTTCTTTTTCAGATAATCAAATTTTTAAAAGAACTGTAAATAATTATTTGGTCATTGTGTTGGATGAATAGTGTCTCAGTTCTTATTCTTTATGTTTGTTTCAAATGGCTCTTCTATGCTGCTGTTGTACAGATGTCAGGGTGGAGTGGATTTTGGTCTTATGCGGGGTGGGGTGGGTTTGACTTTATGCGGGTATGGGGCGGGTTGAAACTTTTTTTTGAAAAAATAGTGCGGTTGTGGTGCGGGTTGCAGTTTCTTATCCAAATTTCGTCCCTGTAACATATCTTTATTTTCCTTTAATAACGGTTACATAATATTCTTATTTGATACTTTTAGTGGAAGAACAGGAAATATTTCCTAGTCATATTTGCTGGGTTTATAAGCTCATTACACTGAATGTGAGAACAAAATTATGCACAGTAACAAAATGATACGCAAAATGAGAAAAGGAGAAGAACAAAATAGGATACGAAGTAAATAATTCTGAAACTAACAATAATTATGAGAGAACACTATCGCTTTGGTTTAGTGTTTAATTTGATTGTTGGTGTCTTTATCGGTTTTGATTGGTTGTTTAAAATTATTTTATTTTTTTTGGCCTGAAACAAGTATTTATTATTATCTTACTAATTAGATAGTATCTGAGTATAGTAGCTATATTAACAACTGCATGGATAGAGAGAAAAAATGAACTGAGATTGAAATTTGAGGCAAGTTATAACTGCATGATTTAGACAAATGAAAATGAGAATAATTAAGTGGTGTAGATTTATGCCGGGTGGGTTTATGTGGGTGAGGTGGAGTGGGTTGAAAATGCTTAAAAAAATGGTTTGCGCTTTTTTTTTTGTTTTTGCGCGATAAGCTCAATCCGCCCCGCATCCGCACCACACCGCCGTATCGCCACCCCTAGCTGCTTGGTTTCTGATAATCAAACTCGTTGAGGGTTGGATAGCACCTTGGTCAATTTTCAGACTCAGGCTGGCTGAAGTTCATTCAATGTAGTTGTATTTTGGAAATAAAATTAAAGAGTGATTTTTCTCTTTGAAAGTAAACCAAGTTTAATTGTTTTCCTTATGTTGCAATATTTTTTGTTTATATAAAATGAAACTTATATATGGAGAGAGTCCGGGGCTGAATTTACTGGTTGATTGTCCCATTCAGTGGCTTGTACTTTGGAAATGCTAATCATGCACTTTATGGAGGATGTTTGAGCTTATGAAATCAATAATTAAGATAGTACTACTTTCTCCATAAATGGATTTGCTATAATATGGGATTTACTTCTGGTTTAGTTGCTGAAAGTTTGATTTATGTCCTTTGGAGAGGTATAAGGAATCAATATGGAATCGAGGACTTTATGTTATGATGATACTTGAATTGTGTGTGTGACATCATGATAAGATTTTTAATGAATGGCTAATTAATGAGTGGGTTTGAGTTGAAGACTTAAAGTTCATCTCATTAAGTCCAGTTTTGTTTTACTTGTAACAAAACCAGTCCATTGGCTTCCAAAATTGCGATGTTGAAGTTAAAGCTTAAATAAAACAAAGTGTGTGATGTCAAGGTTTTTTCCCTAATGTTCTCAATTCTTAATACAAATGACAGGTGTATGCAATTGACTTTGGACTTGCCAAAAAGTATAGGGACCTCCAAACTCACAAGCATATACCCTACAGGTAGTACACTCTAACCGCTTTGTTACTCGATTAATCCTTGCAACTATTGATGTTCTTTTCTGAATGCTTTTGACATTGATTTTGAACAGCTACCACACTAAATACTAGTGATTGTTCACATTGCTTCTGAATGATTCCTTTTGGCTAGATGCCTCTTTAGGTTATTAGCTGATCAAATCTAACCCCCATCACTACCCCCATTGTATTTTTGGATTTCATCAGCACTCTGCCCTTAGTATAGACATACCGGAATGGAGCTGATCGTCCTTTCTGCTCAAACATGTTGCGTCCCCTGGATACCAATAATGAAACCTCTTTTTTCTTTTTTTCTTTTTTTTTTTTCTGAAATTGATAATGTTGGATGGCAACAATGAATCTTATTATCACTTCATTTTAAAAAAAATAAAAAGTAAAAACAGTGAAAAGGAACCATATTTATCCTCTTTCATTGCTCCTATCATATCACCATCATCCAGATACTTTTATTCTCAACCATTAGTGAGGATTTACTGGAGAGTAGGTCCATCCTAGAGGTACTTGACAAATGGGCCAGGAAATCTCTGGTAATAATCTTAATAAATCGTAGCTGCATGGTGTCTAGTAAAAGTGAACTTTCTAACAGTGTTTTGCCTTTCCTGTTCATCAATCCATAAGACAAGGGGACAACATACACTCACTGGACAATCTATTGACTCGTGTATGCATCACTGGATGGAAAATACATGATAGATTGATATTGATACTTGTTATTTGATCACATACGAAGAATACATGATAGATTGATTTTGATACTTTTTATTTGATCACTTATGAAATGTAGACAGTCTTTTCATGAATACATTGGGAAGCATGCTATGTAAGATGTTTTGTAGTTCGACACATTCCCATTGTTTTTTCTTGCCTCTGTATTTGCACCTTCTTTAATCCAGAAAAGGTACTATCTTACTTTTTAGGGAAAATTTTGACCAGTTTTTTCCTGAGTGAGATTGGAAGCTAGTTAGTTAAGTCCAAACTTAGAATGTAAAACAGAAGAATTAAAAAATATTGCTTTAAATTTATCATCAGGGTAATTTTAATGAGTGGAATAGCCTAATGACAATGGATTATGGTATTTTTTCATTTACTTATATGGTTTTAACATATTGCCAGTAACTTAAGTATATCAATCGCTATATGGTGCTTATGACATTAATGTCACAATTGATCCTTGGAAGGGAGACTGTGGAAGGCATACTCGTTTTTCAAGTTTATGGAACTGGGTGTCCTCTTTTAATTTACATTAATATTGCCAATTAATTAAATATATCAGTCGCTGGTATTTGGTGCTTAACTCTTATATTTGGTGCCCTCGCTGTATCATTTGTTGATCACATTATGAATTTGTTTGAGCTGACTGACGTTACTGCATTTGAGAAAAAATTCTACTCTTTAATATTATCAAGCTCTAGTGTAACGAGTTCCGAGTAAATTGTGACAATTTTATCCTTGTTTCCTTACTGTGTTCCTAATGACAGAGAAGTCAAAAGGAATATATTGAGAAAAGACTTTACACTGGTCAATTTTGTGTCTTATTATTCTTTGATTTGTTCAATTTGTGAGAAATATCTGTTTTAGCTGCCTTTTACATGGTATTATGTCAATATTTTTTCTCAGGGAAAACAAGAATCTGACCGGCACAGCTCGCTATGCAAGTGTCAACACACACCTTGGAGTTGGTAGGTTAATAATGTTTAGGTTGTCAAGTAACTGCAGGTATGGTAAGCCACAGATTCAATTGTAACTGATAAATCATGTGTCTTGTTTTTTTCCCTGGCAGAGCAAAGCAGAAGAGATGATCTGGAATCTCTGGGTTATGTGCTTATGTATTTTCTTAGGGGAAGGTTGGATTTTATCACTTTTTTCTTTTCGTCATTGTTTCTGACCAATTCCTATGCATTTGCAAATTTATGCACATGTTCATGACTTGATGACAAGTTTTTCTTGCTCAGTCTTCCATGGCAGGGATTGAAAGCTGGTACTAAGAAGCAGAAATATGATAAAATCAGTGAGAAGAAGATGTTGACACCAATAGAGGTACTATATATGAGTACTAATGATTCTTGATGATGTCATCTTCACCACTGTTGTGACACGCAGTTGTTTTCTCACAAGTGGACGTCCTTTTGTCAACTGTGATAGAACTACCTTGGAATACACTTCTTATTGTCAAGATAGGTGGTTTAAGATGTACTTATACCAAAAATGGATGATTTAAAAATGTATTTATCTTATTAAGCCAATTGTTATCTCATCCAGCATGTCTTGCCTTTAATTTATATTATCTGCTGATGATGTGAGTGATCAGATGAGTAAATTGACACAGGATTGGATGATGTTTCTAACAGGTGCTTTGTAAATCCTAATCCCGCGAGTTCATGATCATACTTCCAGTTATGTCGGGCATTACGGGTGTGAAGATAAAACCCAATACTTCATATGGAAGAGGCGTTTTGGGACTTGTTATCGGGTGAAGGTTATTATTTGTAATTCTCTCACTTTTTCTATTCCAATCTTAAGTTGTCTGAGCTGTAACAGTCAATCTAAACCTGAAGTGTGTGCCGAGGGTTTATAAGAAACAACCTCTCTACCTTCTGAAGGTAGGGGTAAGGTATACATATACACTACCCTCCCCATGCCCCAGGCCCAACTTGTGAGATTACATTGGTTTGTTGTTGTTGTAAGTATGTGTTGTGATCTCTCCATCTCAACTTTTTCACTGGTGCAGGTTATCAGTTTGACTATGTGTTTGATTGGACCATTTTGAAGTATCCTCAGATCGGTGCTAGCTCTAGAGGACGTGTAAGTGCTTATAAAAATTGTTTTGACTGTTGTTGAAAATCTGTTCTTAAATTGTTTAAGGTGGAAGTGTGCATTTTTTTTGCCACCAGAATATTGGTGGAAGTGCGCCGCTAAATGCTGTGCCATCTGCTGAAAGACCGGGAAGGACATCAGGTAATTTCCTTGACCTGAATTTTTTTACTTATTGTAATCCTTTCTGACTTTTAATTTCTTTGATGATATGCCCAAAATTATGAGCCAGCATGTACTTCTGTTTGTTTATTCAAATGGTGAATGTTTGGAGATATGTTTTTCATGTAAAATACGAATACTGAGTTTGCAACTACTGAATTTATCATTGTTTGATGCTTGGCGTGTAATCTAGTGGGACAGGATATTCGGGACAGGTTTTCTGGTGCCGTTGGAGCATTTTCGCGGAGGAATGCTTCTAGTTCTGGTAGGCATGGGGAACACTCCAGACACAAGACTTCAGATGATATACCTTCATCTAAAGATGTGGTATTGATCCTTCTCTTTCTGAAAGCTATTAAAGTAACTTTTTTCTCAGTGGGAATGGAGAATATTATCGGTTTGCTTGAATGAGCATTCAGCTTTTAATGCTTAATTAGTGAATTACAGTTTAGGATCTCATATATAGTAAACAACAATAGCAACATACTCTTGGGAGGTTACAGCGAAGTTGCTCGGTCTCTCCAAAATGTTGCCGCACTCATGTCGGATCCTTAAAAAATACACTTGGAGGATCCCACACGCAGCCCTTGACATTTTCGAAGAGTCCGAGCAACATAGGGTTACACTGTACTCCAAACCTGACCTCTACCTCAGAGGTAGAATGGCTGTTTCTGATAAACCCCTGGAAAACAGTCTAGAAAACGAACATACAGTAATTAAACAATAGATAGTAGCAGAGCAATACTATAATCAAACTACATGAAACAACATATAATAACATAAATCAAAAAAACAAGAAACAAGAGTGATATTACACAACTACTAGAATCGACAGCAAGTTAATACACTCTTACCTACTAGTGTGGACACACTCCTAACTACTATCCTTCTACCCTGAATCCAAGTCCAGACTTTCCTATACGAGGTGATATCCTCGGTGAGATAACAATTGTGTCATGTCATGTCTAATCACTCTCCCCAATACTTCTTCGGTTAACCTCTACTTCTCCAGAATCCATTCATAGACAACCTCACACCTACGCACTAAGGCATTTGTGCATCTCATTACATGCACGAATTATCTCAACCTCACTTCCCGCATCTTGTCTTCCATTGAAGTCACTCCCTTGTCTCAGATATCTTTATTTTTAATCTCATATCTCCTCGTATACCTACACATCCATAGTAGCATCCTCATCTACGCCCTTTTCATTTTCTGAATGTGAGAGTTCTTGATCTGCCAACACTCCACCCCATACAACAAAGTTGGTCTAACCACCACTTTGTAGCACTTGTCTTTAAGTTCGTGTATAGTCCGTCTTTGAAATGATTGTTTTTTCAGTAAAAGAGTAAAATTGACTGAAATAATTTTAAGAAGTATATGCTTATAATTTTACAGCAAGCTGATTCAGATAGAGGCCGTACCTCAAGAAATTGCAGCTCGTCTAGAAGGGCTGCGATTTCAAGTAGCAGACCGAGCTCTTCTGGTGAACCTACAGAGAGTCGCTCGAGCAGCAGATTAGTGTCAAGCAGTGGTCGCTTATCTGCCACACAAAGGATTCATTCTGGAGCTGAACCGAAACCATCACTGTTCTCCCGAACTTCAGTTACGAAGGGCAGCCGAGATGACCCTCTTCGGAGCTTTGAGCTTCTTTCAATCAGGAAGTAAAGGGAGGGATGCACTTGTAAAGAGAAATCTTCTCATTGTTTGAATCTTGTGATCCTATAAAAGGATGTCTCTGTGCTGTAAATTGAAATTTTCTACATGAAAACTAAAGCTTAATCCAACTTTTCATTATAACTTGGTGTTGTTTTACCTGAAGAGTTTCTGGTCATTGTAACGCTATTTAGCCTCATCCAAAGAAGTGATGAGTATTATGTACTAAGTTATATATTAAATATTTGATGATGATGATGTACGAATGTGTGGTGGAGAAATTCTGTTCAAGGTTCTAGTGATGATTATAACTACTACCAGTTCAAGGCATTCAAGTGTAAGGATTTTCTAAAGGCAGCTCATTTATTCTCCATTTCCCAAATCAACATTAATTGCCCGTAGCAGTACAACTCAAAATCTCCCATAATTTACTTTTGGATTATGACAAAAGAGTTGATGAAAAAACTGTGGATCTCTCTTCTTTATGATTACACCTTTGCTTTGTAATTTTGCAGTTTAATGTTAACTAAGGTATGAAAGCTCATCAGATGACATCCTTATCAGTAAAATCTACTTTTAATTTGCTTAATATATCAACAATCCTTTAAATTTGTTACTAAATTTCATTTAGACACTCAAGACAATTAAAGGGAACCAAATAAAATGTGCAAGATTTTTATGGTTTATTGAGGCATGAAGAAGCCTGTCTGTAAAGAATGTTGACATTTTTATTGTAGCTGACTTGGAACATGCACAAAATGATTTCTTATATTTGAACCATACGCAAATTATTGTTTAATTTTCTTCATCACCAGAAGAAATTCTTGAATTTACACACCAAGAGCTTGTCCAAAATAGACCTCATCATAGTGACAATTAAGAGTTTTTTACGACATAGGACATCAAGCAATTTCAGGAAATATGGAGCAGATGAGCAGAAGTTGGTAGCTTGCCATCATAATTAAACAAAAAATCTCAGACAAAAATGATCTCAAAAAGTCTTAAATATTGCAGCAAGGCATGAAATATAACAGATTTGTTCTTATAACATCCCTCAAAGCTAAACAAAATACAAGATCCAAAAATCCTATATATCAATGACACTGATAAGAAAGTTCTCAAGCAGCAATCTTCTTGAGCTTAGCAAGCTCCTGTCTCACAACTCCAGCTCTCTGCAATGTCAAAATACATACATCAGGTCTTGTTAGGAGAAAGAAAAACAAGGTCTAAGGTAAACAGCAATTCAAACACAACAGTGCATTAGGATTATAACTAAAGCTAGTAACACAATAAGATGCACATTCAAATGTTGATCTAGCAGGTAATGGAAACTCAGCCTAGTGATTGATATCCAGAAATTGACTCTACATTCTCTGGATGGATGATTGGATGCACAGATAACAAAATGAAGCTAACTTAAATAGTGAGCACAACCGCACCTTAATCTTTGCCAGCATAAGCTTGAACCTGTCAAAATCGTTAAGTGCAGCTCTCCTCTTCTGCACTATCAACTTCCTTCCCCATGAACTGTTCTCCCACTTGGTCTTCACATCTGGAGAACCAGATAAATTGAGGTTTATTCTCCTTCTAAAGAAGATGCAAGTGCTAAACCAATTGCCGATTTGCAACTTGTAGAATTTCAAAAAGAACTAGTAAGGACCACTCACCAGCAGCTTCCATAGCCTCAACCAGGGTCTTCTTCTTTGGAATTCTTTTGATGTCAATTTTGATATCTGTAAGTGAAAGCCTCTTGAAGTTCATCTGGCTTCTCACCATGTCTGGAGCATCAACAAGAGCCTATAATTACAAAAAAATAGTGAAAATGAGTTAAATTTTACTTCAGTTTCCGAGGGTATCTTGGCACTGGTCAAGGCAAACTACCAACTATACAAACTAGAGTAAATCATACAATGTTACCACTTCATTTTCAGGGGTAAGATATATAAACATTCAATTTCCCCCTTGTAAAGTATAATCCTTGTATCCATTCTATTTTACTCTATTCTACAAAGTAAAAGAAAGAAGAAAACGAACACATTTCATCTATAAGCTAAACCAAAACAAACAGAGGTAGGAAGAGTTTTCCTGCATCACCAGAAAATAAGTCTTGTTATGGGAAACAAGTAGAAATACTTTCTACATATCAAATATTACCTCTTAAACAAAGCACAAAACTGATCCTATTTAAATGGAGCTATGAGGTCACTCGAAAATCCTACACAACTGTACAAAGAAAAACTACATTCCATTCCACACAACACATACTTGACAACCCTATATCACACACAGAAAAGACTATATCCCTTGAAACTATTAAACATAGTATTTTTGTAAATCACAATACAAGGCCTCAGTTAATATTGCTCAATCAAGTTAAAATGATCAGACAATGTAGGCATATTATCATATTCCATCATAGGCCTTATATTAGATCCTCCAAAAAACAACTTGCAAAAAGAAACACAGCACTAAAAAATAAAATATTTACTTTCTTCAAAGCAAACATTGAATAAACATTCAGACAATGGTGGTATTAGTTTCTACTTATTGCACTCAAAGCGCAACATTTCAAATATTTTACCCTAAAATCAACAGAACAGCAGATTTACTGCACTAGCAGAACTGTTTCATTCCCTCATAAACATTCTAAGCATGGTATTCTTGCTGAATCATTAAACAAGGCCTCAGTCAACATTTTCTCAATCAAGTTAGAATGATCAGACAATGTAGGCATATTACAATATTCCATCATAGGCCTTATATTAAATCCTCCAAAACAACTCGCAAGAATGAAAACACAGAACAAAAAAATCAAATCTTTATTTTTCTTCACAAAAGTATAGTACGCAGCTCCAAAATGTACAAATTGTGCAGAAAAAAATTTACCCTATTTTGGTCGATGACGTCGACGATAACAACGAGCCTTCCATAATCCGTTTTCATAGTTTGATCAGGCGGCTCCCTTCAATCTCCCCCTCTCTCCACTTCTGTTCGTTGGTCTCTTGTTCGCTAAAAATAACCTCAGTACCAATACATAAATAATCAAATAGAAATACCTGAAACAGCATTTAATTGAACTCTTTAATCACGGGGAGTGGGGGGACAACACACACATTACCCGTGGGGGAAAAAAAAGGGGGTTTCGCTCTATCACGCCTGTCGCGGGCCTCCCACGCACTGGCCACCTCTCGGGGTGGACCACGCAAGACTCGCGCTGGAATGTCAGCTTGTCGCATAGTTCTCGGCCGAGACACAAATGGAAGAGCGGCAAGAGTATATACTGCTAGGGTTTTTCTATGTACTAACATGGGCTTAGGCCCAAAATTTGCTATTGGACTGTGAATAGCCCAATATTCTCAAAAATGGATAAAGTGGGCTAGTCACTTTTTGGACCTTATTCAAAATTTAGTCATCATTTAAAATGGGAAATTTTGGTAAGAAGACAAATATGTGATATGTATTTTAAAATGTATTTAGCATAGTGTGTTAAGAGTTCAAAAAGAACTATTGGAATTTGAAATGTGAAGTTCAAACTCCATGAAAGTTTTAGGCATAAATATAATAGTTTATAACTTTGTTCTTTTAACTTAGCCATAATTATTTTTTATGTTCTGCAACTTTGTGAGCATAAATATACATTTAAATTTAGAAAAAAAATATAAAATTACTATTGAAGTTGTCTCGACTTTTTAAAAAGATATTTTAACTTTACAATCATCCTTTATCTCATTAAATAATTTTAAATAGATATAATTACATCGTTTTTCGTCTATCTAACAAGAGAGTGGTGTGTGCCTCTCCCAAGAGAGAGTAACACCCTAAAATAACTAATATAAGTTTTTAATTGTTACGAGTATTTTGTGATAAAATTATTTTCTTATGTTTTTTAAAATCATTTTAAACAAAACTGTTTCCTTTTTTCCTTTTTAATTTTTCTCTTCGTTCTTTTTTCTTTAAAAATTTTGATTTTCATCTCCATCCTTAACTTCTTACTCCAATGTCATTTTTATCACAATTTCCATTCACCTTCTTTTTTTATTACTATTAGTTTTACTCATCATTTAGTTTAAAAAATTTTTAATCTAAATAGTTCTTACATTTGAATAATCGATAAACTCATTAGATTAAAGATGATTAGGAGGGGGAGTATCATATAGTTTTTTTTTTTCTTTGAGTTCAATTATTCTTGTCAATTTTTGAGAAATTAATTGGTCTTTTAAAATTTATCATATTTTTGACTTGAATGTACATGAAAATGAATATTGATAATATCCTTCCAAATTTTAAATTTTCTAAAAAAATAATTAAATTTTGTTATCAATAGTTCATCGAGTCCTAAATAATAGTAAGAATTTTATAAAGAATTTGACAAAAAAAAAAGAAAAAAAATGAAAGTGAGTTTCAAATTTGCATGATGGGGGGTTGAGAGATGAAGATAAAAAAAAAGAAAATGAATGGATAAGTGGAGGTGGAAAATTTAAGATATATCAAATTAAAATTCAAAAGTAAGAGAAAATAAAGAAAAAAAAGTATATGGAAAAAATTTAAATGAAAAAATATATTTTAATTAACACGTGTCATTAATGTTGGGAGTGTGAAACTCAAATGCTTTTAAATGTAGGGCTGATCGAAAATGTATAAATAATATCTGTTCAAAATTGTTTATGGGGTAATAGAACAGTCACAAAGTTAAGGTGTCTTTATGAAAATTCGAAACAACTTAAATTGTGACTTTATGTCTTTTCTCTTAAATTTATATAAAGTTAAACAAATATACACAATCATTCTACATGACATAATATATGTCATGACTCATGCATGGCATAATACGAATCATATCTAGTATATTTCATATGAATTGTCATGTAAAATACGTATATCTATTTGTTAAATTTATAAAAGTTTAAATATTTAATTATATTATTGTACAAACTAAGTTGAAAGTCATGTCAGTATATTAGGTCAAATATTTTAAGATTTTCTATTGTTGCACTTGCACCATTTTGAAAATTCGCTTTGCACCATTATGAGCTCTAAAATTTTTTTAGTGAATTTCTATGACACTACTAGTTTCACTTGTATAAATAAAATATAAGTGATTCAACTTATTTAAATATGAATTAAAAAGAGTAAATAAATTATAAATATGAGTTTAATATTTTATGAGGTCATACCGAAAGCTAGTTTCTCCAATTGATTAAATTTTACTCCTTTTTCTCTTTGGTAAAGCAACTTGATTAACTAATTCTAACCTCTAATGACATGTTAACTCATTCTATTTTTTTATTAAGTACAAACTAATGACATATTTATCAAAGTTACTTACTCTGCATCCTATATTTTAGATAAATTTAAGTATTAACATTTAAAATATAAATTTAAGTATTAACATTTAATTAGAAATAAAATTGAGAACGCATAATATTTGATCAATATTAAGCAACACAAGTTCATAATACCATAAATATAATATAGATAATTATACTTTGCATTTATTAATTTAGTGTAAATACAATATTCTATAAAATTATTTTGAGTTGATTATTATAATATCATATAATATAAGTTTCTTCTAGCATAACATAAGTAACCTTAAAAAGAATATCTTAAAAGGAGAAAAATTGGGTCTCCTAAAATTTAAAGCAAACCTTGTCAAAAGAACATCAAACTGCAATTAGAAGAAAACAAAAACATTCTCAAAGGTTCAGTATCTAATGTTTTTCAATTATTTCACGTTCATTTTATCAATTTTTTAAGAAAAACATGTTCTTTAGAAACGACATTAAAAGTAGAAATAAACAAGTTTCATAGGTGAAATTACACATTAATTGTTTCATCCCATCCTTCAACACACCTCATCTTTGCCTCACCTCCTTAGCGCCCATCTCATTCATTTGGAGAGTTGAATTTTTCAAAAGGAGAATTCAAAATTCAAAAAGTAAACGCACAAAGAATTTAGAAGGATCAACATTTACTATTATATATTTATACGTAAACAATAATTCTAATTATTTATAAATAATATATTTTTCACAAATTATAATTCGGATAAACCCCTTGATTTTGCCCAAATCCTTATTCCCGCCACACCTATCATTATTTATTACTAACTAGATTTTTTTCAAAAAAACACATGTATCAAACTAAAAAAATTGAGAGTAATTATTTAAAATATTTTCATTTTTCCTGTCCACTGTTCATTCATATATTTTCTAACAACTTTAAAATCTGATTGTTATTTCAACCATAAAATATTTTGAATAAAAAGTGGAAATTTGAGAATAACGTCAATTTCTCATCTTCCCTGTTTTCATTGTACAAATCGAATCAAGACAATAAATACAAATTTAAAAAAAAAAAGAAAAGAAAAAAAGCCAGCAAGTTAATCTATTCAAATTTATCTTCATCATATTCAATACAGGTACTTGAAACTTTCAAATAACATTTGCATTTTAAATTCAATCTCTATATTTATCTTTCCTATGTTGAAATCTTAGCGATCTTTAGTTTTGTAATTTCTTATTTTGTTGAACAAAGACATGGGCAATTCTAAGTCATCCCTTGGTTTCAAGAATGATGGTAGGTTATATGTTTGATGAAATGTCTGAATGAGTCTGTTGTATGTTTTTTTCTTCTTCTTAAAGTGGATGAATTGTTCAGTTTTCTTCCCCTGTTTTGGATTGATTGTGGGGTTTGTGTTTTGAATTGACAGGTGTTCGTGCTATGAAGAATTCTTCTTCAGAGGAGCTAGACAGTTACTATCCTGTTAGGCCTGAATGCCTAGCTGATGTTCCCAAGACCCGATTCAAAGCAAGGGTGTGTTGAAAAAATACCACCTTTTTCCCCTTTTCTATGCTACTTTACTATATCTGATTCTGTTCTTTGTTGTTCTTATTCATTTGGTGTGTTATCTTCATATTGACAGAGTTAAATGTGTCTTTTTTCCTTTCGTTGATTCTTTGACATTAATGTCTCTCGTCTGGTTTAGAAACTTATGCCATTTCTGTCTTTTCTAGAAAATCATTGTCCATCCTTTGATGGTGTCTTTTTCCTTTTCCTTGATTCTTTGACATTAATTTCTCTCATCTGGTTTAGAAACTTATGCCGTTTTTGTCTTTTCTAGAAGATCATTGTCCATGCTTTGATGGTGTAGTTGTTGGGCAGATTTGCACATATAGAATCGTCTAAGACAGTTATTTAACTCTGGCTTTTAAGTTTTGCAAGATTATTTGGCGGGGGTTAACGTTGTTCATGCACCCGGACAAAACATGTTATGCTCTACCCAAAGTTATGCCACGTTGTGTTATATCTGCAGAAAATTTTAAAATGGGGACAAAAGGTAAATACCAGGCTTCAAAAGAAACACTGGGTGGAAATTCTTGTAGTTGTTTTATTTGGTCCGTTGGGGGTTGCTAAATGCAAATATGTTTAATCAATCAATTAGGTATATAGTTGAATGATGGCAAAAGCCAGAGTTTTTTTGTTGACATTTGTCTTATTCCTTTTGAAGAAATAAGTGTTATTATTAGCTAGCTGTTTGTGATATCTTCAAGGATTACAGATGCTTATGACACAACTAAGATACAACTGTGCCTTTTTTACACTGTTTGGACAGGTAGGAAAAACTCTTAGTGAAAGAAGATGGAAAGCTGCATTCTCTAAAGAAGGTTATTTGGATATAGCTGGTGTTCTTCGACGAATACAACGAGGGGTATACCTTTTTTGTCATTATTCCTGTATTGTATACCACATTCTCATTTTCCTTTGGATGCGTGTAATGAGTCAAATGTATTGCTTTACTGGTTCTTGTATTTAAACAATTAAGAGCAGGTATGGAAGATGAGAATTGGATCTTTCAAATAAGCAATTTTTGTATAACAACTTAATTTTAAATTGCGTATGCTCTGTAACAGAGACAAGCAAGTGACTGAAAGCTGACTTCAACTTGCAATTATTATCTTACTCCTATAAAACAGTTCGGGTTCATATTCGGGAGACAGCTTGTAGTTTCCTCATAAAGTACTGAAGTTTTTATGTATTGTGATTGTTTTTAATGTTTGATTTCTTTGGAAGATTCTACTTGAGGTAGATTGATGTTTTGGAAATTCTGAATAGTCATACTGAAGGGTTTAGCTATTGTGGAAGCTGGAAAGGTTGAAGATCTCTCCTTCCTAAAGTTGCACAAGGCAGCCCCCCAGACAAAGCCCACCCCTCTTTTCCCCCTTTAATGAAGGACCCTCACCTCGCTTCCTATTTCATTTGTGGGTCTGGACCCAATTTTTTTCTTTTCAATTTCTAGAATCAACCAACGGAAAATCCGTAGCCCAGGTGACTCACAGCCTTCCTCTCGCCCAAATAAATGAAATGGGATGAACCAAATCAATAAGCTTTTTGATTGATTCAGGGCGTAGCTAATACCTTTACTTTACTCTCGGACAAGAAAAATGATGGAGCCGCAACAACACTCGATCCTTGTCTTGTTTTGCATTGTCTCATTGTCTTGCCACTCTCTATTTTTTTTCACTCCTGGCTACTACTCTTCATGATCCAGTTAATGTGACTACAGAGAGTGTGTTATTCCAGCCTGTTTTTTACATTTTTGAGGTCAGGTGTTTGGATGGCGAATACAAGTTATAGTTAGTACGTTAAACAGAAGTTATCGGTGCAATGATGAAATGAAATTGAGTACCTTTGTGACTAAATATTAATCTCATGTGGGACTTGTGAGTGGTGTTGCACCCCAAAATCTATTGACCTTGGGTAAACTAGATCGTTTGTATTACAAATTGTTTTATTTTCCTATCTATTCGTGAGTTAACGTTAAATCATTGCAGTTGTTCTCCCTGACAAATCCTCATTAATAGCTTCACTCTGTAGGGGTGTATATTCTACCTTATTCCAAGCTCTTTGAGCACTCTAGGAAGTTATTAGCCAATGGAAGTAGGACCCTCTTTCATCTCTTGGAAAACTAGCATGATCTTACCACATAAAAGTGATTAGTTTTTGTTGTTCTGCTGTGTGCAATAGGTTTGACACTCTCTGTCAGCTGTGTATAAAATTTAGTCTGTTGAAATATACATATAAGTTGGATAATTTGGTCTAGTGGCATGTCTGTTGATTTCATCATGAAGAGGTTGGGTTAATTACATTTAATATGCCTCTTGCTGTTTTTAACAACAAGAAATTTTTGTATTGCTGTTTATCTAAATATTGAATTTTAAGAATTATGAAGCTCATTAATTGTTCTGTGAATGCTAGGGGATTCATCCATCAATTAAAGGGGCGGCCTGGGAGTTCCTGTTGGGTTGTTTTGACCCTGATAGCACATTTGTGGAAAGAAATCAGCTTAGACAACAGCGAAGGTAATGTGAGTCGTTTCAGCAATTATTATCAGTGATAACCAAATAGTCAAACTGGTTGTTTTTAGAATGTAAAGTAAAAAATTAAGATATGAAGTAGTCATGTTCTAATTTTGTACATTTATATGTTTATAGAAAGTCAAAGCACTAGTTACAATTGATTTACTTTTATGCGATGACTTTCTCATGTTTAATAGAGTTTTAATCTCTAAGGCTAACTTTATTTAGTGGTCCCTGCTGTATATTGGTATGATTCAGTATTGAGCATAGAAATGATAAGATGGTGTCTGTAATGCTGTTTTCCATCCTTTCTTATAGCGGACCTTCTGTCTCCTGGTGTGTCAAGATCTGACCCTTTTTATTTCATGAAGTTCCTCATTTAATTTTGTATAAAATTTGAATTCTCTTATTCAACTGCAAAAAAGCTCAACCCTCTTATGACTTGCTAGAACTTGCTATGAGGTTTGTCAAGTTTAAGAACTCAAATTTCAGTTTTATTATATGTTCGGAGGTGGTCACAGATAGTTTTCATCAACATGCCTGTAGAATTTTATCATGAGAGGTCAATTTGGATGAACCAGTCTTTGGATAAGTTATTGTATAGCTATGTCAATGCCCATGTCTTCAGTAAAAATGTACCATATTCCTTGAATGCCCTGATTTAGTTTGAGTCATGTTTCTGAAATCATCGGTGAAAGAAAAAGAATGCCTGCTATAAAGGCTGAGTTCATTTAGTTCTGGACTTTGATCCCTGTTCTGTGGTATATTACTTGGAACCAAGAAGAAAAATGGTCAGTCCAATTTTGAGATTTATGGCCTTTAAAATATAATAGCATAAATGTACAAAAGACTTGGTGAAGACAAAAGCTTAAGGCCAATATCAGTATGCTGAAATTAATTTATTATTTTTATTAGTGGCCTATATTAATGATTTGAAATTTGTTTCTCAGGGAGCAGTATTCTGCATGGAAATCTGAATGTCAAAAGATAGTTCCTGTCATCGGCAGTGGAAAATTCATCACTAGTGCTATAGTCTCTGATGATGGGCAACCTATAACATCTGATGATGGGCAACCTATAGCATCTGATGATGGGCAAACCTTAGCATCTGATGATGGGAAACCCATAGCATCTGATGATGGGCAACCCGTAGCATCTGATGATGTGCAACCTATAGAGTGTGCAACTAGTACCAGTAATTCACCTGATAATAGTGGTGCCATGCCAGCTGATAATGGTGATTTTGACAAGAAAGTGCTTCAGTGGAAGCTTAGCTTGCATCAAATTGGTTCGTACTTCTGCTACTTCTTATTCTCTATATATATACAGTTTATGCTGACTTTTAGAATCTACCAGCATCTCTTCCTCTATTTCCTTCATCTCTTTGACCAGTACTGCAAAAACTTTCTTTGCCAATAACTCTCTTAAATTTTCTTAGAATTTTTTCGTGCACAACTATTGTTGTTTGAGTTATGTAGTTGTCTTAATAAGTTACCAACAAATGACAAACATAAATAACCAATTAAAAAGAGAAGCTCCAATGGAGTAGCCTAGTACTGGAACTGTTGGAGTAACAATCTTGAGAACCAAGGTTCTAATACCAGCAGAGGCGACAATAGGTGAATGGTCACATCTGCTAATTTGATTGGTGGAGTTACTTGGGATATCCATTGGATCAATTGATGTGCTTCAAGCTGGTCGAAATACCACCATAATCAACAAAAAAAGGAGAACCAAAGAACTTTTGCATTTATTTACATGGTCAACATAAATATGGTTCTGGGATTGCAGTTCTTAGTTGTTAGACAATTCAATCGATCAGCTCATTTCAAAGGTTAGATCTACCCGCATAAGATAATTCAGATGCACCGATCAAAATAGATAAAGGGAGTGAGTGATACATCTAAAGTTGCTTCTTTTTCTCAATTTTGTCGGTACATATTTGTATAGTAGTCGGTGTAATTCTATGAAGTTGAGATATAGCTGTAATGGACTTTGGGAAGTGGAATTAGGCCATGTCGGGGGTATTTAGTTTTCAGATGTAGGAAGGGTTTTTTGGATTTAGAGACTTTGTGTGTATCTTGACTGTAATTCCATAAAGATGATGCTTAGCCACTGACAATTTGTACAAGTACAACTAAAGGGCACCTACAGGCCCGCCTATTAATTTCTCTGATAAGCTTAAAATTAATTGAGATAAGCGGGTCCTTTTTTTCCGTTACTGGATGGTGTATTCTTGATTCTGAGTTGAAGAGAATTACACTGACTACTATACAAGTCTTCCGTATGAAACTTACTATGTAAGAAAGACTTGAGAGGAGAGATACTTGCAAATCACTGCCTATAATGACAATGTCCATCGACATATACAACAAGGAGATAGTTCCAACAACAGATTGCCAGCAAAAGACTGAATGATCACATTTTCTCTTTTTGAGTCCAAACTCCTAAACGACCTCGCTAAATTTTCCAAACAAAGCTCGAGGACTCTGTTTCAGGCCATACAAGGATCTCTTCAAGTGACAAACCTTTCCATACTTCCTGAGCAACAAAACCAGGTGGTTGCTCCATATAAACCTCTTCGTGGAGATCACCATGAAGGAATGCATTCTTAATATCCAATTGATACAAGGCCAATTCTTAGATGCAACTAGAGAAATGAACAAGCGTACAAAAGTGAGTTCGGCAATCAAAGAGAATGTGTTTGAATAACTCACTCCATAAGTCCGAGCATACCCTTTAGCCACGAGTCTGGCCTTAAGTCTCTCCACAGAGCCATCTCAATGAACTTCGATTGTGAATACCCACTTGCTTCCCACTGGTTTCTTTCCACCAGGTAAGTCTACCATATCCCATGTGTGGTTTTCCTCTAAACGAGTATTTCCTCAAGCATTGCTTCAGTGATTCAAAGCCTCCTTAACAGTTTTGGGTACAGATATAGAGTCTGGCGATACAATCATAACTGGTTATAGGAAACAAAATTACCAATGGAATATATGGATTTCCTAGTGCGTATACCTTTGCGAAGAGCAATAGGTTGGTCAAGATTTTCTACAGGATCAGTTAAGAGTAGGATATGATGACGAAGGATCTGGCACAGAATAGGAATTATTAGTCTCCCACCTCCTAGAGTAAATCTGAACAACCGGCGGTCTTGTTGGAGTAGATGGAACTGATGCTGAAGGCACAAATAGTAGATTGGTGATTGGTGCTCAATTGAAGAACGGGATGATGAATGAGAAACAACATTTGATCATTTTGGTATGGCCCTGGTAACTTGGTAGACTAACCTGTCATCTTTCTCCCCCTAACTCGTACACTTGGGAGGTGCATAGAAGAATGGTGTAGCCTCCGAAAAGGCTACATCAGTTGATACGAAATATTTTTCAAGTTCAGTGGAGTAACAATGATATCCTTTCTGAAGGCGAGAATATCCCAAGAAAACACACTTCAAGGACTTGGGATCCAACTTGGTAATTGATGGTCGAACATCTCTAGCATAACAAGTGCTTCCAAACACCTAAGGTTCCACAAGAAATAGGGACTTATTTGGAAAAATAATGTTATAGGGCACATTACCTACAAGCAGAGTAGATGACATACGATTAATGAGGAAACAAGCTGTAGAGACTACGTTGACCGAAAATTGTTTTGGAACCTTTGTTTAAAACAATAGTGCCCGAGTCGTCTTAAGTAGATGCCTGTTTTTTCTTTCCGCAACTGCATTTTGAGAAGGCGTATCAACACAAGATGACTGGTGGAGAATCCCATGTTGCCTCATATAAGACTGAAATGATTCTGACTAGTTTTCTTTAGCATTATCACTCCTCAACATGTGCACAGTAGTATCAAATTGAGTCTTAACTTCAGCAGAAAAGGCACAAAAATGGGAAAATACTTTAGATCTATTCTTCATAAAGTATATCCACGTCATTCTATAAAAATAACCCACAAAAGTGACAAAATATTTATGTCCAATTTTGAAAACAATAGGATATGGTTCCCAAACATCTGTGTGAACTAACTCAAAAAGCTGATTCTACTCGCTTATCAACCCTTGGGCTTAATGAGGTGCGATGGTGTTTAGCAAATCGACATAATTCACAAATCACAACCCAATGAAGAAATATTCCGAAACTTGGGACAGAACTTCTTTAATAAAGATAGTGAAGGATGTCCCAATCGATTGTGTGCTTCAAATGAAGAAATAACACTTGAGAATGCAACAGACCAAGGCTCCCATTCATCAAAGATGTAGAGATCATAAGGTACATGTACTTTACCAATAACCTGATTCTTTCCAATATCACAAAACAAACAATACCGGAAAATAATGAGATGTAATAGTTAAGATCTCTCATTAGTTTACTAACAGAAAATTGAAGGCCAGTATGGGAGACTTAATACAGATGATAGGGTAATAAATAAGGTTGGTTTAACAGATCCAGATCCAAAATTGGTACAAGTTGATCCATCAGCTACAGTAATGGGCGATGGAGCTTTGTGTGGCTGGAAGTTAGAAAAAATATTAGTGTTACCCATGTGATTTGTGGAGCTTGGATCAATCACTCACTTATTTGAAAAGGTAATTAGGCATGCTTTCCCTGACTCGACAAAGGTAGTAACTGAAGTAGATTCCTTAAGTGATTTCTGATACTGAATGAATCTAGCATAATCCTCTGCCGAAACCAAAACTATTTTGTCCAATGATGGCCTATGAGCAACATCAACCTTACTTTACCTTTTCTAAACTCTTCCATTTTGTTATCATTCATTCTCACAATATCAAAGCAAAATAACAGAAAAATCACCAAAACTCTCAATATAAAGGTCTTACCAAGAGACTAGTCAACTCCACAAAAAGGCTCACTCAAATGCAGAAAACTAAATAACCCAAAAGAGAGTTCATATGGTTGGAATATCCAGCAGTTCAGAGTAACAAGAAACTATAATATGAATAGCCAAGGGCTCCCAACAGAAAACCAATCAAAGCAACAAAGACGAAGCAGTAGAGATCAGACAGTATTCTGGCTCCAAACAGATCAAACGGCAGCCGAGAAAGGAATTTAAAGTAAAGTATCACCAAAAGAAAAATCCCGGAACCTTGATCTTGATGTTAAATCTTCAAAACGTGGTCCAATGATAAGAAAACCACCGTAAATCAACTGGGTACTCTCAAGGCAATGTCAAATCAGTAAGACAGACCACCAAAAATATAGCAGCGGCTAATTCCAGCAACCACCACTTCAAGTCTCATAACTTCGGTTATGCTTTGATACCATGTGCATGGAATTATAAGAAAATAACTTTTATCTTATTCAATAGGTAAGCACTAAGTTGCTTAGACTCTTCACTTTTGGCGTCATAACCGCGTTGACACGATATGGGTGCGGGGTACGTGTCCGATTTGGTCAACTGTATTTAGGTACTTTGACCAAAATCGATGGAGAAAGTCTGGAGAGTTTTAATGATTGTTGTAATCAATACAAAAATTAAGGTGAAATTAAAGAAAATGGAATGCCTTTTATATAGAAATTTTTACGTCACCCCTTTTCCTTTAATCTTCTTTCATGATTCTCCTCAAGTTCTCCACATAATATCTCACAATTTAGGTTGTATATAACTCTATTTTTAGATATTTTAATTATTTTAGGCGAATCCCCGCACCCGTATCCATATTCCCGAATCTTATAAATTAGATCATGAAGGATCCGACCTCTAGGTACCTATATCGAACACCTGCACCTGAGTTCGAGCAACTTAGGGTAAACATGTATAAATACAATAACATTAGAAGCTAACTAAGGAAAGAAATAAAGAGGAAATCCTAAAGACATGCTATCTATCAACATCTCTGTACAATATCAAGAAATAGATCTATATAAATTCCACAACAAACAACATCCAATGCTGACTGGTCAATAGCGAGATGAATTTTGTACATCACTTTGAGAAAGCTTCCTAGGTAATTGAGTTATCTGCTTCCCTTCCACAGGTTTTGTGGACATGAAATAAGAATGCTGCAGTATAATAGGAAAGCATATGCTGGTTTTCACTTTACATACATAATAGAAAAAGTACCAAGAGTCTTTACTAAGCATGTTGGCATTGCTTAGTTCCACTTCGTTGTTGTTCACTTGAAAGATGGAGTCACTCAATCTTTGCTCTCTCTTAACTCCAACATGGTATATTTTTGGAGTGAGTTTGAACTTTGTGACAGGAAAATATTTTAAAACTGTGAGCAATTTTTAATGAAAAAGTGATAGTAATCAACATGATCCTAGTACAGCTGTACAACTTCTGCTATGCATAGATTGCTTGAATATGAAATATCTAGAAACCAATCTTTTGGCGTGTCTAAGAAGCTGGTGTTTCAAGATAGACTGTTTTTTTTAATGATATCTGAAACTATCTTGGCTTACAATGTTTATTTAGGTTTGGATGTTGTTCGAACGGATCGTACTCTTATATTTTACGAGAGTGAAGCTAATCAAGCAAAACTTTGGGATGTACTGTCTGTCTATGCCTGGATGGATAAAGATATTGGTTATGTTCAAGGTATTATAGGAGTATAAGACATTATCTTTCAATATAATCAAGGTCATTCATCAACATCCCCTCTCATTTTATGTGAACAGGAATGAGTGATATTTGCTCTCCAATGATAATTCTACTTGAGAATGAAGCAGATGCATACTGGTGCTTCGAACGTGCAATGCGTCGATTGGTACGTCTCTATTGTTGCTAATGCTCTATTAGTGGTTACTTTTTAAGATGCTATTATTAGAGACCTTACATGAGTTGCAATAGCAAAAGGTAAAGGACAAAAAGTAAAAACACCATAATGGTCATAACATTGTTTGAACTTCTATTTAAAAAAGTTACCGCTGGAGTTTCTCTTCTTTAGTGATCTACCTTGAATTTAGCTATAAACATATTTCAAGTTTAAAATATCTTTCTTTTTTTCAAATGATTCCCTTGCAAGGTAAAGTTGGTCAGGTAAACCTTGCATACCACCGGAAGAGGGATGTAACTTGCACATATATTTGTATTCTCGTTATTGACATTTTTCTTTCATCTGGTGCATTCCTTTTGTGCTCATTCCTCTGCTTATACCTTCCTTCTATTTATAATCACTCAACTTTCATTTCAACAGCGAGAGAACTTTAAGTGCAGCACAGATTCTATTGGAGTGCAGTCTCAGCTAAGTACTCTAGCTCAAATTGTTAAAACCGTCGATCCTAAGCTTCATCAACACCTGGGTAAGAGAGGGTCCTAGTCTTTGTTAATCGCCTTAGTCACTATTGCCATGAGTATAGTAGAGAGCTCAAGATTTTCGTGACATTGTTGCTTTTCCTTTCCTAATCTCTGTTGTCGCGTCTTGAATGATTTACTGGTGTCTTGTGATGAAATATGATTTTGGAATATCGTGAATGATAAATTCAAGTGTTCTCATGATACTATCTGTAGGAGCCCATGTACCTTTTTCCAGTTATCAACTTTCATCATTCGAAAAGGAATGTGAGAAAAGGATTGAGAGAGAGATACCATGGATGATAGTTTATTTCCATCTAAAAACTGAGTCAAACTTCTTAAGAGTTATAGTTGGACAGAAAGGTACAAAGGGAAGTAGTTTCAGCTTTTCACAAATGTGGTTGGAGTTTCGGACAGGAAATAGTTGTCCTTTTACATATCTTGGCCACTGTGCAGGGTAAATCTTTACTAGACTCTTGTGATTGGAGATTAGCTTACCTTAAGCTAGAAGAAATGGAACAACAAAATTACAATCTCTAATGGTTAGATATCTCTGATGGTCTGACGCAAATTACTATAGCATTTTGTCATTTGGGGCCCTAGTATAAATCATAAGTTAATCATAGTAAAGTTTTGAAAGCCTTCATATGTGCATTTCTACTTTTTTTCAAGTGTTGGTTCATGTAAAATACTTGTAAAATTTTTGCAAGTACATAATGAGAATGCCACATATTATCTTACTTTATTATCAAAACACGAAGGAGAGGATAGGACTAGATGGTACTCCTTCTATGTATCTTTTATCTCTCTCACAACAGCTATAATTGTATCGGCAGAGGAGCTAGATGGTGGAGAATATCTGTTTGCATTTCGCATGCTGATGGTACTTTTCCGCAGGGAGTTCTCGTTCGTTGACTCACTCTAATCTCTGGAGTGCGAGCTACTTTCTTTTCCATTATTATATTATATATTATATATATATATATGATTATATATAATATATAGCATTGCCTAAAGGGCAATGAGTGGTAAAGAATCGGAGGTAGTTCACAATTCCATAGAGACAAATTACTAGTTATTTCTTTTCCATGCTGTTCGAGTGCCTTGGTGGACAAGTTACCGATCATGTGGGTTGCTGGGAGGAAGGTATCCCGTGGAATTATCAAGGTGCACGGCAAGCTTTCCCCTATACCATTGGTTATCCCAAAATAAGAAATACATATTGCAAATAGCTTGGCACTAGGATTTGTTGTTATTACTTTTCTCGGTCAAGGGATTTGTTTAATAGAAATTGTATGCCAAAATTTTGTGTTCTAGAAGAGCATAAGTTTTGACATAAAAGGTCAATGGGAAAGAACTAGTTGTTCATAACATCTGAACCATGGGAGCCATGAGAAAATGTAGATAGGAGGAGTTATTTCTATCTTCTGATGGATCCTTTTTTTTTCTATTATCCAGGTGATGTGGGCCATGGAATATAATCCAAACATATATTCATCATATGATGACAAGAGGCAACCCCTTCTTTCTGAATTATTGTATGATGACAAACCGAATGATAAGCATAAACTGAAGGAATATGGGAAGTTTGAAAGGAACAATTTGAAAACTGGCGCGGAACCGAATAGTGCTCTTTCTGTTTTCCTGGTTGCAAGTGTTCTAGAGACCAAGCATAGACGACTTATGAAAGAGGCGAAAGGCCTTGATGATGTTGTAGAGGTCATTATTCTGTCCTTTTTTATCTGTGTATTCCACAACATTATGTCCATTGATGCTGACGATAAAAAGTTTCCAGATCTTGGGCGAAATATCTGGGAATTTGGATGCAAGAAAAGCATTAGATGAGGCATTGAAGGTTCATAAGAAGTACTTGAAACAGGTAAGTTTCTTTGAAGTAGTCTTCAACCTTTCCCCAGTCCCCTACCAATCCACATTAATTTTTTCATATATCAACTAACCATGTGATAGAAGTGCATTTGAAAGACAAATGCCATGTATTCATTGATTTGGTATAAACAACGGGTGTGGATAAATTTCTCCCCACGTAAAAATCCATGACCCTTAAGTTCTCGGTACATGAAATGACTTGGTTTCTCAACACACTTAATGCAGGCTAAAAAATCATAGTTGGAGTTGCTTAGTGGTGGTCACTGCAGCAAGCATCTCCTGTGGTTAAAGTTTTGTTTTCATTTTCTTTTTTCAATTATTAATTTCAATTTTTGAACTCTATTTTTGTGATTATATCTTCTTGTTTTTTAATCCTTTTCCTTTTTTCTTTAAGGTGTAATTCCTCTTATAAATTCATGAGTCATGTCTGTCTTCTTTCTATTGGTAGCTGGTCTACAGCTCTATAAGAAAGAGGAACATGTATATAAGTTTAGGTATGAAATGTACATGACATATGTTTTTGTAAGCACATTGCAATTAGTTTCAATTGCTTTGAGACACTAAAGATGTGTATTGAGTGCTACTAAAGTTATTATTCCATTTTACATTAAAACGTTGATTGGACATCGAATTTAAAAAAATAATAAGAGATTTTTATAGTTGTGATCTTAAGTAGTAGTTTGAAATTCCAATAAAACTAACTATACTTAGTGAGGGTGGGGTCGGTAAAAGCAATTTTTAAAAAGGTTAAAGCTGATTTAAGTAAAAAAAAAGTTGCCAAGTATGAAACTCTACACATTTGGCTTGAATTGTTCAATGTGTAGAGTCATATATAAGATCTAACATATGTCAACTTTGAGAAAGCTTTTATTTATGCCATTTTAGTTCGATGACATATTTAAAGCTTTTTTCTCAATTGACAATGTAAATTAAGTTGCAGGACTCGAAAAAAAACAACAAATGCACCCCGCAATAAGTTTATATGATACAAGCAACAAGTAGAAAGCGTAATTTGATACAATCCTTGTTTTTCATTGTTGTTAATTAGTTTGTAAGTGTGTCATTGAAACGAATGATTATGCATTTTTCAAGAGGATTTTGTGCACTCAGACTCAGGTATGACTAGAAGACTCTTCATGCTGAGAACCTACTGATCTTGAAATTATTTAAAGCTAATTTTTTAATATAATCACTCTTTAGTATATGATTATAGAGCAAGAAGAGATTTTCAAAAAATACAAACATATGGAACGCAGAGTTGCAGCAATCACAGATAAAACCGAATACGTATAATGTGTACACTAATAGCTTCAACTATAAGAACATATGAAGGATAAAATGGAACTAGTAACTGCTTTTACACAGGAACAGTCTTGTTATCGGCTCCTTCCTCAGTTGAGTCTTCGTTTTCCCTTGACATCTCTTCCAGTGACTTCCCCTTCGATTCTGGAACCAAGAAAGTGAAAAATAATCCAAGAAGGTTGACTACGCCAAGGGCAATGAGTGAATTCCTCACCCCAATTCCAGCAGGATACCCTGCATCAGCCTTGCTCTTGTCTTGTGGTTGAGCCAAATACAAGAATCCAAATGCACCAACCATTGCCCCTACCTTACCACATGCAGCTGATATTCCATGGCAAGTGGACCGTAATCTAGCAGGGAAAATCTCAGCAGGCACGACAAATGTGGTGGCGTTGGGTCCAAAGTTGGCAAAGAAGAGTTATTGCATAGAGAACACAACCTAACCCGATATGGTTGGCCAGGGATGTCCTTTGTGGTAATGAAATGGCTAGAGCAACTGAACTGTCACATTGCGAAACCAATCAATTGAATGGTAAACCTGCCAATCCTAATCACTATAAACACGGTGAACCGTACCAGGCACTTACTGCAAGATCAATAAGAGTTTGGGCTCGTGCAATCTTTGTGACCTCTTCGATTTGCATTCATAGTCCCTTGGGCCAGCAGAATCATCCAATAGCACGAATATATCCTTTTGGAACGCAGTTTTGCTGTATTATGCGATATCAAGAAGAAACCATGTGCTGTTGGTGCCAGTAAGTGAATCCCATGTCGTCTAAGAAATTTTTTTCGTCGTAAAACAATCCAATTCATTTTCCAGACTTTACAGTCGAAACAGCAGCAGCTCTTTTGCTCCGTCCAATTCAACTCTGCATACCTTTTCCATATCTGCAGTAGCCTGCTTCACTTCTGCTACAATAGCAGTGTAACGAGCCGTTTCAGGCATCTTCATCCTCCAGTAGTAAGTGAGAAGAGCTGGAAGTGACCCAACCATCAATATGATCCTCCACACATAATCTGCTTGAGGAACCGTTGAACCAAGGGGATCCACTTGATAGGCTGGCGCCTTGAAACTAGCCTCGAATGCAGCAGATATAATGATAGCAAAAATACCACCTGCCAGGATCCCAAACCCTTGCATAGCGAAAACAGCAGCAATGAAAGCACCCCTAGTCTTTTTGTTAGCATATTCAGACATAATAGTAGCCGAAAGAGGGTAATCACCACCAATTCCAAAACCAAGCCAAAATCGAAAGAAACAAAGGGTAGCCATCACAGTCTTAGGATCCCTACTGAAAGAAAGGCCGGAAGCAATAGAACAGATACACATAAGCATAAGGGTCATGCCATATACTTTCTTTCGTCCCATTTTGTCACCAAGCCATCCAAAGAAGAGTTGCCCCGCAAGGGTACCACAAAAAGCAACACCATTAACAGCCGCGGAGACATTAGGAGGTAATGAACCAGGCTTTGAAGAGCCACCACATGATAGTAAATACGTCCCAGCAACTTAGTAACTAGAGATATGCAGAAGAGATCATAGGCATCAGTAAAAAATCCCATACCAGCTATTATAATTGCTGTGAAGTGATACCATTGCGTTTTTGCTGAATCAAGTGCATTCAAAACCTTCATATCCCCACCCATTTTTTCTTCTTTCTGCAAATCAAAACAAATATTCAACATGTAATCTAATCCAGTTTTCAATTGACACCAAGATATATAGCAGGGCATTACCAATTCAAAACAAAAAAAAAAACATTATTTTACCACAATCCTTAAGCACAAAATCATGCAATTCAATAGGAGCACAAAAATTGTAACAAACAAATATGGATGATATATTTAGAGGCCTTTGCCCACCAAGTTTGATTTAGCTAGTCTAAATTCAATCCATTCATAAAAAAATCTTTATTCGATATCGCACAAAATTTTAAATCAATTGATGTGACTCATATACAAAATTTTAACCAAAAAAGCGCAAAGAAAAGAGACACACCTGTGACAAATAGAAGTTAAAAAGGTTTAAGATACGTTGAATAAAAGAGGAGTTGAATATTTATATGCAAAACACCTGAGAATGTTCAAAAGTATATTCCTTTTCAACTTTTTAGGAGTCTTTTTGTTTTCCTCTTAAATCTATTAGATACATAAAAATAGTAATTAAATGTCCAAAATTGTTTTTTTTCCTTCTTCTTATTTTATTATTATTATAAGTGAAAAGGGAAAAATAGTTCTCGAGCACATATGTGGCGTAAAATAATCGAAAATCTTTTTTCATGGTGAATTGTGTTGATAGATTTTTGAGTTTTCATTGTTGTTAAGTATTATTGCAACTAAATCAACCTTTTACTATGCTCAATTATTTTTTGTTTTTATAAATAAGTCCATAATATCATTTTAAAAAAGAAAAAATATATCATAATATTGTTTTAAAAGGAAAAAGACTGTTAATTTTAGTGAACAAGACTTTTGGTAAAATAGGGATTTATTAATTTGAAAAATTATGAAAGTATTTGTTGTTGTTTATTCCAACTAAAAATAGGGAGTTAAAACGTCACATTTTCATCCGTCATTTTAGTCAACATGACTAAACACGTTTTTATTAGTAGTTTCTTTCTATTTCATATTTTCTTCCCGCTCCGTGTCTGGAGCTCTCATTGAACCTTCGACTAAATTTGAATTGGAAACTTACATTGTGCTATAATAAAAAAAATATTTATCATTTATAGTAATAATATTTTTTTTCCGATCATTTTTAACATTTATAATACAAGTTTAATACAAATTATAAAGAACAATTTATTATTCACATTAATACAAGTTTTAATGATGGATAATATATTTATCACATATGTTTAATACATTGAAATACTGTGACCATTTTTTACCAAACAAACACAATATATTTCCAAAAACAATTATAATTCAAATATATTACATAAAACATTCATTTTAATACAATATTATAGATTATCACGGTATTGCTTCAATGGTAATAAAAAAAATAATCGCTAACATCAGTAATTATTTTTAAAAATATTAATTATGTAATTTTCCAAAAATGAATCTGCGACTCTAAGCGTCCATTCGGGGGTGACGCAGTATATGACGTTAATTACTTAATTTGAGAAAAGTTATTGGTCATATATTAATATACCTTCTTTGATTATGAAGTTGGTGGTGTGTTCTTTTATATATGTTAACCTTCTTCCTCTTTTAAATTTTTAGACTTTTTGATAGTTCGATTTCTATAATTAGTGGTTGATGTTATATTTTTGGAAAACAATTCTTGGAAAATTACTTGCTTTGTATACACTTAACAAAATAGTTTTACAAAAATAGGCTCAGTACATAAAACAACTTACTCCTGATTTTTTTTTTTGATAGAATGACTAAAGAGATATAACACGTAACTCCATTAATTCCTACAAATCAGACTAACATGGCCTAGGAAACTTACATAAATATATTATAATTGAAAAATATTTATTATTTATAATAATAGTAACTTTTTTTCACTTAATTACTTTCAAAATATTTATAGTACAATTTTACTGCATATAATAAAGAATAAGTTATTATTCACATATAATATAAATTTTATTGATATATATATTTATCACATTTTTAAATATATTTATAATATAATATGTTAAATTTTTTAAAAACATAATATATTTTTGAAAAATAGTTATATAATTATTATTTCATCATTATAACACATGCTAAGTGTGAAACTAGTGATCTTATATGATAGTATGTGAAGTGCATGTAATTATAATGATAGAAATAATAATTTGAGTACCGAATGATTTATTTTTTTTGTCAATGTGAACGAAGTTTTATCTAAAGTAATCGCATGCGGCACCATTAAGTCAATGTGAATAAAGTTAATGACTTAGATCTCATTTGTTTTCATTAAGATTAAGACGTCTCAATCTGAATATTAAGATGTGCGTTAAAATAGATGTGCTATTAAAATGTTGTCTCTAAATCTGAACATTGAATTATTGGAACAATCTGTTTTGAATGTGCATGCATATAAAATTAAATGCAATATGAGTAAAATATTATAAAAACCTCATAGTAACATCTTTTTTTTATATATAGAGAATAATATTTTTGAAACTTTTTCCCGACAAGGTCATAGGATTTATCTTTAAGAGTTTTACCATCAAGTTACCTCATTAATATGACTATAATTTGCACTCAAAACGTTGAAAAATCTACTCATCTGCACTGTACAGTAGTTTATATACAGTAAATAAAGTATATTGTTTAGGAAAATTTTTATTATAATAGACTGTGTTATTTTATCGTCAAAGAATTAATATTTTCTTATTTTCAGAATCGTGCTAAATATTATATCATAAGAGTGCTAATCAATTCAAATATGTTGATTTATTTATGAAAGGTAAAAAATATATTAAGTTAATAAGAATAAAAGAAATTATAAGCTAAGAAAACAACTTTTATGAGTTGTTGTGATGCATGTAATCAAATTAAGATAGGAGTCTTATTTTTTAGTCTAATGGTGTTAAGAGTGTGTTACATATGTGATTTATTCAGATACATTGAGACTCATTAAAAGGCTTATGAAAAAATATAACAAACGAACTTAATAAATTAAATCTAAATAATTAAGATTAAATCATTAAAAACAAACACACTTGATGAGACGCATCTGATGATTAAGATTCAAACTCCCATTAAATGCAAACAAATAAGGTATTAATGATGCTTATTGCATACACCATCAAATCATTAATTTTATTTTAAAAACGTTTATGATAGGATATTGAGGATTAAGTATAAGATAAAGATTATGTTTGATTTAATTAAAAATATAAATTATAGTTATTTAATTAATTATAACTTTAATCACAAACTTAATTTTGAATATATATCTTCTTATCTCATTCAAATTAATATTATTTTTGTTCTATTTCTAAGGTGGAATACAATAGTCCCCTAATCATAATTTCAGTACTATAATAGTGAAATATAATTTTGTTTGTGAATCAAACTGATTATAAAATAGACAAAGATATCTCATGAGTTTGAGATATTACATGGTACTACTTATCGGATCCAATCATTTATATAAGATAACTTATTCAAATATTTTAGTATAAATAATTAAATAAATGATCTCAAAATTAATTAGCATCCTTAACAAAATATATAATAAAATAATCATGCATTTTATTATGAAATTATTAATCTCTTATCGTCAGTTATAAATGATGATCCCTTGCATATACATAGTATCAAATCTTTCTTTACTATAGTCAACCATTTCTACAATATGAATATATTTTTTATTTCAAGAAAAACAAATTAACTTTCCTATTATATAATGCTTATATATTCTAACATGTTACACATCTCGATTGTTATTGTATATTAAAGCTCACTATCGATAGTTAGACAAAATTGGCAACGCAGGTGACTTTTTTGACTTCAAATATAAATATAAAGAAAACATTATAAAATGTAAGATGATACTTTTTAGGGTTTTAGATATGGTAGAAATCATAAGACTTTGTGTTAGTGGAAGTTAGAAATTAAGAAAGTGGTTTCACTAATCTAATGAATAATACATTGTTTTTAAAAACTAATTATCAGCTTCTTCCCACTATGACATGTGCGTTGAAAAGTACTTAGTTTCTACTCACTTTCCATTATCAAGGGCCCTTAATTAAAGTTGAGAGCTTCCTAGACCTTTCTATTTTGCTAATTAATATCGTCATGAGTACTAAAAATCATAGTGGAAGGCATATTTTTTAAAATTAAAAAAAAAATCAGTTGAATCATCATGTTGGAGACAAGAGTGTATTTTTGTCGCTCGATGATCGATGATCGAATACACAATCTTCCAACTTCAAAGGAAGTTTACTGTAAGTAAGTATTTGCCCACAATTTACTATGATATCTTGATCTAAAATTAAAGATCCCCTACAAGAAATTCGACATATATGATGAAATTGTATGTGCGACGAATTTAGACTATTTAAAAGGAATTTTAACCTCCACAATCATTTATGACCATTTGTTACTATATATATGTTGGGATATGAAGGGGTTGAATATGACGTCATGCGGAAGCTGATAATTTGCAAATCATATGATTGATAAATTAGACTATAAAAACTAATACTAAAGATCAATATACTATTATATCAAAATTAGAATAAAATCTCCCAATAAACAAAAGTTTCTAAACAATTAAATTGTGGATTTTGTTGTTCTGTTGTGTTGGAAGAAATAAACGTATATTTATAAAGTACTAAAACCTTTCCTACTAGAAAAGAAATAGCTATTCTAAAACATTTTCGTACTCCAAAACCTTTTTCTAAAAAAAAAAGAATAAACCAAATATAAAATAATATTATGTTTTCCTTTCAAGAAAAGTAAAAATATTTATGATAATGTTTTGTCTTTTATTTAATGAAAAATAAATCTTAAATTACGGTAAGAAAATCAGGACAAAACCCTAACAATATATTTGTACTTTCCCCTATTTATTAACCAAAATAAATAGGGGAAAATGTCAAATGTACTTCTAAAATGATTTAAAATAGGTTAATTTTATCTTTTATTATAGTTTTTACAACTATTATCCTAACAGTTTCTCCAAAACAAAAAAAAAATTGGGTCGATTTTATTCTTGTACTATTCGGAGCTAGGTTGGTTCCTTTTAATAAATTCAAAAACAAAAATGACTTTTGGAAGTCGATTTTCACAAACTAATTTTAAACAAACAAACTGACTTTCGAATATTGATCTATATTTGATTTATTGCGTTGAATATACTGGCCTCAAGAGGTTGATTTTGTTATAACAAAATAATTTAAAATATATGTTTTTTGGCCTTTTAATTTTTAGGTTGGTTTTACACTATAAGTTGATAAGCCGTATTCCTTTTGTTTAGAAAAAGAATGATGTACTTTTCTTTTTGGTTTGTTTCAAAAAGAATAATCTATTTTTTATTTTATTTTTTGATAACATTTCAATTTCAACTTTCGACGTAACATGTTTATGGCCACAAGATTAATGACAGTTTGTGTATTTGACATAATTTTAATTTAGAACCACATGATCAAAAACCTTCTTTATTTGTTTACGCTTCATACCAAGTCAAACTAAACACTCTTTTTGAGGGATTAGAATATATAAAGATATTGAATTTTTAATTTTTTATCATATTATTCTTAGAGTGAGTTAAATAAAGTAATTACTATTATTAATGTAGAAGTAAATTTAAATAGTTATGGAAAGAAATGCATGTGATGTAAATAAAAATTCAAGCCTAGTGTATGAGGATTTGGAGAAAAAAACCTCATCATTTTTGTTACATAAAATAAGAAGTGTTTATATGCATAAACTACTTATTTTTTACATTATATATTATTATATGTCTTGTAAATTGATCCCCTCCCCTAAAAAAAATAATAAAAGAACAAGGGCAAAGTTGTGCTATTTTGAATAATTCAAATGGACCATATATACAAACCATATATGAAATTTAATTATAATCGACGTTCTAGACTCAATGAAATCGTCGAAATATAAATTTGGGTCTCCTTGATCTAACATACCTGAAGTCACAAGAAACTAACATAACACCTAAAAAGGTGAAAACAAGTCCGAGACCCCTCAAAAATCAATCAAGACCTCACTTAGGCCTAAAATGATCCTTGGAATCCAAGGAACTCGTGAAATTCTGATTTGAGCATTCGAACACCAGATATTGATCAAAGTCAACCTAAAGGCTAAAATCTCAAAACTTTCCAACTTAAAACCTCAAATCTTCAAAAACACACCAAAATTGAGACAACCTTTCAAAACTCAAACAAAAAAGACTCTAAATCGATAATCGAAGGGACAAAAATATAATTTCACCAGACTTTTAAAAAATGATCAACCGACTGGGTCATTACACTTTTGTCCCCCATGCCTACAATTGGGATGACATCTAGCTCATTTGTACCCAATACTGAATCTTTTTTGTGTCATTCCCAAAATCCATTATCTCCCCATCAGTCAATGGATTGCTATTTCGAGTTGGTAGGTGTTTAAATGAGGCTACCATATGACAAGGCACCATATTTCAGTCATTTGTGCATTGATTTGTTTGATCTCTTTTGAGATTGTAGGAAGTGAGCAAAAAAAAAAAAATGCAAAAAATAATTATAGTGAGCAAGAATAAAGTCAATGGCAACCTCATCTTCATATGCTAAATTGATGGTACGTCTTTAAAGATATTTAGGAATTTTATGTTCATGGTGCACCTTTGCGACATCAACGAAAATGGATGATAAATTATAGATGACAACTCCTTCTCTAAATTAGATAGTGATTTAAAATTTCAACGTCTTTTTTTTGTCAAAATTTTTTATAGACGTCCGTTAAGACCTTAGCTATGGAGCTAGTTGGTCAACACGACCAAGACGACCCATTTTCAAGGACAAACGAACACCAGAGCAGGTAAATCCCATTTTATTGATTTTCGTGTGCTATATAGTCCATGGATATTTGATAGTCCGGATCCGACGTTACTTTTGTCAAAAAATTTCATGGACGTCTGTTAAGTCCTAAGCTATGGAGTTGTTCACCATGGAAAAAATGACACATTTTCAAAGTCAAACGAGCACCAGAGCAGGTAAACCCCTTTATTTAGCCGATTTTTCTTGTTTGTTATAGTCTTAAAGATTTTTGGTGATCCCGAATTTTGACAACACTTTTGCAAAATTTTTTTTGGCATTCGTTAAAACCTTAGCTATGGACCAAGTTAGTCACCACGGAAAAAACAACCCTTTTCAATTTCAAACGAGCACTAGAGCAAGTAAATCTCTCATTTTACCAATTTTTGTGTGCTATAGTCCACTATCAATTCTGGTGATCCGAAATTCCGACTTTGCTTTTGCTGAAAAATTGTGTGGACGTCTGTTAAGACCTTAGCTATGGAGTCAGTTGTCCATGATGGCCAAAACAACCCTTTTTCAAGGTCAAACAAACACCAGAGCAGGTAAACCCCACATTTTGCCGTTTTTTTGTGCAATAGTCAACCATTTTTTTTTGCAGATTCAAAATTTCAACGTCATTTTTGTCGAAATAGTTTGTGGATGTCCGTTAAGACCTTAGCTATGGAGATAATTGATCCCTGACGACCAAAACAACTCATTTTCAAGGTCCGAGCCTCGAAACAAGTAAACCCCCAATTTTATCAATTTTTGTGCGCTATAGTCAACCATCTTTTTAGTTATCCGGAATTTTCATGTCATTTTTGCTGAAATTTGTTATGGACGCCCTTTATGACCTTAGTTATGGAGCTAGTTGGACCTGACGGTCAAAACGATCAATTTTCAAGGTCAAACGAGCTCAGGTAAATTTTCCATTTTACCGATTTTCATATACTATAGTCCATCATCTTTTTTGGTGATCTAGAATTCCGACGTTATTTTTGGCAAAATTTAAATGAACGTCTATTTAGACCTTAGTTACAGACCGAGTTGACCCTGATGGCCAAAACGACCAATTTTCAAGGTCAAACGAGCCCAGAGCATGTAAACCTCAGATTATGTCGATTTTCGTGTGATATAGTTCACAATCTTTTTTGGTGATACGGAATTCCGATGTTATTTTTGCTAAAGAATTTTGTGAACGTCCATTAAAACCTTAGTTATGGATCCAGTTGGTCAGCACGACCAAAACGACCTATTTTCAAGGTCAAACGAGCACCAGAGTAGCAGGTAAAACCCCTATTTTTTAATTTCTGTGTGCTATAGTCCACCATCCTTTTTAGTGATCCAGAATTCTGATGTCTTTTTGCAAAAAAATTTTGTGGACGTCCGTTAAGACATTAACTATCAAGCCAATTGGCCATGACTGCCAAAACGATCATTTTTCAAGGTTAAATGAACATTAGAGCAGGTAAACCCTCAATTTTGCCAATTTTTGTATGCTACAGTCCACCATTTTTTTGGTGATCTGAAATTCCAACGTCATTTTTGCTGAAATTTTTTGTGGATGCAGTTAAGACCTTAGTTTACCGATTTTCATGTGCTATAGTCCACCATCTTTTCTGGTAATCTGTAATTTGGACATCAGTTTTGCCAAAGTTTTCATGAACATCTGTTAAGACCATAGTTATGGAGCCAGTTGGTCCTAACGACCAAAACGGTCAATTTTCAAGGTTAAACAAGCACCAGAACAAGTAAAAACCCAATTTTCATATTTTCATGTGCTATAAATCCGCCAATTTTTTTTGTGGTCCAAATTTTTGACGTTATTTTTGCCAAAAATTTACATGGACCTCTGTTAAAACCTTAACTATGGATCTAATAGCCCCTGATGGCCAAAATGACCCATTTTCAAGGTCAAACGAGTCATAGAGTAGGTAAACCTTATTTTGCCGATTTTTATATGCTATAGTCCACTATATTTTTTGGTGATCCGAAATTCTGACGTCACTTTTGCCAAAAATATTTGTCGACATCCATTAAGACCTTAAATATGGATCCAATTGGTTGTTACAGCCGAAACGGCCCATTTCAAGGTCAAACAAGCGCCGGAGCAGCTAAACCCTCCATTTTATCGATTTTTCGTGTGTTATAGTCCATGGATATTTGGTGATCCTTAATTCCGATGTCACTTTTGTCAAAAAATTTTGTGGACATCATTTAAGACCTTAGCTATGGAGTCAATTGCTCACCACGATCAAATGGATCCATTTTCAAGGTCAAACAACACTAGAGCAAGTAGACCTTCACCATTTTGCCGATTTTCGTGTGCTGTAGTCCATAGGTATTTGGTGATTCAAATTTTCGACATGACTTTTGCTAAAAAAATTCATGAACGTCCGTTAAGACCTTAATTATGGAGCCAGTAGGTAAACTCCCTATTTTGCCAATTTTTCGTGTGCTATATAATCCATGATTTTTTAATGATTCATAATTTTGACGTCACTTTTGTCAAAAATTTACGTTGATGTCCGCTAAGACCTTATCTATAAATCTAGTTGGTCACCACGGACAAAACGACTCATTTTCAAAGTCAAAGGAGTACCAAAGCACGTAAACCTCCCATTTTGTCAATTTTTTGTATACTATAATCTATGGATTTTTGGTGATCCGGAATTCCGACGTCACTTCTGCCAAAATTTTCCTTGAACGTCCATTAAGACCTTAGCCATGGAAATAGTTGGTCACCACGACCAAAACAACTCATTTTCAAGGTCAAACGAGCATCATAGCAAATAAACCCCTACCGATTTTTGTGTGCTATAGTTCATGAATATTTGGTAATTCAGAATTCCAACGTCACTTTTGCCAAAATTTTCATGAACATCTATTAAGACCTTAGCTATGGAGCCAGTTGGTCACCACAACAAAAACAACCTATTTTCAAGGTCAAACGAGCACCAAAGGAGGTAAACCCCCATTTTGCTGATTTTTCATGTGCTATAATCTATAGATTTTTGGTGATTCAGAATTCCGATATCACTTTTGTCAAACGTTTGTTTAGACTTTAGCTATAGATTGAGTTGGTCAGCACAACCAAAACGACCCATTTTCAAGGTCAAATGAGTACCAGAGCAGGTAAAATCTCTATTTTGCCAATTTTTGTTTGTTATAGTCTACCATTTTTTTTGGTTGATCTGAAATTCGGCATCACTTTTACAAATTATTTTTTTGTGGACGTCTGTTAGCTATGGATTTAGTTGGCCTTGACGGCCAAAAGTCCTTTTTTCAAAGTCAAACGAGCACCAGGGCCAGTAAACCTCCAATTTTATCGATTTTCGTGTGCTATAGTCCACCATCTTTTTGGTAATCTGAAATTCCAGCGTCATTTTTGTCAAAGTTTTTGTGGACGTCCGTTAAGACCTTAGCTATGGAGCTAGTTGAACCTGACGGCCAAAACGATCTATTTTCAAGGTTAAACGAGTTCAAAGCAGGTAAATCCCCCATATTGCCGATTTTCATGTGTCATAGTCCACTATCTTTTTTGGTGATCCAGAATTTCGGATTCGTCTTTTACCGGAAATTTTTCTATGGATGTCCCGTTAAAACCCTTATGCTATGGGAGCCAGTTGGCTCTGCGGCCCCCCACAAAACAAAACGACCATTTTTCAAGGTCAAACGAGCCCCATAGAGGTAAATCTCCCACATGTTACACGTATTTTTGTCATGGTGTTATAGTCCCTTCCCACTCATCTTTTTTGGTGACCGAATTCCGACATTCCTTTAGCCAAAAAAATGTTATGAACATCCCCCCGTCTATACCTTAAAAGCTATGGAATACAGTTGGACTCTTCTCCAAAATTACTTAAAAGCTGCTGTTTTTTTATCAAAACAATCTAAATAGAGATTCAGAATATTCGGAACAACTTATTCAGTTTTCTTATAAGAAAATCCAACAAAACGGTTTCCCCTTTCCCCAATCCATCTAAACAGTTGGTAATTGAATGACTGGAGTGAATTTACCAGGGATTTGTCGTAAGACTTTTGTCTTCTTTAACAGTACCTCCGCCTTTGAGATTCTTAGTCGATTCTATTGACCCCCAATATCTTATTTTTTTTTCGCTTTACGTCGAGCAAATACTAATTTTATTGGTGTCATCTTTGTTTATCGAGCTAGGAAGAAGTTTTTCCATGACATATAGAACATCACCCGTTGGGATAAGTTACCTTGAGATTATTTATGCTTTAATTAGTTATCCTGAGATTTGTTGTATAAAAAGAATATACATTGAATACTTCCTAAAAGCTCTCCAACAAAAGTTTTGATTGCTCAACCAAAATTTTCTACTGTTGTCTATTTGCATGCGGTATTACAATTTTCACTTTTTATGCTATACAATTGGCAATTTCCTTTCCTGTGCCATTCATTTAAATTGGACTCATTTGCCTCGTGATACAAATATTTTTTTTTAAAAAAATATTTTGCTCTAAAATATCGGAATATCATTTAATTTATTTGATCATATCGTAATATAAAATAAAATTATTTTGAAAAAAAAAAACAAAAAAAATAAAGATATGAATAGAAATATTCGTTTTTGTTGTAAATGTGCATAGTTAGAGTGGGATAACGCCAAAGAAATGAAAGGAAAGAAAGAACGAAAAAGAATTAGAAAAGAGAATAAAGAAAGAATTAGAAAGAATTAAAAAGAAGTTAGAAAGCACCACCGCAATAAACTTACTAATTAATATGAATTCGTTACCCAATAAGTAACATGATTCATGACAATATGTCTTGATTATTACACTTACATTTTTAAATGCTAGTAATTTATGAAATCAAGAATGGAGGAGGGGAGTAAAGAAATTATTAAGCATGGGATAAGTTAATCCAAACTTCCCAACAAAACAGAAAATTGATGGCATCTATAATTTTATCCAGGAACTATTTAGTGCTATCCTTCACACCAAACGGCCCCTCAGAGTCTTATAATTCACACAAGTAAAATCTTATTTGGTTCGATAAATTCTGAGACGCCACCATTGTTCTCCTGGAAATCTGAGTAGGGGTTTTACAGGTGATATGTATCTGGCTTCCTATAATGCACAAACTCTGAAAAAATATTGTTGCACCATGTCCGATTCTCCAAAAATACAAGAAGTGTGATGACAATTTTGAAGAGCGTAAACAACATATCATATATGTTTCATAATCTATTTGGGGTTTTGTGGTGAATCAAGGATCAGGAACAGCCTGCGCGGCGCCGTGACAGGCAGCGCCGGAAGTCGAACGGAGACAGAAGCGATGCGGAGGTCAAGATCGTGCAGTCGAAAACCCCACCCGCCTTGTTCTTCAGCTCTTCTCCTACCCGTATCACTAGGATAACCGTGCCTTATTTGAAAATGCTAGCTTAATTTCTACCAAATCACCCCGTACCACTCACCAATACACAAATGATAACCCTATAAAAACATACAACACACCATCAAACCACCCACTCTCATAATAAATCCCCACACACATCCACAGTAAACCTGAGTTCTACCTTCCATAACCCACTACTGACAAAAACAAACAACCCAACAAACTGTTGTACAACACCAAATGAAGAACACACCCGTCTTACACAAAATAACCGCAACACCTACAGTTTATGGACACCCCCGGTAAATAGACACACAAGAATTACATCCCAATAAACACAACACAACACCCCCCTTGGCACATCAAACCAAACTATTCACTGTTTGACCCAGCATTTACATCAACCTTGTAAAGTGCAACCAACCACCCCTAAGCCTTCACTGTCTCCCCCTTTGTATAGATAGTACATCTATGTTTAAGTCAACTAATACCCTTGCTTAATTCTACTCAAGTATGAACAAATGACCAATCCAACTCCACTATGTTTTGTCATTCCTGTAAAAACAAGGGACTGCGATTAGGCAGACCACATTGGTATTGCTGTTACTGTACTGTAAACACGCATGAGAGATATTGCCATCTTCGCTCAATGTGCTTTAAAACAGCTTAACTATCCATGTACACCTCCGCTATGTGAATTGGCAATACTTCTATACCTTCAGCTTCACCGCTGAGCTTCTCGATTACTGTGGCTTGATTCACTTGATTTCAGAAGCTACATTGATTCTCACCATCTTACCATAAAGATGAAACTGAACCTTCTTGTGTGTAAACAAGCTCCCCAGTCTGCTCACAATAAAAAACCTTTAGCTGTTTGGAGCTTTGCTATTAACAATTACTTCCTTGCCTGCTTGATTTTTATTTGTATCTCACAAATTCTGAGTGCAGCATCTAAATGAGATTGCTTTGGTTGATGAAGAAATTGACTCAGTGTTGCGTAGCAAACATGCAATATATGGTCTTGTTGACATTAAGATATAATAACACTTGCCTATTAGCTTCTGTATATAGTTGGGCATCTGCCAGTAGCTTGTCATTCTTCTTCCCTCTTCCATTCATTCATCCACTATCCTTAGTTGTTAATCTAAAAAAAAACCATTATGGATCCAGTGTGTAGAGAGAATGGCGTCGGGCAGCCCCAAGTCCTACTTCAGAAATATTTCTAAGGCATATTTCTTTGATGCATCCACAATGCCTTCTTTGATTCTGGCAAATTCAATCCCACAGGAAGTTACCTTAGATCTCCTTAAATTTCACTTGAAGGTATTTCAGCAATGTTCCTTTTGTTATACATTTATCAAACTCAGATCTTTCCAGTACAGTGCATATTTGCATCTACATACACTAAGATTACCACCAAGGGATTGTCAATGAGCCTTTTTATAAAACAGTGAGTAATCTAGATGGACATTTTGCACAAAAGCCAAGATTGAGTAGTGCTTAGTAAGTTTTTACTTCCAAATCCTTCTAGGTGCCTTTTTCAACCATACAAGGATTAATGAGCTTACATAATGGTGTATCCCCCTGCACAATTAAAAATCCTTGGGAGGTTGAAGCTTGAGGAAGAGGCCATTGTAAACTTCTTCTAACCAAATCACTTGCAGGGCGAAATGGCATTTGAGACATCCAGTTGGTGAAACATCCATTCTCAATAGTAGGGCAAGTGCTAAATACACTCCTGATAGTAACCATCTTAAACTACTGGAGAGAAGGTTTCTGGATAATCAATACCTTCCCTTTGATTGAAACCTTTTGCAACTTAATCTAGCTTTAATCGATCTATTTCCTGAGGCTAAATACTTGATTTTAAACACCCACTTACACCCAATCGCCTTTCTTGCCTGGTGGTAATGAACAACAGTCCAGAGTTGTATCATTGTAGGCATCCAAGGCTGCAATTTCAAGACTTCATAGCATCCAACCATCTTCTGATCAAGAACAGGCCCTTCCTCAAATGCTTGATGGTTCCATGTCATTACCAAATTAGATGTAAGAAATGCATATAGGATGTATTTTAGATGATCATAGGCAAACCATATTGTCAATAGAGTATGTTGGCTTATTACCAGACTTGAGACTTGCAGTAAGCTACAATATCACTTCATCATAGAGGGGAGCTTCAACTAATTCTTGTGGACATTCTTTGTTCAGGAATGGAACATCTAATGTTGGACGGTTGTACCAGTGTCAACCTCAGTTAAGTTTATCCAATGTGTAGGTATCCAGAGCAATGTCTGATGAGAAGTAGTAGGAAAACAGTTGCCAAGCTGTAGATGTTGGTATTGCAAAAGGAAATGTTGACTCTCCGAAAAAGACACTCTGCTAAGAAAGAAAATACTGTTCTTAGATGATAAAAGTATATATCCTTTTGTATTTTCACTATAAACCCATATGATACAGCAGCCACAATTCTGGTTGGGTTGAAAAACTTATCCTGGAATGTACATATTCTTGGCAAAAACACAAGCAAACCTAATACTCTTAAAATGTTGAAGTGAAAGGTTTGTTCTTGTGGAACATCTCATAAGGTTGATTTTACCTTGTACCACTGTTGTAAGGAAGCCTATTTATAATATATTTGGCAGCACTAGTACACAAATGGCCCCAAAAAACTTGATTGGAATGTGACCCTTTTTTGGAACTTTATTTGCATCTAAGCTATCTCCAAGATATGTTTATGTTGTCTGTCAATTATTACCATTCTGCTGGGGAGTATGTATACAAACGTCTTTGTGAACAATCCCCTACTGACAAAAAGGCTGGTTTTACACTCAGCATTTACAAATTCTTGAAACCATTATCAGTTGTCTAATTATCTGAATTTGGACTGAACTGTGTTGAACTAGCACAAAGAAGTTTTGTAGCACAACACAAACATCAACTTTCAATTTGATTAGGAAAGAGCCATAAACATTCTTGTACAGTCATCAACAATTGTTACAAAAAGAACTATTCCCATCTATGTAAAGCAGTATTAAATGTCCCCCAGTACATCAATATGAACCCAGATGAAAGCGTCTGAGTAGACCAGTGACAGTACTTATTGAACAAATGGTAGTAGGTCTGTGTTGTTAGCTAGTGGACAAATTGTACAAGTGTTTGTAATTCCTTAGAACACTGAAGTGGACAGGAAAAGTGAAGTACTTTGTGTTAGAAAACACTGATGAGGTGTGGCCTAGCCTTTGATTGCCATAGTAGCATTCTTGAACCCAGATGGAGAAGATATGGATGGAGGACTTTGTGTGGTAAATTCTTTATTTCTTTGTGGAAACACTGCTCATGTTTGCCTCTACTGGACTTTCTGGAATAGGGTACAATGATGAGGCCTTGCCTCTTAACCAATCCCCATCACCTGGCCCATGTAGAGGTCCTGAAATATAACAAAAAGTCAGGAAAGAAGGAGAACAAACAGTTTGAGATCTCTTGAAGGCTTGAGACTGGACAAAGATTAAAACTTAAATCAGGAATTAACAGGAATTTTCTATTTTTTGTCATGTGAATTCAGATGACAGGATCCTGTATTGAGTAACCTTCACATTATCTCCCTTTGGGCAAATACCAATTCTTCTGGTTATCTGATAACAAACTTGCTGTTTGGTAATCAAAGTACAGTAGGGCAAGGATGTCATAGTGATTAGGTAGACCTTGAATATATGATCCACCCCTTGTTGTTTTATTCCCCAACTATAAGTGCAATATCATTACCCTGTTGAAGATTGCATATCTACATCTTGGGACTATCTTTGCATTTGCCGCACTGTTAGACGGTGGATCCTGATCCTTCTGTTCCTCCCTTAGCTTTTGTATTGTTCCAAGCATTGCAGAATCTGAATTGTATTGATCCTAATGAACCACTCAATCCCTTTATTATAGTCATTTATGATTTACCTCTTCCATGCAGCTTGGATTATAAGGAAAACTGTTGTTGAACCTTCTTCTCTATTAGAAACTAAACTCTTCTTGATTCCTTGTTAATTATAGCATTAGAGCTGTATGAAAAGCTTGTCTTTTTTATCATTATGATTTCTCACTCTCCCACATGATGGTCCTTCTTCCTCCTTTCAAGACCAGGCGGATATCCATGAGCTGAAAAAATACAGCTCGAGTATGTTCGTTATATTTACAATAGTCACAAATACCACTTTGAAAATCAGAGATAGGAAAATTACAATAGTCACAATACACACTTGAATCATAGATAGGGAACATTTTGGTTTAGATACAGACTGATGCGAGCAGTAAACATTGCATGTGATTCTACTTGTTCATTACTAACAGATTGTGTTATCCTTACGCGCACTCTCCCTCTGCAATCAGCAGGAATAGCCGGTTAAGAAGAGCATCATCATAAGAATCTGGCCTCTTGCTTGATTCATATGGATCATTAAAGACCCCATGAGAAAAACTGCCAGCAATTTTTGATTATGCATAAACACCACTGAGATCTCTTTGAACCAGGACAAACCACAAACTGCTATAAGGCACCCAGACTATACTCATACTCTACCCATAGTCTCTCAAATCTAGCAAAAATACATGAAAATTGTATCACTCATACCTTGGCTGTAGTTGCAATTTCTTTGTGTAATTGATAGATTCGACTTCCCATCTTACTTTATTTTCATATCTTTCACTCAATTCTTTCCACACTTTCTTGATGCATTTGTTGAGTAAACAATCCACTAGTTAAGTCTTTTGGATTGTGACACAGTTCCTTATTCCAAGAAAGGACACAATGGGGCATCATTACCCACCTTTTCCCACAAGTTCTTCAAGTTTTCTCCTATTGCTTCCTTCTTGCAAGATCCACAATAAATCCTAGCTTATTTCTTACCCACCCAAACAAAAATGGCTATTCTCTAGCTCTGTCCACACCGAAAAGTTTCTCAGGAATCCAGATAGCTGAATCGAGACTACCATTAACACCTGAATCTATCAATGTGGTTTATGGTTTAAGAACAATGGATGATTATGGACTCAGTTTTCTGGGTTTGGAGTTCATTATCAACAGCTGCCATTGTTGCTTCAACCTTTCAGACTGTGTTTAAGCAATTTTGATCCTATCTATTGCTTGCTCTGATACCATGTGCAGTGAATCAAGATAGGAACAACATGAAGAGGAAGAAGTGAAAGGAAGAAGAAGAAGTAGAAAGGAAGAAGAAGAGATGAAGATGCAGTCGAAGAAGAATCAGAACAGAATTGTATTAGTATTTTTTAAAAGTATTAGTCATGCTTATTTACATCAGTGTATATATATACAATAACTAATACATATAACAACTATAACTAACTCATAACTAATTCTCAACTAACTAGTTATCTTATTTACACATATGCCACAATGTTCAAGTGACACCTTCTTCAATAGTGTTAAACTAACAAAGTCTTTAAATCTACATGCAAATCACATTCCAAACTCATCTTTCAATTCAACTTATTATTCTCTGCTGCTAAATATCTAAATTATTGATTGATGATTGGGAAATGTTCTTTTGTATTCAACCAAAAAATAAAAAAACTTGTGTACATGTAGAATTTTGCAGGTCTATGCTGCATATAAGTTGTAAAATGAAGGGATTATAGAAATTAATAACCACCAAATAACAAAAACAAAAAATGAAACAATGATTTTGACAGTGATACAGAAGGCAACAAAAAAATCACCATTTGATAAATAGAGTTGGTGAATCAAAACAAACGTAGCAATGGGTATTAGCATTACAATATAAGAGGATGCAATAGACTGTCTGTGCTTTTGCTGCAGTTTTCAAATTCAAACAAATCCTGGTGCTCAATTAAGCGAAAGCAAGCATCAATTGTTGATAAGCACATACTTGATTCATAGCCACCTGTTATTTGTAGTTTTACTGATTTGACAAACTTAGGGACCTTGTAAAGGTACCGGAGTCTTATTACTTAAGTATGCAGTCTTACCTGAGTATTTGAAGGGTTCTTGTTTGAGTATGCAAGATGAAACAACCCCGGTCCTAGTAGAGGTTACCAGACTCTCATGAGATTGAGCCAGCGCTGCCAGCTGGAGATGAGTTACAGGAAAGTAGGTGAACACTTTCCGATGGGCGTCAGAAAGTGTGACTTTTCCAAACACCAGGCACAAAGAGGTTTCTGAAAGGACTTGCCCATTAAAAGGCACTTTTCCTAAACATTTTGGATAGTTTTGCAAAACTTGAGAGAAACTCTTTTCAAGGGAAACATTTGCAAAACGCTACTAGAAAACAAAGGCAAGAAATTTATTCCAAGAACCACAAAACAATCTTGGGGCGTTTCATATAGTGTTAGGCATATATCTCTTGTTCTCTTAAAGTTAAAACTATGCATGAATCTTATAAAGGAATCAGTGTGTAAGGTTGAAAGGTCTAGTGTCCAGGTGGGATAGCTTAGTGGGTAGATAGTTTTCTCTTAGGCTTGTTAAGCAATAGGGACCGGTTGTAACTGTACGGATAAGATTGATAACTCTTTCTACGTTGATGTACTGTGTTTTACTTTGCCTTTTGAAGATTAGTGAATAAACGATTGAAAATCTGTGGAACAGGTCGTGGTGTGTTTTACTCCCTTAAGCAAGGAGGTTCCACTAAAAATCATTGGGTTGATTTACTGCATTTAACTTTTTGTAATTTTCTTGGAGTGTAGTAAGGGACCTGGTCCATTACTTGTTAAGTGACGGCACATATTCTATCAAGTGGTATCAGAGCAGGCACTCCTAATTTGGTTAACACCAAGGAAGGATATTTGTTCTAGAATGGCTGCTCCCACTTACTCTCGAAGAAGTTCAGTCGTTCACACAGACCTCCTAGTTTCAATGCATTTTACAGTTGTGGAAAGTTAGACATGCATGACTACCTCATGCTGAAGACAGCGATTTATGGATATTGTACTGGATGGACCATTTGTCGATGCTGGAAAGAAAAGGATGGAGAAAAGACATTACTGTTCAAAGCCTAGGAAGAAAAGAAATTTATGATGAAGCTGACAGGAAAAAAGGATTTTGAAAAAAGGTTTTCAAAAACTAAAAACTTCTTCTTGTATGTGGGGAATAGGACCTGATGAGTACAACAGGAGTGTCAGGCCTGTGAGTCTGCTAAGGAAAGAAATTGGGACTGCTTAAAAGGGACTGCCACATGAAGGATAAAACTGACCAAGTCCAAAGAATCTAAGATTGACATGCTTTACCTCACGATATGCGGAAAATTCAAAATGAAGAAGGAGAAAACCAATACATGACATGTTCAACCAAGTTTTTTCTTCCATTACAAATGAGCTGTGAAGTCTGGGTGAACCTATAAAGCATGACCAAACAAACCAACAAGTCAGAAAGGTTGCTTCGAATTATTCCAAGACGTGGAGAGCCAAGGTTGATGCCATTAAAGAAGCAAGTATTTGAAGATGGACTTGGTGCTTGATGGTAATCTGAAGACCCCAAATATGATATGAATCGGAAATTACGATTATCAAAGAAGGAGGAAGCATAAGAAGGACAAGTCATTGATGCTGAGTATAAATTCAGATTGAAGATTCCAGTGATGATGATATGGCATATTCTTCATCATCAGATGTTCAAAAAATTGTGAGGAAAAAAACAAGTGTATAAAAGAGGAACAATGGTACTCGAAAATTGCTGCTCAAGGTGTACTTGTATAAGTGTGGAAAAAAGCTGAGCATGTCAGTCAGAGAGTGCCCTTTGCTCAAGAATGAAAGCAAGAAAATACCAAAAACCAAGAAGTGAAAAGAAGAAATAGAAAGGGGGACCTGGTACTTGGCAAGAGGAGACTAGAAGCTGCTACAGACTTGGTTGTCAAAAGGCTCTTTGCTGGCCATGGGGTGATTCCTCAAGTGATTCAGAAGGAAATCCTGATGAGCCAAAAAAGATGGTCCATGGTTGCTTTAAGAGGACGGAGGAAACTGTCTTCAATGAAATGTTTGCACTCATTTTGGCCCCACACAGAAGATGAGAAGAGGACAAAATAGGTAACTATTCTAGAATATGAAAATGTGGGACTTGGATAAATATTCTCTTAAAAATGAGAACTTGGCAAACGTATGATTGATTTTCTGTGATAGAGTTAAACATCTGAAAGAGACACCATGAATGCTAAACTTGAAGTTTGACTGAAAACAAGTTAAACTGGAAGAGAAAATGCAAGGAATGGTGTCTCTAGAGTCAAATAACTCTGAACTTACGAAACCAGTTGAACAGATGACTTGAAGAAGCTGAAAAATTGGAATGAATGTCTAATGGGTGCAAGCTGAAATCAAAGAACTTGAAAAAACTCTGAAAAAAAGAAAAACGTGGTCTGTCACTGAAAAAGAGTAACAAGTTAGAACAAGTTTCTGTGAAATTAAGAAAGAACTTGAAAAAAAATCCTTAAGTGGAACCAAATCCTCAAAGTTACTTTCAAAGGCAAACAAATCAGAGTAATTTCAATAAGGGAAAGGACTGGAAAGTCTGAAACATAAGTCTCCTTATAAATCTAACAGTAAGTAATGTTTTTGTGGTCTGTGACAATTGCTGTGTCCTTCATTGTGGTAAGGTAAGGAGTGGACATTTGAAGGGTGAGTGTGCGTTTAGCTTGGAGAAACCTCCTGTGACAAGGTTCTTCTAAAATTGCTGAAGGCAAAAAAATTTACAAAAAGAAGACATGGTCCTACAAAAAGGCACGTTTCATACTCACAAATTTTCAAAGAGAAAAAAATCTGTCCCTGCTCCTATGGTACTTTGTTAGGAAAACTTTCAAAATCTCCATATTGGACTAAGTACAATCTAATCAAACTCCTTTTGTCTGCATACTGGGGAAACTCAAGCTAAATGGGTTCCCAAGCTTAAACAAGTGATTTTTGGTGCAGGTGGTGAAGGAGCAACAGTTCAAAGTGGGTATATGGATAGTGGGCTGCTCTAAGCATATGACTTGGTGATGTTAAAGAACGTCCCTCACTCAAGGACCCTCCAGGAGGAGGTGTCTCATTTGGGTGATGGAAAAAAAAAGGGGTTACATTTTGGGAGTTGGCAAAGTAGGAAGAATCTCGTGAAGATTCAATTGACAATGTTACCATGCGGATGGGTTGAAGTACAACTTGTTTGAGTGTGTACAAATATGTGACAAAGAGAATGAGGGCAAATTCACTTATGAGAAATGCACTGTGGTGAGTCTACCTCAACAAGGTAATTCTCACTGCCACAAGAAGGAAAAAATATGTAGTGGCAAACTTAGAAAAGTCTATGGAGATGACGTAAAAATTCTCAGTGCTCAGATGAGAAATGCTGCCCTCCGGCATCGTAGGCTGGGGCATTGTAAGCTCATCATTTACGAACAAACCTGATTTTCTATCGGACCTGGTCCGAGGTCGCCCAAAATGAAGGTTTGCTGAAAATAAAATCTGTGAAGCTGTTGTGTTAAAGGAAAACAGATCAGATCATCTTTTAAGCCCAAAAAATCACAGTAACTCATCAAAGGAAACACTCAGAGCTGCTTCATATGGGGGGACCTGTGTGGACCTTTGAAGGTTCAAAAAACAAGAAGAAATGGCAAGAAAGTCATTTTGGTGATGTGATGATGCTCAAGATAACATCTGGACGAGTTTTTGAGATCAAAGGCCAACACAGCTGAAGAGGTTGGTGGTATCTTCAAAAATATTCAAGCCACAAATTGAATTTCAGTTATTTGAAGCATGTCATCGATCATGGGATAGAGTTGAAAAAATCAACACTGGATAGATTCTTTATGGAAAATGGACGAGCAACAAATTTCCTCTGCTCCAAGGAAAACTCTTCAACAAAATGGGTAGTGGAAAGGAAGAAGAAACAGAAACCCTTGGTGAAACATTGCCAGAACAATGATTATTGAATCAAATCTCCTCAAAGTTTCTGGGGCTGATGAAAGCTGTTAACACAAGGCATGTCATGTTACCAACAGGGGTCTAATTAAAGAAAACTGTCTGAATAAGGACTCCATATGAAATGCTCAACAACAGAAAGCCAATGCTGAACTATCTTAGAGGCCATTTGGGGATGCACATGTTTGTGCTGAAACAATGAAGGATGATCTGGGAAAAATTGATCTGAGAAGTGTGCAGGAGTATTTGTTGGATAGTCTTCATCCAGCAAAGCCCCTCCGGAATATTCAACAAACCGAAACTCAATGATTGAGAAAAGCATTCATGTTTGTATTTGATGAAGAGGGAAAGCTGACGAGATGATGATCAAATGAGATGATATGTGTGAAAATCTCAATCAAAAGAAAGATTGAAGGAGGTGAGCTGATGCAGATCAACAAAACTGAAAATGGACGTTGATGATCAGGGAAATCATAGTCTACCTGAAGGAGGATGCTGAGGTTGAACAGGATGATATGTGTACCTGGTACTACTTCATAAAACTCCCCGCCAGAGTACATCAGGGACTCCCCAGAAGGATGATGTCACTCTTGATTGAAAAAGAAACATGTGATTAGGCTAATCAGGTCTGTTACAAAGTCAGGATGGAAGCATAGTTAATCACATACTCTTGATAATCTCATCTCCTTTGAATTCTGGAATTCATACTAGATCAAAAAACAAGAAATCTAGTGGCCTTCTCAGCATTGGATATCATCTTTGAGCCCAAGATGTGAAAGAAGCATTAGGTGAATGCAGACTGGAATCAATTCATGACAAGAAGAACTTCATCAGTTTGAAAAAAAGCAAGGATATGGTAACTGGTTTCCTCGACTTGCAGGCAGAAAGTTATAGGAAACTAGATGGGGTTTTCAGAAAAAACAAACTTGATGAAAATGATAGTGATCACTAGAAATAAATCAGGTGTTAGTGCAAAGGATACAATCAAGAAGAAGGAATTAGGACATGATGAGGCCCTTTGCACCTGTTGCAAAGAATGGAAAAGCGATTAGATTTTAATAGCTTTTGTTGCATTTTGGGGTCAAAGTTGGATCAAATGTATGGGAAGGTGCATTTCTGAATGGAGAATTCAAAGAGGAGGTGGTTGGGGGGTCAAGCAACCTCTTGGTTTTGAGAAGATTCAGAGCACAATCATGTGTTTAGATGAATAAGGGCCACTATTATGGTTCGAAGCAAAGCTCCAAGAGCATGGTATGAAAGTGTTTGTCAAAGTTTCTGCTGAAGAATGGTTTCAAACGAGGCAAGATAGGACAATGACTGTGTCTTATTAAAAAAAGAACAAGATATTGCTTATCATTTAAGTTATGTAGATGGACATTAATTTTTGGAATTACTTCAGAACATTTGTGTGAAGATTCTCATCTTAATGGGGAAAGGGAGTTTGAATGAGTCATGATGGGGTTGAGTTTGGACATTCTTCCTGGTCTGCAAATCAAAACAATCATCAAATGGGAGTGCAATATTCAGGAGAAGTACATTAAGGAGCTGGCTAAAGAAAGTCAAATAGTATGTTTGATTCTAAACTATTGATACTCCTATGGAAAACAAAATTCCAAGAGGATAGTTGAGGAACCGATCATTTTGTGAATCAAACCAATGTACAGGGGAATCATTGGTGATGCTTGTTTATATCTGAATGCTAGCAGGCCTTGATATGTGTTTAGTGTTGGCATGTGTGCTAGGTTCAAGCATGTCTACGTGATTCAACATTGAAGGCTGCAAACGTATTCTCAGATACTTGAAGAAAAAAGGGGACCTGGTTTCTCTTTTATCATGCAGGTTGATACTTTTGATTGTTGGTTTTGCAGATGCTTGTGATTTTTGCTGGTTATCAAGTTGATCAGGAAGAGCACTCTGTAATGGCTCATGTCCTTGGATTCATCGTTATCCTTCTTGGGGGTACAAGACAGAGAACTCGGTGGCTCTTCAACTGCTGCAGCTGAATATGTAGCTGTGCAGCCTGTTGTTCCAGTTGCTGTGGATCAGGCAACACTTTGGAAGATTTTTGGATATTCACAATCAAAGGAAAATTTCCTCTTATGTGTGACAATGACTAGTTTGTAGTATTGGAAAAAGAACCCGTCCACATAAGAGAAAACAAGATGCTATTGATGTGAGACATTTTCACTTTTTGAGAGAGATAATGTTGAGAAAGGAAATATTGGCTCACATATGGGCAACGGAGGAGAAAATTGCAAAACAATGTTCACTAAGCTCTCAGCAAGGATCAATTTGAGAGGAATCGGTTAAAGTGGGGATGTGATCTCCAAGTGAGGGCTTTTAGCTTTCCATAGTGGAAACTCCCTTGATGGCTAGGAATTGCAGTGGCAGTATCCTTGGGTGAATTTTAAATATTTGAACAAAATCCTTTTGTACCTTTGTAGTTATACTCTCAGTAAGAACCTTGCTTCCCGCAAAAGAAGGCAAACTAGAACAATTAAGGAATGAAGGTAAATTCTACAATTGGTACCTGGTACCTGTCCAGGTTAGCATTTTAACATTTAAATTTAAACTGAAAAAAAAATTTGAACCGTTTTGAAAATGGCCACATGTCAGTTCATCGGTTAATTGGACGATCAGTCCCATCGTTTCTCTATCAAACGACGCACCAATCAACAGGATCTGGCACCTTCTCCAACTTCTTTTTAAAAAAGCCTTTCTTCTTTTTGAAAACTCTCACCGTTCTTAATTCTTCTCCCTTTTCAAGAAAGGTTTTTGTTTAAAATTCCAAAGGCAAAGTCTGTCTTCTTCTTCTTTCTAATTGCTGTTCCAAGAAATTTTCCCAGTATAACAACAATGTTCGTCTCCTTCCTTCATCTTCTTAAAACACAATGTTGAAGTTGAATTCTCTAAGTGAAATAGAGCCCCCTGCTTTAGTTCCCGACCACTTACAAAAGCCAGACTTCCTCCCCCTTCCAGTCATCAACAAGACACTACTGATAACCCTTTTTTTTCGCTATAAGATTAAATACTCTGCATGCCTACTGGGACCTGGCCGTTTTCAAGACATTGTTGCCGACACTATGTTGTGAAGGGGGTCTATTAAACATTAGGGCTTCTGAGTCCAACATTATTGGCATCGGTGAAGAGCTTGTGATTGAAAGCCTTGACCATGATGCGGGAAGAAGCAAGGGCAGAGCATACTGCAGTTTTTGGACAAAAGAAGACGGTAAGACCCACTCAACCTATTTTGATAAGGACTCATGATTTAGGAAGTTACTCTTCTTCATTCTTACTTAAGTATTGCAGGTTCTTACTGAGTAGTCAGGTTCTTGTTTGAGTTATTGCAGATGAAACAAACCCAGGACTAGTAGAGGGTTGGTAACCAGACTCTCATGATGAGAGCATGTCGCTGCCATCTGGAGATCGGTACAGAAAGTAGGTGCACACTTTCGATGGCGTCAGAAAGGGTGGACTTTCCAAACCATGGCAAAGAGGTTGATGAAAGTGGGACTTGCCAATAAAAGGCACTTTCCTAAACATTTTTGGATATTTTGCAACTTGAAGAGAACCTCTTCAAGATAACATCTGCAAAAAAGCTACTGAAAACACCAAAGGCATAATTATTCCAAGAACAACAACAATCTTTGGGGCTTTTCATTATAGTGTTAGGAATAATTCTCTTGTTCTTAAACTATAAACTATTCCGATCTATAAGGAATAGTGTGTAGTGTTGGAATTGAAAAGTCTAGGTTGTACAGGGGGATAGCTTAGTGGGTAGAAGTTTTCTACCTTAGGCTATTAAAGCAATAAGGGACTTGTTGCTTAAACTGTAAGATTGATTAATCTTTCTACGTTGATTGTAATCGTGTTTTACTTTTGCTTTTGAAGATTAGTGAAAACGATTGAACATCCTGGGGGAAACAGGTCTGGTTTTACTCCCTTAAGAAGGATTTTGCGGTTGTCCAGAAAATCATTGTGTTGATTTTTAAGTGCATTTGACTTTCTGATAATTTTCTGGAGTGTAGTAAGGGACTGGTCCATTACTTGTTAAGTGGAAGGGCACAATATTTTACTATTCAACCGCCGTCTATTCTTTCCTCCATAATTATGTTCTCAACATATAGCTTGCACATTAGAATCTGAAAAACAGAATATATTTAGGAGTTCAATTTTTTTCTACTTACTTGGGTAGTGATAATTACACGATCGCATCCTTCAATGGCTTCAACTTAGAATATCTGCAAAGCTAAGGGGGATCTCCTCGAGGTTGTGACACCCGCTTATAACAAGTATTTCAAGCAGGGGAAGGGAAAGGATTCCTCCGAGACATTCCAGCTTGAGATACTTAAAAACGCCAGTTTCAACAACTTAAGTTTATGGAACCTGACATCTCCAGGGCACCAATCTCTGATTTGAACACAATCGCGTAATTGGAGATACTCCAGGCTTAGTAGTCCGTCAAGGAAGGAAGTCAGGTTTTCTATATGAGTCTCAGTTAGTAACAACTTGTTTAAGTTTGAAGGCAATTGTAACCCAGATACACTAAGGGGCAACTCAACTCAAAGGTGAATTATTTGAAGCTGGCTAAGATTCTCCAATGCGAGACAAAAAGGCCCTGCAGAATCATTATTGCCGCGATATTCAAATTTGATGTGAAGTTGTTGAAGATTAGGACACCTCCTTGATAATACATCCACCTTATCAATTGGAAATCTAACGATATTCTTTAATGTCCTCAAATTTTCCAATTTAGAGGATCTTTCAATGTAGCTGTAGACAAAAAATGCACTTTATGGGAACTCAAATCCAAGACCTTAACAAGTCGCAATTTAAGAATCTGACAGAAGGGAATCCCATTAATAAGTTCTCCATCATGTATCGTTATCAGTGACCTCAAGTGTTGGTGGAAAGGCTTTCGTGTTTTGGATCCGAGAGATGCAAACTTGGAAATCTCTTTACTGATACTGTAGCTCACTCGACTTTCCTTCCATTCAAAAGGTTGAAGCTGGCTACAACGCCCCTTCACTGCCGATATAAACCGTTCTTCTCTACTCTTCTTCAAGCAAAAAGGAAGCACTACGTCATGAACCTGACAATATTTGACCTTACCATTATATTCTTTCTTTGAAACCATAACCACATTACTGCTAATGAGATCCATCAAGTAACCTTCAGCAGATTCAATGTTCTCCACAAAGTCTTCTGCTATCCATAAACTCATCAATTTAGAAACTGGAATTCTTGCATCCTCCGGAAACATCACCATATAAAGAAGACAAGGCTTTAAACAATCCGCTAAGTTATCAAAACTCAACTGCATAGTAGCCCAATTATAATCTTCGGACTCACGATCAAGAGATATCTCACTTGACTTGCTCACCCACTTTCTCGAGCCGAATTGTTACTATTATTCTGCTTCTATTTTCCAACATCAGGAAAACAAATCCTTAAGTCATCCCATGCCATAAAATCCCACATATCATCCAATACAATGAGATATCTCTTGCACATTAAGCTTTTCTCAACGCCATAAGCAAGGGATGTCATCCCTTGGCTCCCTATCCTGAAAGGAGTAACTTGACTCTAATCTCTTGTGATAACTTTCTTCCAGTTAAAAGTTTTGGAAACAATTGCACCATGCCCGAACATCAAAAATGAGAGAAGGAATAACAGGTCTGTTGTCACAATTGTAAACCTTTCTAGCAATTGTTGTTTTCCCTTGTCCCCCCATGCCTACAACTCTAGCTCATTTGTACCTCTAATCAGATACTGAATCATTTTTTCTGTGTCATTCCCAAAACCCACTATCTCCTCATCAGTCACTGGATTGCTATGTCGAGTGGGCAGGTGTTTAAATGGTGCTACCACAAAGCAAGGCTTAAGAGCAACGCCTGCCGCATTATCTCTTTTAAGATTGTAGGAAGTGAGCAAAATGTATGCCAAAAAACATTATGCTGAGAAGGAATAGATTCAATCGCAATTTCAATTTCATATGCCAAATTGATAGTACGCCTGTGAAGATGTTGAAGAATTTCATGGTCATGGTGCACCTTGGCGACATCTCTGAAAATGGATGATAGATCCTTCTCTAAAATGGATGTAAGAGCTGATAGCTCTCTATCTCTAAATTACCGTTTCATCAGGAAATCTAAACCAGTTTTAGATTTCGACATCTCATTCAGTTTCTGTATAAGAGAATCCAGAAAGCTCCATCACCAACAGTGAGTTTTAACCTTTGTAGATTAAGGTTAGTTTTACATTCATCTGGAATTCCATCGAATAACCACTGAAGCATTTCAAAAACCCATACGCCCTTCTTCGTGAGTTTGACTAAGGAATCAGGCAAAAGAACATGATGCTACTTTAGCACCATTTAGAGTTTCTCAATTCGATTAATCTTCACGCTATCCAGATTACCTCCACTCTTGATCCTTCTCAGGTGATCTAACATTTTCTCAATTTCATTTTGAGCCATCAAAATTCCTACAAGTTCACCAACTCTTGGAATTAGTTTACATTAAGAGCAACATTTATACTCATCTAGTCTTTTGAAGCTATCTTAATGCTTGTATAAGATTATACATCTTAGTCGAACAAATTTTGTATACTTACCCTTTACATATATATGGCCACTAAACTATCAATTATTATCTCAAACATTTTTTTTCTTAATTCCAATTTTATAATATAATAACTATTAGTAGAGTGAAATCAGCCGGATAAAGTAATTCATGAAGAAGAAGACTTACGGTTAGTTAACAATTGAAATAACCAACTTGTAATTTTCTTACGCCTGTTTAGTATCTTCAATTTTCTAATACAATCATAATTAAAATTGAAAGCAGATTTCATTAAGAGAAAACACAAACGAGTGATATTCAGATTCGGATTCCGACAAAGATATATTTCCGAGTTTATGTAATAGGTGAAATTAGAAAAAAGTTCATGGAAATGTATAGAGTTCGATCCATTTTGCTGATCTTTTCATTATTAATGCAGAAAAAAGGAGAAAGCAGAGAGCACTAAAGGAAAAGGCGAAAACACACTACCAATGCACTTTTCTTTTTGATTAAATTAGAATATAGAAAGATATTTAAATAATTAATTAAGATACGTACAAAGAATGCGAGATGTCACGGTAACGATACGTTTGGAGTTGATGGTCAAAAACACATATATTTGGTAGCACAAAAGATCAGAGTGAACATCTGTTATGTTTTTCTGTTAATCAAATGAAAAAAGAAAAAGGACAATATGGCGGGGCAGTAGTGAAAAAAAGAGAGGATATTTCAATAGCTACAATATATTGTTCCACGTGTGTCAGATGTTCCAAAAATGCACTATGTGTAATCCAACACAGAAGGAACAACATTTTTGAAAAGTTTGAAAGAATATTGTTAGATACTCAAAAATCAGCACAAAGGAGATTGTTTCTATACGGTTGTTTTCTTCATTCTCTTCGACTTCTTGCTTAAACCTCACAGTTGAAGCATCCAGAGATTTGTTCTCGAGATACCTAAACACCTCATGACTTTCAACACTTAACCTTGAATTGGAAATCTAACAATATTCTTTAATGTCAACATGCCTTAATTTTTCCATTTGTCCCATCATTGTTCACTATTAAAGCTTCAACCATCTCATGATGCTTTATAATCTCTGCATTTCAAGGTTTTCTTCAGTAGGGTCATGCGTAACCTCTTCCACTAAAATCATCACTTCTTTTCAAGCCAATTCATAAATTTTGACATATTTTTCTTTTTTTGGTTTATCATCTGGTGTCTTGAAGCTTTCACTAAATTCGAATATCGCTATGCCGGACCCATTCGGGCGCGACGCTTTTTCCACATTCAACTCATAATTGTAACTTTAACTGATTTTACCTTCAAAGAAGAGAAATATAATCAAAAGAAAAAATGAACAGAATGAAAGCAAAAGAGACAAAATATTAGAGTTTTGGCTAAAATCATTACAGAAGTATCTAAACCTAAATTCTGTGTTATCTAAGTGAACAAAAAATATACTTGCACTATCTCCAAAGTTGCAAGATACATCCTTTTGTCTATGTTTTTAAGAAACTCACACCACCAACATAAAAATTTATCATGTCGAATGAATACAAGTACACATGGTTAACCTAGTTAAGTTGGTTTACTCTTTTTATTTTTAGAAATCGAGGGTTTAAATCATATTGAGACAAAATATATTTAAATTCTAAATATTCTTTGTAAAAAATATGGCCAATTACAATTTCAACTTCAAATTTTTCAAATAAAGTAATTATTATTTAATTTTCACAACAAAATGCCTACATAATTTTACTAAATTTTCAGTATTTATATATATTGTATAAAATGTGAATTACATTGTATATATAGTATATACGTACTATATATGTACTTTTATTAAAGAAAATCTCTAAATAATTACACGTAATATTTTTTAAATAATTTTTTTAAACATAATCTTTCTAACCATCGGAACCTACTATATAAATATTTTAAAACTTATGCATTGTTGCAAGTCAATTTACTTGATGATGCGAAAACTTATTAACTAACAAAACAAAAAATTTAAAATGTGAAAAACTCCAAAAGGTTACTACAAACTTCTTTGAATCTGATTAATTAATAAAAACAACAAGACCTACCTATAAATATTAAATAGGCTTACCAAATAACTGAAAACACTAAAATCTAGGTCTACTAAGCACTAATCACTAATTAGATACTAACCTGCCACAATCTATAAACTTTTTAAGATAAAGAAAACTAACTAACAAACTCTCAAAGACTTGGCCAAATTTCTTTTGAATCACTTTTCAATACTCCCCCATTGATTCAAAAACTGCAAACTCCAAGTTGAACAATGAAGAATCATGCTTTGCATGCCGAAGTGACTCGTGAAGATGTATGTTGCTTGCTCATTTGTATCACAAGACTTCAAAGTAATTTATCCTGCAGAAAAAAGACTTCGATTAAATTGAAAGTGAATATATATGTGCTTTGTTGAGTGTTGACTTCTTCGACACCGCAATAACATATCTATTGTCACAAATAACTCAGTTGATTTTCGATGAAAATCAACAATAATGCTCCTTAACCAAACTGATTGACAAGGTACAGAAGTTGTTGCAATATATTAAGCCTCTGAAGTTAATAAGACCACCACTTCTTGCTTCTTCGAATGAAATTGCTCTAGATCCAAGATTAAACAAGAAACCAGATGTGCTCGTTCTATCATCAATGATGCATGCGTAGTCACTATCAGCTAATTTAGTGTTAAATTCATAATTGCAGAGACCTGATCTCTTTGGTTGTGCTCTTGCTCATGTTGGTGTTATGAATATGCTTAGATTCCACAAATTCACTATAGGTAAGGGTTTTTTTTTTTTTTATTATATATAAATTTATATTTTGCTACTATTTTGGTTGTTGCTTCTTTATTGTTACAATTTATTTTCCATTTCTCATTAGGCCATGCATGGACCTCTGATTTTGGTTGTTCTGATAAGGAGGAAGAATTTCAGTGGCTAATCAAGTAAGTTCACTATCCTCACTTAAAATTGCTCGGATTCTTCAAAAATATTGTTAATTGTGCATTTTTGGAGGATCCGACACATGAAACAACATCGAAGATACTCATCTAATTTTCTCTTCAGGTATTCACCACTGCATAATGTGACTGTAGGGCTGTGCATAAACACCGAAAAACTGAAATACCGTACCGAATCGAATTTTTTTGGTATTTCAGTTCGGTATTAGGTATATGTTTTTATATTTTCGGTATTTCAATTCGATTTTCCGTATGTAATTTTGTGTTATTCGGTATTTCGGTTTACTTGAATATATTTATATTATATATAGATTTATATTATATGAATTATTAATGTTAAATTAATAAATATTATACCATTTAAATAAAAAAGTAAAAAGTAGTTAAAAGACACTTTTTGATGTAACTATTTTAGCCCATTAAGCTGAAACAAAAAAAAATTGTAAATTTTTAAAGGGAAAATTGTGATTAATTAGACAACTAATAAACCTAAAAATAAATGTGGAATAGGCTAGGGTTTGATTTAATTGTACTCCATAGAACAGTTAGCTAAAAGTGGCCAGGTCTCTCTCCCAGAAATTCTCGATGCCACTCTCCATCTCGCTCGGGGGCCCTCTCTCGCTTTATAACAGAGGAGAATTCTGGTTCTGTTTTGTATTATTAAGCGAGAGAGAAAATTTGTATATACACATTGCAAAAAATATATATTCTGTGTTATACACCTTATTATACATTACAAACATTTTACTGCATATTGTAGAGAAAAGGTCAACGAATTATACAATTGCAGTGAAATACAATTTCCTATAGCTTTATATAACAGAAATGTATATATTATTGTGTTTATGTTTTTTGTATAAAGCGGAGAGAAAAACATATATCTTCTTGTATACACTTAATATTGCAGGGAATAGGCACGTGAGTTTACAATGGCATTACACAATTGACCGTGAAATGGGATAGCGAAGTATACAATGCAGCGAAATAGGTAGCGGAATTATTTACAATTTAGGCCAGCGAATTATCTACTTGTAGAATATAGCGAATTATACAGTTTTATATTTGCTATGGAGCGCCCCAATTATGCAAATTTGTTTATTAGCCATCAAACATGAATTTTTTGTTTGCTATATGTGAAAGTTGCACATTTTTAAAGCCCACTAGCAGGCCCATTAAAAAAAACTGAAATAACAAAACCGACCGACCAAAATTATTCGATTTTGGTGTCGGTATACACATTGTACAAGAACCGAAAGTCGAAAAAACAACCTCGAAACGAATCGAATTATCGAAGTTCCACTTCCTAAATGTGCGTAGGCGATGTTCTAAAAAAACATTTTAAAAAAAAAAATATTAAATAAAAATCGCTCTAGGTATCGATTTTTGAATATTTTTTTTACAAAAAAATTCCATTTTTGAAAAATCGCGGACAGTAGCAGCGATTTTGCTTTTTCGGTAGAGGGAAATCGCTGTTGTCCCATGATTTTCGCCGTTTTGATTAATATAAAATGTTATAACATTTTAAAAATTTTATTAATATTTTCTATCTTTAGACTCCGGACTCATTATTTCCAACACAATAATTTGATGTACTCAAATAATAGCATGCCTTCCCTAGAGAATTCCATTTTGTTTTGGTCTCAAGTTGCTTGATAGCAGCCCCCCCGGTGAGTTAGAGTAATCAAGTTCCCTAGTGAAGCCCAAATTCCACATGAGGGCTGGCCCGCACTAACATGGGGTCTCAAATTATTGAAAAATAACTAATTTCATACACAAATGATATAATTCACTTGATATAAATAAAAGGTGACCATTTTTATTTTATAACACAAACATAACCAATTTCAGCTAAGATTAATTTTTTTGCTCATACACAATACAAATGGAGCTAACTATTCTTCTTTGTGCCCTACTTCTAGTTTTGCCTTTACTTGTTACTAAATTGTATAAAGAGTGTAATAGTAAGAAAAAATTACCTCCAGGTCCTTGGAAACTCCCATTGATTGGAAACTTACATCATCTTATTGATTGGCAATCATCTGAGTTACTACCTCATCGCACTCTTGCTAAGTTAGCATCAAAACATGGAGATTTAATGCACATGAAACTCGGTGAACGCGAAGCCGTTGTTGTATCATCACCTCAAATGGTTAGAGAAGTGATGAGGAAACATGATCTCATCTTCTCTAATCGACCAACGCTTTTGGTTGGAACCGAAATGTTTTATGACCATGCTGATATGGGATTTTGTAACTACGGTGATTTCTGGAGACAAATGCGTAAAATTTGTATTCAGGAATTACTTAGTCATAAAAATATTCAGTCATTTTATCCCAATATGATGAATGAGATAAGTAATCTTGTTAGTTGTATTAAAAGTTGTGCTTCTGAGGGTGGAAGTTCAATCAACATGACGGAACACAGTTGTACTTTGTACACCAAATTCGATTATTTGCAAAAGCAAGGGTAGGCAGGGAGGGCTTGTAAGAATCAGGGGTTCTTTGACCTCGAAGATTCATGAGGCCAGTGCTGCTTCAGCTGGCTTGGTGCTTTGATCTCCGGATCTTGTTCATCGATGAAGATGATTCATTTCATTAGTGGATTAAAATACAAACTGCGGAAAATGCATGATGAGGTTGATGTTGTTTTAGAAGAAATTATCAATGAACATGAATCCCAAAATAGCGAGACCTCAGAAGAAGATATAGTTGATGTTCTCTTAAGGCTTCAAAAGAGCCAAGATTTTTCAATTCAAATCACAAGGAGATAATATCAAGGCTATAATCATTGGAAGTTGAATGACATACACCTCGATTATTCCACGTAGATAATTTTGCGCGATTTACTAAGAGTTTTGTTGATATGCAGGGCCTTGTGTGCAGGAGGATCTAACAACTTTCAGCATCAAACAAGGGAATGGGCTTTTCTCAGAAAAACTATATTTGAAAAATAACCGGAAATAATGAAGAAAGCACAGGGATTGAAGTAAGAGAATTATTTAGGAAAGGGGAACTTGCAAGCGATCAAAAAAAGGGCTGATGATTCAGAAAACTCAAATACATAAAAATGATTGTTAAGGAGACAGTAAGGTTTCATCCTTTAGCTCCGTTGTTAGCTCCAAGAGAATCCAGAGAGGAGTGTGAGATTAATGGCTATGTTATACCTAAAGGCACAATGGCTCTTGTCAATTTTTGGGCAATTTCAAGGGATCCAATCTATTGGCGAAATCCTGAAATATTTGATCCAGAGAGATTTAATGATAGTCACCTTGATTTTACCGGAGCACATTTTGAGTTTACGCCTTTTGGCACAGGAAGGAGAATCTGTCCAGGGTTATCATTTTCAATGGCTACTGTTGAACTTAGTATAGCACTATTACTATACCATTTTGATTGGAAACTTCCAAATGGAATGAACCCTCATGAACTAGACATGACTGAGAAATTTGGCAGTACTCTTGAAAGGAAAAACAACTTGTTCTTGATTCCTTTGCCCTATGTTCGCGCCTAATGCAGGACACAAGAGCCCTATATCTATATATACTTCTACTTATAAGAATAAAGTTGTATCAAGATTCCATTTTGTCTTTCCTTTATACTATAAAAGATATGCATTTCTATCGTTTTAGTATATGTTACAAGAACACCTTATAATAGACATTCAAGTCCCATATCTTCTTAATTTTCTTTTATTTCAAAGTTTGATTCACTATCCATGCTCCTTTGAGTTTTTCAAAAACACCACAAGGTGTGTGTCGGGTCGTCCAAAAGTAATACATTTTTACGGGTGAGAGAAAACACGAAACATTTCCTTGGGGTTTTGATTAGAATATGTGCCTTCACTTAATAAGTAATGGACCAGGTCCCTTACTTCACTTCAGAAAATTACCAGAAAAGTTAAGATGATAGTAAAATCAACACAATGATTTTACGTGGAACCTCCTTTGTTAAGGGAGTAAAACCACGACCTGTCTCCACAGGATTTTTAATCGTTTTCACTAATCTTCAAAAGCCAAAAAGCGAAAACACGATTACACCAAACGTAGAAGGAGTATCAATCTTACTTAAAGCAATAGTCCTCTATTGCTCAACAAGCCTCTCTAAGTAGAAAAACAATTCTACCCACTAAGCTATCCCACTTGGAACAACCTAGACTTTACACAACCACACCAATCCTTTATAGATGTAGGAGTGGTTACAATTTAACACAAGGAGATTAAATTCCAAACAACTATACGACAAGCTCAAGGATGTTGCTGTTGTTCTTGGAATTAATTTACCTTTGGTGTAGCCTTTGCAAAGGTTCTTGAAAAGTTTGTATCAAGTTGCAAAAAACTAAAAAAAAAAAAACAAGTGTTTTGGAAAAGTGCCTTTATGTGGGCAAGTCACTTCCTAAAAAAAACTCCTTTGCCATTTGCTGAAAGGTCACACTTTTCTGAAGCCATCGGGACGTGTGCAAACCTACTTTCTGTACCATCTCCAGTGGAGTCGACTGGCTCATTTTCATGAGAGCCTGGGTACTCTACTATGGTCCCTGGTTTGTTCTTCTTCAATTACCCTCAAACAAAGGACACCTGCAATACACATAGAGAAAACCTGATACCTTATGAGGTCCCATTGTTTGTCAAATCTCAAGAACCTACAAATAAAGTCCCATTGTTGTCAAATCTCAAAACTACAATAAACATTTTCCCCCTTTTTGTGATGACAAAAACAATGATATGATCTGAGGTCTTCACCAGAATTGTTCCCCTGACATGTATCTCCCTTACTGTATATTCCCCTCGTAGTTAGGTACTAAACAGTTACTTCCCCCTTATTTAGCTATAACATTTTACTTCCCCCTTTGGCATCATAAAAAGGAGATGCGTAAAAACATTGAGTCAATCATAAATACTGGCAAGGTCAGAGCTAATAAGCAATCAACAGTAGAAGGAGAGGTAGTCGCACAAAAGAAAAGAGGAAGAAAAAACAAAGGAATAAAGTAACCAACCATGCAATTATAACATAAATACATTAAAGACAAACTAAAAAATCCATCAAAACGAAGAGCAGCCAAAAAAAAAATGACCAAGGGAGAGATGATTGAAATTTAGGAAGAGGGGGTTCTTGTGGGAGAGGGATGGATGACAAGAGTAGTCGTGCCAAATGGCAGCATCATACCTTGATGCCTTTTTGCAAGGCAGTTATCTTCGTCTTCAAAACTCGCGGTTCTCTTCTCAGGCTTGTACAAACTAAAGAACCAGGTCCCTCAATTTGTGCATGTGAGCAGCTCTGCTGTGAGTACAGCAATTTCAGCCTCTTTACTACTCAACCGCACTAGGTGCGAGTATTCAGTCTCATTTTAAGCTGATCCAGGTCCTCAAGAAGTTGATAGCATCTTGCTTTTTGGAAGCCTCTGCCTGCCAAATACATTCACATTCAAAACAAGGTATGCTCGAGATAGTTTGTTTAACTGCCCCCACCTTTCCAATACCAAGAGAAATCTGAAAGTGCTGAATACTTCAGTGAGAAAGTATCCATACCCCAGTCCATGTTTAATCCTTCCTCTCAATAACTGTTTTGTGAATGATGTGTTTTCAATCATGAGATAGGAAGGCTCAGAGCCTCAAGCTTGCACAGCAATCTCCATTGGTACAACGTCAGCAGCCGTAGCAAGATGTGCTCTTTCTGTGCGTAGGAAGGGAACCACCTTGTGACAAAATCGAAGACCAAGCTGATACTAACTCTTCAGTAATTTTCTTATAGATCCCAGCAACCTAGTTGTTTCGGCGTCTTAGAAATCAGGGATGCAAATTTGAAGAGCAATTTTTGTCAGCACAGACAGGGTCCCCTCTGAGACTTTGCGGATTATGCCCAACCACCTCCTCATAGCAAAGAATAGCAATATTGTTCACACGTGTGAGGAAGGACTCCCATCTTCCAGGAATTTAACATTGTAATAGAATTCACGCACCTCTTCTTCAGGAAGGATGGGGGATTTCCTGTTGAACAGGTGCAGCACAAGATTGGATCTCCAACATGTACATGCCAGTGAAATCCATGCCCGGTAAGAGTAAAATACCCATATCAAAAAACACTCTTCCAGCGAGGATGCTTGTTTCCTCAATGTCAACTATTTCTGCAAGTTGACATTCTCACTTTCTGGCTTGAGGACCAGGTCCCTGTGTACGCTTTCCTCCTTTTCTCAGGGATCTATTCCCTTTTGACTGTGACTTTAACCTTCGTTGTAACCCTTTCCCTGGTCTTTCCTGACCTTTCTTGTTATTTTTCTTTTCAACCTTCATCTCCAGACAAAACTCAACCAGTTTTCTTTAGGTATTTGAAATGTGATACCCTTGAAGGTTCGTGCACTTCTGACGCAGCAGCAGATTTTGCGCTTGCCTTCAAGGCATTTTACATCCAATTTTTGGTTTGCAGCAGACCTTTGTATTAGGTCTTCTATTAGGAGGGTCTTCTCCCACGACCTTTCCTTCCCTTTTCTACTATCAAACTTTCCATTTAATGGTTCTCCTCACTTGCAGATTAGATGAAGAGGAAGAAGCGTACCGCCCTAAAGTCGGGGGTTTTATCGAAAAATGGGTTGAGAAAGGTTCTTACTCTCTTTTACCAGGGCATCAGTTTGTTTGCTCTGGATTCTTCTCGCATCCATGCTAGGCTTTCAATCACGAGGTCCCTCACTTGCTTGCCAGTATAGTAATATTAGACCGGAAGACCAATTGTTGGTAAATCTCCTTCAAACATGTTGTCAGGCAACATGTCTTCAAATGGACCAGGTCCAGTGTCACTGCAGAAGTGTTTCGATCTATGGGCGAAGAAAGGGTTATCAGGAGTATCTTTGTGGAGGGACTGGGTTGGGGGGGAAGTCTGGCTTGCTTGAAGTGGTGTTGGAGAATAGAGGCAAGGGGCGCAATTTCAACTAAGGCATCCAACATTTGTTAGAAGAAGAAGATTGAAGAGGAAGACATGTTTGGATGCGGAAGGGTCTTTGAAGAAAAAAAAGAAAAGAAAACAGAGATGCCTTGAATGTGAGAAGCCTGTGATAATGAGAGAGATAAAATTAAGAGGAGAACGGAAGAGAGTTCAAGAAGGGAAAAGGAACCCCTTTAAAAAGAAGTGATAAGGGTGCCAGGTCCTGATAGAATTGCGTCTGTTTGAGAGGATTGACACGATGGGTGACTGAATCGGTAGAGTAAAACCGATGACTGAACACGTGGCATTTCAACGGTTCAAAATTTTAGTTTAAATTTAATGTAAAAATGTAACTGGACAGGTACCAGGTACCATGATAAGAGTTTAAAATTCATGCCTTAATTTCTAGTCTCTTCTTTTGCTGAGGCAGGTCCCTATTGAGAGTATACTACGAAAGATACAAAAAGTGATCTTGTTTCAAACTATTTAGATTCCACAAAGGAATACCTGCACTGCAATTTTAACCATCAAGGAGTCTACTGTTGGATGCTAAAGGGCATTACTTGGAGATCAACATCCCCAAACTTTAAACGATTTCTCTCAAATTGATCCCGTGCTGAGAGCATTGGTAAGATGTCTGCTATCGTTCCTCCGTTGGGACAGTAGTGAGCACATTTACCCTTCTCAACATTGGCTCTCAAAAAAATGATGTTCTGACATCAAGTGCTTTGTCTCTTATGATGAAACTGGGTTCTTTCCATACTCACAGGCACTAGTGTGATCACACCCGCCCCCCATGAGAGGAATTGCTTTAATGTGGATTCAAAGTCTTCTAAGTGTTGCCTTGATCCAACAGCAATTGAGAACAAAACAAGCTGCCAGCAGCTACATATTCAGCTTCAGTTGTTTGAAAGAGGCCACAGAGTTCTGCTTCTTGGTGCCCCAAGAGAGCAGTGTGATCCTAGGAAATGAGCCATTACAGAGGTACTCTTCCTGTCAACTGATAAACATGCAAAATCAGCCATCTGCAAAACCAAACCAGATCAAAAGAATCACTGCAGGGATAAAAGAGCACCAGGTCCCTGTTTCTTCAAGTATCTAAGTATTACGTGTGGCAGACTGAGGTGGAATATGAGGACATATTGAAACCTAGCACACATTCCAACGCTTATACCACAATATCAGGCCTGCTAGCAGTCAGTATAGAAGGAGCAATATTCCTCGTACATTGTCTGATTCACAAGGGAATCAGATTCTTCTACTATCATCTGGAATTTGTTTCCCATAGGAGTGTCAATAGGTTTGGAAATCAAACATATCGAATTTCTTAAGCAAGCTCTGTGATTTTTGTACTTCTCCTGGATATTGGCAAGAGATCCATTTGATGATTGCTTGATTTGCAAGCCCCAAGAAAGAATGTCAACGGGCCCCATCATATCTCATTTCAAAATCCTTTCCCATCACATGATGAATTCTTCACAAGAGATGTTCCGAAGTAGCTCCAAAAATTATGTAATCCAATAAACTGAATTGATAAGGCAATTCTTGTTCTCTTTTTAGTAGAACAAAGTATTGTCTATCTTGCTCTTTTTGAAAACCATTCTTCCACAGAAACTTTGACAATCTTTCATACCAAGCTCTTGGAGCTTGTTTCAGACCATATTAATTCCTGATTCAATCTGACACATGATTGGTAGCTTCTGCATCTTCAAAAACAGGAGTTGGATGGAACATACACCTCCTCTTTGAGATCTCCATTCAGAAATGCCACTCTTCACATCCATTGATACAGCTTAATCCCATAAAAAGACAGCAAAAGCTATAGGATTCTAATAGCTATCCATTATCGGCACAGGTGCAAAGTCTCATAATAGTCAATTCATTTTCCTGATTTACATTGCACCACAGCCTGGATTATTTTAGTCATAACTCCATTTCAATCAAAGTTTGTTTTATGAATACCCACCTGGTTCCTATTAGTTGTTCGGCCATTAAGGTCGAGGAACCAGGATAACCATACCTTACTCTTTCAAACTGATGAAGTTCTTCTTGCATAGAATTGATCCAGTCTGCATCAACCTAATGCTTCTTAACATCTTAGGCTAAATGGATGATTATGAATGCTGAGAATGCAACTAGATTTCTAGTGTTTGATCTAGTTTGAATTCCAGAATCAAGGGAGAAGGATTATCAAGAGGAGTTGTGATGAACGTATGCTTCCATCCTGACCTGACAGCAGCTGATTTGACAGATCATCATGCATCTTCTTCATTAGGAGTGACATTCTCTTCGGGGAGTCTGATGTACTCTGGCTGGAGTTTGAATAGTCACCAGGTACTCTATCATCCTGTTCACCTCAGCATCCTCTATCAGGTAGACTGTGATGCTGATCAACAACCATCATTATTCAGTGTGGATCTGCCAAACAAAAAAAAAATCAGTTTCAGCACCTTCAATCTTCCTGGATGTTAGCATTGGAGTAATCATCATCTCATTGATCCATCATTCTTCCAGCTTCCATTTTTATGCAAAAACAACATGGTGCTTTTTCAATGCATTGTGTTCGTTGTGATATTTCGGTAGCGCTGTGAATGAAGAATATCCAACAAATATCCTTCATCTTTTCTTGGATAAAATTTTCCCAGATCATCCTTACATTATTTAGCACAAAATCGGATCCAAAGCGCTCAAGATAGTTCAGCATTGGCTTTCTGTTATTGAGAAGTTCATATGGAGTCTTATTCACCACAGCTCTTAATTAGACACCTATTAGTAACATGACATGCGTGTTAACAGCTTCAGCCCAGAACACTTTGAGGAAGATTTGATTCAATCATCATAGTTCTGGCAATGTTCCACCAAGGTTCTTGTTCGTTCTCTTCCCAATACTCCATTTTGTTGAGGAGTTCTGGGAGCAGCGAAATTGTTGACTTGTACCATTTTCCATACAGATTATTCACAGTGCTTGAGTTTCAAAACCTATGTACCTGATCAGATCTAATGCTGCAAACTACTGGATTTATTTGGTTTGAATCATTTAAATGATATACTTAGCTCATCAGCTGTATTTGCCTTTGAATCTCAAAAAATCTCGTCCAGGGTATCTTGAATAATCAATCTACAACACCAAAATGTACTTTCTTGCCATTTTGCTTGAACTTTCAAGGGTCCCCAAAGGTCCATATGAAAGCAGCTCTAAGGTTTCTTGATGAGGTTACCTGATTCTTGGGTTTGCATGATGATCGATTGCTTTCCTCTAAAACACAGCTTCACACATTTTAGTATTCAGGAACTTCATTTGGGCAACAACTCGGACCAGGTCTTGAAATCAGCTTATTTAATAAAGATGAACTCCAAGTCCCAGCATACGATGCCAGAGATCAGCATTTCATTTGAGCACACTGAGACAGTAAGTCATCTTCCATGAGAGATTTCCAAGTTTTGCCAAGACATATTTTACTTCTGTGTGCCGTGGAATTACCTTGTTTGTAGTTAAAACTAACCACAGTGCATTTCTAAGAAGTAACCTGACATCATTTCCTTTGTCACAGATTTGTGACACACTTAGAAAGCTGTACTTCAAACCCATCAACATGATAAACATTGTCAATAGAATCTTCAAGAGATCTGCTACTTTGAAAACTCACAAAATGTATCTCTTCTTGCCATCACCAAATGCGAACACCTCCTCCTTGAGGGTCTTTTGAGTGAGAGGAAGTTCTTTACAATAACCTGTCATATTTTAGAGCAGCCCCTATCATATACCAACATTGGACTGCTGCTCCTCTCACTCACCTGCACAACCAAAAATCACTTGTTACGATTTGGAACCCCCATTCAGGCTTAGTCCAGTAGGCAGACAAAGGATCGTGATCAGATTGGTACTTGGGTCCAGTATGGTAGACTTTGAAGCTTTCTAGCAAAAGACATAGGAGCAGAAATAGATTTTTTTTCAAATTGTGAGTTGAGACGGCTATGTAGGACCAGCGGTCTCTCTTTTGGTACATTTTGTCTTTCAGCAGGAATTAGGAGTATTTTCACACGATTTTCTCCATGCTAACACACTCATCTCAAATGTCGTTCTACCACAATGAAGACACAACCGATTGTCAGACACACACACATACTTAATGTGAGGGTTATAAGGAGGACTTATGTTTCAAACTTCCTAGTTCCTTTCTTATTGAAATTACTCTGATTTGTCACACATTGACAGCAACTTGAGGATTGGTCCACTAAGAGAATTTTCAAGCTATTCTTAAGTTTCACCTATCCTGTTCTAATTGTTTGTAATCTTTTCACAGTGACCAAACTAAGATTTTTTTCAGAGTTTTCAATTTTCTTGAATTTCAACTGCAGACCTATTTGGTGTTCCATTTTAGCTTTCTGGCTTCTTCAGTATCTGACACAACTGGTTCTTAAGTTCAGAGTTTTTAACTCTAGAGGACACCATTCTGACATTGTGTCTTCAAATTGACCTTTGTTTTACAGTTAAAATTTCAAGTTCAACAATGCATGGGATCTCTTTCAGATGGTAACCTCTATCACAGAACTAAACATGACTTTTGCCAAAGGTTCTCAATTTTTTAAGAGAATATTTATCCAAGTCCCTTTCAGTCAGAAGAGTTAACCTGATGTCTTCTCTTCATTGTCTGTGCGTGCCATGAGAGGCAAACATCATTGAAGACAGTTCTCCTCAGCCAGCAACCATCGACACATGCTTTTGGCTCATACGGATCTTCCGAGTCACTAGAAGAATCTACCCCTGCAGCAAGAGCCCTTTTGACAACCATATCAGCACGCAGAGTTGCGATCTATGTTACAGGTTACCAGGTCCCTTTATTTTCTTTTGTTCACCTATGTGTTTTGACTGTTCCTTGTTTTCATCTGAGTAAAGGACACTCTTGATGAAGTGCCCAATTTTCCACACTTGTAGCAAGTATCACCTGAGAAGCCATTTCGAGTTCCCATTTGTGTCATCTTTTATACATTTGTTTTTTACAATATTTGAAATCTACTGATGAGATTATGCATATCATCATAAATCCACTTGAATCTTCATCTGATTTATACCAACATCAATGACTTGTCTTCTTGACTTCCTTTTTTGACCAAATAATTGGTTTCGATTCATCTCAGTGTGTTTTAAGATTTCCATCAAGGAATCAATGGCCAGCCACCTTCAAGTCTGCCCCTTGGCTTCTGTAATGGCATCAACTTTGCTCTCCCAAGACTTGGAAGAATCGAAGCACTTTTCTGACTTGTGGTCATGCTATAGTCACCCAGAATTTCTCAGATCATTTGTAATGGAGGGACAACTTGTGTGTTACATGTCATGTATGGTTTTCTCCTTCCTTCTTTTGAAGTTCCTCATATCGGAGGTGAGCATGTCAATCTTGGATTCTTTGACTTGTTCAGTTCCTTCATGTGCAGTAAACAAGCAATCCCAAATTCTTGACAGACTCACAGGATGACACTCGTTTACTCATCAGGTCCTATCCCACAGACCCGAAGAGTTTAGCTTTGAAACCCCTTTCAATCTGTTTTCCGGTCAGCATCATCATATTCTGGCCTGGGCTTTGGGACAGTAGTGGTCTTTTCACATCCTGTACTTCCATCATTGGAACCAAGGTCCATCTAGTATAATATCCATAACTCGCTATCTTCAGCCATGGATAGTCGTCATTCAACTTTCCACCAACTGTAGAAATGTCCATGAAAACGAGGAGGGTCTGTGTGTGACTACCTTCTTCGAGGTTAAGTGGAGCTGCCATTTAGAAAACAAAATTCACTTCCTTGGTGTTAACCAAATAAGATAGTGCCTGCTCTGATTACACTTGATAGAATATGTGCCTTCATCTAATAAGTAATGGACCAGTCCCTTACTTCACTTCAAAAAATACCAGAAGTTTAAATGCAAGTAAAATCAACACAATGATTTACGTGGAAACCTTCCTTGCTTAAAAGGGAGTAAATAACCACGGACTGTCTCCAGGATTTTTAAATCGTTTTCACTAATCTTCAAAAAGCAAAAGCGAAACACGAGTTACACCAAACGTAGAAAGAGTGGTATTCATCTTACCGTTAAGCAATAGTCCCTATTGCTCAACAAGCCTAAGTAGAAAAACAAGCTTACCCCACTATAGCTATCCCACTTGGACACCTAGACTTTACACAACACACAATTCCTTTATAGATTAGGCGTGGTTTACCATTAACACAAGAGAATAAATTCCTAAAACAACTATACGACAAAAGCTCAAGATGTTGCGTTGTTCCATCGGGAAATAAAATTACCTTTGTGTAGCATTTCAAGTGTTCTTGAAAAGGTTTATCAAAGTTGCAAAAAACTCAAAAAACAAGGTTGTGTTGGAAAGTGCCTTTTATGTGGGCCAAGTCATTTCCTAACACTCCATTTGCCATTTGCTGAAAAGGTCACACTTTTCTGACGCCATCGGGACAAGGGTGCACCTACTTTTGTACCATCTCAGCTGGCAGCGACTGGCGCATGTCATGGAGCCCTGGTAACCTCTACTAGGTCCAATGGTTTTGTTTTTCTTGCAATACCTCAAAAGACACCTGCACTACACAATTAGAGAACTGATACATTTATTTTGGGGGATAGGTCCCTTGGTTGTCAAATCATCAAAACTATACAAATAAGGCTCGATGTGTTTGTCAATATCACCAAAACTACAAAAACAGGTTTCTTACTCCAGATTGCTTAATCCCCCGATTCGGACTACCATCATATTCCTGTTGTTCTTATTTAATCATCTGTACGATTCTTTGTTGATCAAAAAATGAAAAAATTTAAAATTCACTCAAATACCAAACGTTACTGTTGGTTGGTTATAAGTGGGTATGCGAAAGGATTCAAGATTTGAAATTTATAAACTGTTGTATCGATCTCAACTGTCATGCTCACACTTTTATCCGTGTAAAGAAACAGATTATTGGCAAACTCCTAATAGTAATTATTGCTACTGATTAGCTTGAGCGAAATGTTAGGTTTTGAGCCCTTTACAAGTCGAGTTGGTCTGTTATACTATCAAAGTCTCGCAGTACAAACGGCAAAATATAAATGTTTATTTCAGCAAAGAAGCTTCTTGGAAAGCCAATTTCCGTGGTACAAAAACATTTTAAAGTATATTCCTGTTGTGGTCTGAAGATATGTACCCTCTCCAGTTGCGGCGTGAATTTTTGAATTTCTGTGTGAATATAAAGGTAAAAAAGGGTAGGGGGCAGAAACTGATGGATCAAAGAGCCCAAAGAAATATCACAGAAAGAAAAATGAAGGCTGTAGAATTAGGAATTAAACATAAAACAATCGGATTTCGTACAGCCCAACAAATAGGTGTAATTTGACAAATACTTGCTCACATTTGTTTGCAAATTTCCGCCTGGACCGAACAGGGGCACTTCACGAGTTTTCTTTGAAAAGACTGAGCATTATTTGTCACGAATTCATCTGTGAGTACAAACTAGGGATGTTTTCCCAAATTTTTATACAGTTCCCGTCTGCTTCTTTTGTTCACTAGAAAAGATTGCAAGTACCCAATCAAATCGTATGATAGATTAGACGATCAACAAGATTTACAGGCATCCCAGACGGGGGTCGCAGGTTTACCTTATATCATTTTCTCCATATACGCTGTGAGTTAAATCATTAGCTAGGGAAAATCGATGTGATTAACTAAAACTAAGGGAAGGTAGGGAAACCCCAGTATCCCCAGCTATTGATTTGTGCACATAGCCAAAACGTGAAACGTTTTTATATGACTTTTTCGCAGCAAATAGAAGAAAAATGACAGCACAATACATAACAGAACTAATAGCCATTGCTCTGAATCTGAACTACTGAAAAAGAATGTCTTCCTTTTTGTTTTTATCGGTGTTACTCTTGCGTACTGTTAAAAGTTGGACGGATACATGATTATTTACTGAGGAGATGCATATTGATACTGCTCTTATAGTTCCAGTGCATATGGATTGTCCTCGTCTAATTATTCTATGTCCGAGAGTTGTAAAAATAATTGGTTTTTCGTGGGGACGATAAGGGCAATTCAAAGATATGGACATTTGCAGGTGATGTAATATCTGAGATCACATTATATAGTTCTGCATTCAAGAAA